>OX235275.1:18746940-18838358 GCA_944472155.2 Trichobilharzia szidati
GTACATAATTATAAGATTAGTAGAGGAATATAAAATGTTACATAAAATGGTGTGAAATTTGATAAGATAGAATTCAATATTGTAAAAATAAAAATATAAAAATTAAAACAGTTAGTCCCTTTTATAAATTTTGATAGCATTATTAGAAGACGGAGATTATCTGAAAAATGTGATGTATTAGCGCTATACATTTCGAACAATTAATCATTTTGGGTTTAAAGTGTGCATCTATCAGTTCACCTGCTCCTCTTGTGGAGCAAGTTACATTGGCCGTAGCCAGAGGACGCCGTTTTCCACACGGATACGAGAACATATTCCAGCTGCATCGTTTTGCAAGGGAGAAAGAAAGTGTGTGCGAAGCTCTATTTTGGAACACCTGATCGACTTCTGTCACTCTGTCAACCCTGACCATGATTTTAAGATCATATATAGAATCCATGCTAACTTGCCACCTGCGTTTTCTTCGTTACAGACTTCTAAAGACAGCTGAGGCCTTGGCCATTCACGACTTTAAGCCAAACAGGTCTTTGTGTACAAAAGAAGTATGTACAATCCCTACTTCTGCCTTGGCCGTAGAGGGATAGACATTCATTTATTTTGTTTATTCTGTTATTCTATGTACTTTTCCCTTATAACTACGATTATTATTAATATTATTATCATTTTTATTATTACTCTGAATCTTTTCCACTTGACCCACTTGACATTTTAAACCCAAAATTATTGATTTTTCTATTTTTATTTTTACAATATTGAATTCTATCTTATCAAATTTCACACCGTGTTATGTAACATTTTATATTCGTCTACTAATCTTATAATTATGTACCCCTTTTCAAAATCTATACACTTTATGTATTATTCTATATACGACATTAATTATTGTGCCACTTGGCATTTAACTATGATTGTGATCACAAATATTTCAATTGCATTTCATACTATTATTATTTCATGTTTTTATTAAAAAAACCATATATATACGATTGTACAGCTTGATAATAAATTCGTTGAAAAGAGTCTCTTCGCTGAATATTGTGTTCTTAATGCTACAATGGGAATTATTAAATTAATAAAAATAACATTTTACGCCCTTCTGTTTTAAAATAAGGCATTACATGCTTTATCGTTTTTAGTATTATTTCAATTATGGTTGATGTTGTCTACTAGAGTGATACTCCAGTCTATTCAATGGTATCAATTAAAGTTAACAAGTGAGACAGGAATCGAACATTTAACGTGACAACAACCCAATGGCTTCATTTACATCCTTTCCGAGATGATGCTAGAGAATATGTTGTCAACCAAGGGAAATACTGACTCGATGACCTTGAACTGGCCAGTCATAATGAAGTGAGCTAATTTCAAGGTAGAAGAGATAGTACAATTGCTAAAAAAACGCTTGGAGCAGTTTGACAGCAACAGCCAGGTTTCCCAGGAGTTCTCACCTAGTAGTGTCGATATTCATCTAAAAGACTCCCACCATTCAGATTTTAGAGGATTTAGGGTTGGTGGTGGGTATCAGGGTAAGTATATGATTCTAAGCACTTTCCTCAGACAGAATCTACTCCAAAAATCTTCAAAAGCAGAACTCATTATTCATGATAATAACAATAACAGTAACGATTTCTTCGTCATAACTGAGACACGAAACTGAGCTGCTGCCAGAGAAGCAATCATTTCCCTATAGTCATTACGGCTTATATACAACAGCCACGAAACAGTCATTAATATATTACTGTCCGTTTGTCAGTTAGGCGTCTGAATCCTGCCACAACCATTGTCAATCTTCATCCATTACTCCTCAATGTTTACTTTTTCCCGATGTTTAATTCCTTTGCACTGCCATTGGAATATTGGGCTGTAAGCTTTGAGCTTACGTACCCCTTTCCAAAATTCTATACACCCATCTTATGTATTATTCTATATGCGACATTAATTATTTTGCCACTTGACACTAAACTATGATTATAATCACAAATATTTTAATTGCATTTCATACTACCACTATTATTGTTTCATGTATTCACACCTTTGGTCTTATTCCCTCACAGATATAGTTCCTTAAAAACCATCCACATACGATTGTACAGCTTGATAATAATTTGGTGTAAAAGAGTCTCTTCACTGAATATTGTTTTTCTAATACTTCAATGGGAATTATTAAATTATTGAAAAAATGGATATCCTCCTCTGAAATATTTTAGTCATGGAATAGAAGATAGTCAGTTAGTTTTTTGAAACCTATAGTCTATTTCCTCTCCCTAAGAAAGATATCTTCATCAACTTGCCATAGAATCGAGAAATATAAACAGTAGGATTTCAAGACAGAGACTCAACTCGATCATCCGGAGAACCTACTAAGCAGCTCAGCTTATGATCACTGAAAAAGCCTCAACAATGCACAAGTGATTAAGTCATATTCCATAGTACACATCAATTTACATGTGTGTATGTGTGTGTGTGGTCGTACGTACATAGGCAGGAGTAATCACAATTTTCACATGAGCATGGGAGAACATTTATCCAGAGAGTTAGAAAAAAAACAGCTGAACTGTGAAACCTCGCATGTGGCAGCAGACAGCAAACTTTGTCTATAGCTAACCCCTTAATTGATATGAATCGCAAGACTGATGTGAAAACGGCTTTCAAGACCATTTATAATGCCAGTCAAAGATGCCTACTGAAACACTGAGACTTCAGGAGAACATAAGAAAGAAAACGAGGTTGAAGATACTAAATCAACATCATAATAAAGGTTATTTGTATTTCCCAATGAATGGAAAACAAAACGATATTGTATCATTTTACTGACGTTTCGCTATTTAATGCTGCTGCTAATAGCTTTATCAAAGCAGTAATATCAAACCAGAATTTACAAAATCCACTCAGCGAATATATAAAAACTTAATCATCGTTCCTCACCTATATGAAGGACCATACTTACTCATTGAAGAAAAGAAGAATTCTGCCAAATTCAACAAAATGAAACTAGGTACAACCAGACTATTTCAAAAAATGAAACCCAAAATTGGAAATTCTATCTGGTTTACACTAAAACCAGAATCTTATGTATCTTCAAGATTCCACGGTCAACCAAAGATACATAAACCCACAGTTCCATTAAGACCAGTAGTAGATTTCACCAACTCACCGACATACAACCTTTCGAAATACTTACTCTCGGTACTACAACGACTACAAAAGGACACTCAAAATATTGTGAGAAATTCATATGATTTCAAATCCCAAATAGAACACCAGGAAATTGATACAGAAGACATTATGGTAAGCTTTGATATTAACTCATTATATACTAGTATCTCTATTACCGAAAGTCTTGATATCATTTCCACTCCACTAGAATCAGATACAACGCTATCACAAAGATATCCACTGGACACCGGTGAAATAATTAAGAGCTTGAAATTCTGTCTAGAAAGTAATTATTCCACATTCAAAGGGAATTTATATAGACAGACAAATGGTGTTGCTATGGGTTCACCAGTCTCCCCAATAGTCACTGATCTTTCATGAATAGATTCGAAGATAACATCTTTTCAAGCATACTCACTCCTAAAATATGGTTAAGATATGTAGATGATACTTTTGTAGTGCTAAAACGAGATCTACACAGTTCATTCCTGGAGAAAATAAACTGTCTATCTCCCAGAATCCAGTTTACTTCAGAAGCAGAATCTGATATCGGTGAACTACCATTTCTAGACTGCCTAGTTAAGAGAAGGGACATTTTAGTATATCCATATTCAGGAAGAAAACCCACTCAAATAAATATTTAGACTTCAAGTCATCACACCCCATCAGCGCAAAGATTTCAGTTGTTTGAAGTCTTCTTAGACGAATTTGACCTGGTTACAACGCACACACCCCTCCCTCATGAAGTGACAAAATCAACACGAATGTGATAAGCAATTTCAATTCGTAAACACATGCTGCTTTTATAATTTTATACACTTATCAAATCCAACAATCTACACCTGGTTTTGTTATCTTTACCATTTTGCCAGTGTGACAACGCGAAAACTGCCCCATGCTGATGAAGGAAGATTAAGTTGTTTTATATACGCTGAATGGATTTAGTAAATTCCGGTTTAATAATACTACTGCTTTGATAAAGCTATTAGCAGCAGCACTAAATAGCGAAACGTCAGTAAAGCCAACAACAATATCGTTTTGCTCTTCATTTATTCATTGGGAAATACAAAAACCTTCACTAAACTATGCATTCTAAGATGTTTCGTTGAACCGCTTCACTTTTACCTATGTTCCTGTTTCTTTTAATGTTATATTTTAGCAGTCATGCACCGTATTTCATCTTTTCTCTTCTTATTATTATCATCAGTGGAACGGGAGAAGACGAGAGATGTATCCCTATTTAGCAAAATCATATACACCTTATCCTCAACGCACTATTTGCACAGATTCTCCGTGTTATGCTCACAACTTCTGGCCTTCCCTTCATATTGTGTGTGTTTATTTGTGTTCCTTTCACGTTGTCTCCCATGTACCTCCACAAAGCTGTATCATTCGCATTCTCTGGCCTCAAATCTATCTCCCTACTATTTGATGTTTTTATATCGATGAACATCCCTTTATACACTACTAATAAAATGTATCAGTAACACACTTCACATTATGAAAATTATGTTGATTATCTTTACTCTTATCATATAAGTATACACATATATTGACTAATGAGTAATTCTCAGTACTTATTTATACGATCTGATTGAACCTATACATGGCAACTCAAGAAATGCAAACATGCCCTGCAGTTTTTGATGGGGACATATGGATCTCCGGACAGAACTTTGAGGCTTCTGCACAGTTCAGTGGCGTTCAGGATCTGTCAGCGATGAGGCTGCTACTTGGAACGCTGCTGGGAGGTCGGGCGAAAGCAGCATATGAAAGTGTGAGACAAAATACCTACGAATGTGCGACAGGGTCAGGCAAACAGTTTCCAAAGTGGGAAGGACCACAGTCGGTCACGTTGAGATGGGGTTACGCAGACACAATCACAATGGTAAACAAAGAAAAACAGGTGAACATCAGCGAGCGTCGAGGTTCCGGACAACAAGACAAACGAACAAAGCCCCTAGAACCAAGAAGACCGAATCAACTTCAGTCGCAAGTCTTTGATGGGGGGGAGGGCGAGAGCGGTGAGAGCTGGCTGCTAGCCAAATTGGTAGACAGTAATTTACGTCAATGTTTATGTCCCCAATATTGGTCATGAGAAAAGAACAAGAACAAAGACTGATTCAACAACCAATCACAGCAGACTTTGCGTAGGTGGATACAATAAAACGCCCACAAAGAGATGAAAGAATAACGTTCAACGAGAAACCATAAATCAGAAGACTGTGTTTGTTTGCTTACAATAATCTATAATAATGTACATGAAAATCAATAAATATCTTTTGATTTCCCAAATAAACGATCTGTTGTCTGGCCCTTGTCTTCTGTTGTTACAGTGCAACACTCATATCAACCAGTTGTGATTCCACTCTCTAAGTTGAGTCGAAGCAGGTACACTGCTGATGACGTTGGCTGTAAACGAAATAAAAAACTGCCATCCACAGTAGTGTTTAAATCACCTCAGCATGGCTAGTAAGCACTGTGGGTTGTTACCTGTGGTATATAACAACTCACATCAACCAACCACTCAGTAAAATATACAATCTGTTTTATGAACTTATTTTAAAATGTACAATGAATGTTCATTTCTTATTCAATCAGGAATATTACAGACAAATTGATGGTGTAGCTATGGGTTCCCCATTAGGTCCAATCCTAGCTGATTTTTTCCTCGATAAATTAGAGAATGGACCACTGAAAGGAGTAATTAATGACATGGATTTCTACTGTCGATTTTGTGGATGATACATTTGTGGTTATGAAAAACGAGAATGATGCAATGAACATCCTTGACAAGTTTAATGATGCACATTCAGCAATAAACTTCAGCATAGAGAAAGAAAGGAATGACAATATCTCATTCCTAGACGTCTTCATGGCAAGGAAAGAAGATGGCACACTAAGAAGGAGTGTGTATAGGAAACCTACAACAACAGGTCCGTATACTCATTTTTTGAGTTTTGTACCTTTGAAATATAAACGTAACCTGGTAAAGTGTCTGGTTCAGAGAGCTAAGTTAATCTGTTCAGACGACTGCCTCAATGAGGAGCTTAAGATTATTAGAGAATTACTTGGAAAAAATGGTTATCCAGATAAATTTATTGAGAAGAATAAGAATTCAGCACCAAGAAGAGTCAGTATGGCTACAGTTCCGTAAAAACCACTGTTCATAAAATTGCAGTTCCTCAGTGACAACATCAGTGAAATCATAACACAGCGCTTGAAGAATGCAGTAAAAAGAGCTTACTATGCAGCAGAAGTACGCTGTCTCTTCAAACCACCCCTATTCTGTGTTCGAGAAATAAGGATAAACTACCTAGTTTTGCCTCTTCTGTGTGTATCTACCAGTTTGACCGCAGCTGCGGAGCCAGCTACATTGGGCGTACAATTAAGCAGGTGCATCGTCGTATTTCCGAACACCATCCAACATGGTTAAGCAAGGGAGGACAAACAAGATCTATTCGAAGTTCTATTTTAGCACAGCTTGTTGATACGGAGCATAAGGTTGATGTTAATACTGCATTTAAAATTATTTATCGCATTCCGACCAATCTTAATTTTGCTCTACGAGTTCGTCTTCTACATACCACAGCTGAAGCAATCGGAATCCACCTGAAGAAGCCAAGCCTATGTGTTCAGAAGAAATTTGTACAGCCACTTTGCTTACCGTGGCCATCGGTACAAGAATGCATAAAAAGGACTACTTCGCCCCCCTCTCCCTAAATCTTTAAAAACTATAAAAATTATAATTGTCCAAATTGTTTTATTTTATTTATATTTATTTTGACCATTTCATCTTTAATTACGTGTTATCCTTGTAAGATTAATTTATTCTAACTACTTCTACCTTTTAAATGTGTATTGGTTTTTTTCGTTAATTATCAACCCATTGACATTTTGACACTGATTAATTATTATTAATAAAGATATCAATGCCCCTTGATTTGCAAACTGTTGTGTATTGTAATAAAAATGCTATACAGAATATATTAGAGTAGAGCCAGAGAGAGAAGAGGATCTAATTGAAAAGTAAATATTTCTTCGCTCAATCTTTCTGTTTTCTAAATGTCTAAATGGGGATTTTTTTTCTATATTGAAATCAGTTTTATGTTATTTCTTACTGCATGCTTAGAGGAACGGTATAATCACATATCAGACGTTATTGTTTGACTGTGCTGTTTTAAAGGTGTTGCATCAATTTGTTTTTTTTCTTTTTGTACAACTGGAATATTTGTTGTGGAATTTTCTATACTGCAAATGACAACTACTCACCAGTAGATTTTTTTCACTTAATTAAGAATAACAGACAAGACCTAATGACATTCAATTCAACATAAAAACAAATTCAGACCTGAAATAGTCAAGAAGGTATGCGTGATATATTTTCAAAGTAGACAATTGTTCACATATATTTCAAGTTTGCCTGTGATAAACAAGAGATAACAATTCACTCGGAACATTGAACACGGTGAACATGGTGATTTCCCACAGACTGGAAGATAGGCAAATGATGAAGAGCAACAAGTTGGCAGAAGAATCATTCAGAGAAGATATGAATTCAGGTGAACATAGAGAAGAAAAAGGTGATGATGAAGATTCCTGGTTAACAGCAACAGCCACAGCCAAAACAACAGCAACAGACAACAATCAGCTGGCATAAATGGGAGGAATCTGAAAGAAGCAACCTCCTTTACTTACGGGCCTACCTGGGAAGCATCGTTTCAATTACAGGCGGACGGAACTGATGAGGATGTCATCAAAGCGAGGGTCGTAAAAGCAACACAAGCTTTCATTTCTCTGAAGTCTGTGTGGAGATCAACAGCACTACTCAACATGAAAAATAAGATCCGGTTTTTCAACTCCAATTTGAAGTTAGTGCTACTAACTATGCAGATCAGAGAATTGGTGACGCGCTGCGTCACGAAGGGCACTTCGAACAAACTACAGACCTTCATCAAAACCTGTCTAAGCTCAATACCACTGAAGATCAGATGGCCGGCCAGAAAACATCAGCAACAGGAAGCGATCTCTGGGAGCGAACCAACCCAACAGAGCCTATCCTACAGCTAACATCGTCCCCGTTTATTGAAAAGCTTGCTATTTAGTGCAATCAAAAATCGATAGATATCCTTTTCATGTTAACTCCAACTGTATATACAAATTTACATGTATCTGCGGGGGCAGTTACATTGGAAGGTAAGAAAGAAGAGCATATCTACGATTTTCTGAACATGTACCAAAAAGCTTATGTCTAAAAGGAACAAATGCTTTAAACAGTGCCATCACCAGGCACCTCCTTGACACGGATCATCACGTGGACATTGAAAAGTTCAAAATTATCAACAGGTGCAAAAGAGTTCAATTATCCTCAAGTTTACCGAAGCGATCTTTTTCAAGCGCCTGAAACCTGAATTGTGCATTCAGAAAGAAACAGTTATCAGTCTTTCTTTGCCCTCACTGGTAACTGGATATTTTCACCTCTCTTTCATATGAATGCGTAATGCTGAAAAGTTTCCATTGTGTATGATTACGATTGTTCGGAATTGTGTTTAATATTGTATATATATGTATACATTATTAGTGTATGCGTATATTGATCGATTGGTTTTTTGTTTAAAATGAACTCTGTGCAAGTATGTTAAAATAGGTTTTGTAGATATATTTAATGATGTCCTTCGCTTGTAAGCAGCTGACGAGAAGGCAACGAAATAAACGATATGATGGTACCACTTTATTGTGCAAAAACGGCAGATCTTGCTTTGTTCAAATTCATTAAGGGGAATAAATGTATGAAATTTCATTGTTTTGTCAAAATTCATTTTGCTTTTATCCGTTTATGTTCCAAGGTGGGATAAAGGACTTCAAGCTTCAGACTTCAAGTTTCAACAGTCCATTTGTTGTTTTTTTACTGGGGAGGAAGGATTGCTAGCTGTATACCCTACCTCCCCTCTTTTCCGAGCATCGTGCTGGCTAGGAGAGGTCTAGGAGTATGTCAGTTGGGAATCGAACACGGACCGCGAACGAAGATGTGCGTGACTAACATCCTGTCAATGAACCATCAACGCACGTCGAAATTCATAACCAGAACTGATTGCAAGGATCAGCATACCATGTTTCAGTCAAATCATCTTCCTAATTAGTTTCACAGGTAAACCACTAATAAGACTGGCAGATTTCGAAATTCATATGCAGTAGGATACAGTCTCTTCATTAGAGTCCTCGAAATGGTGAGCCAGCATCGTACAAGTGGAGTGACAGACAGGATGTATTAATTGGCAAAGGAAGTAGAGGAAGGAGAGTTTCTCTGTGTAGCAATAGTCTCTCTTTCTCTCACTCTCTGTGAAATTAACAAGATATGCGATGGGCAAATAGAGTTTGGAGAAAATGGGGATTTTTCATAAGAAATGTGTATATGAATGTCAACCAGTGCAGCCAAAACAACTCATATTTTTTACCCATCAATAGGGCATAAACATAATCAAAATGGATTTCATTATAAAACTACAGACAGGTCGTTAGGAGCGAAAAGGCGGGAATATGTTGGGCCAGAAGTAAGACTCCAGAAGATTTAGACTTGACGGAAGACCTACGTTTAATGTGATATAAACTTGAAGATCTACAGATAAGAACCAACAAATTGGCAGAAGAAATGAACAAAGGAGAAGACAGAGATGAAAAAGTTGCCTAACCAAGAACAGCTAGTACCGGTCACCAGTCAACTGTGTCTGTGTCTATATTCGACGTAGAACTTTGCACCGATGTGCAGCAGTTCAAGTCGCCACACTCCCTCCTTGTAGCACACAAAGCAAGAGAAGAAAGTAAAAAGAAATGCAAAATAGAGACTGTAAGCAGAGGTGAAAAACAAAGGAATATTTATAACGAAGAACAAAACAGTTTCATTGGAAATTATAAGTTACAAAGAGTGGATGGATCTGCGCCATTGAGAACGATTTTGAGACATATCACCAATTGTTTTCAACCATTAGTTTTTACAGTCCGGAGGACCCCAACCAGGAAGCCAATCTACACCTTCCTATGTGGCTTAGACTAACTGTTGTAGATTTCATTGACTGGTGAAGCTATGTTTTCGTTTGACCGCCGCTAGCTCTTTTCCAGCCTGACCCTATATCAGCTAACATTGCCCGTTGTCGAGGAAGGCGATGACTAGGCATACGTAACACATGTCCTAACCATCTCAGTCGATGTAACTTCACAGCCTCGTCGATTGATTTCCTTTCCTTCTTTACCTAGCACTCGATCGATGCCTAACCTCAATATTGCTCACCTTATTATACCACTTAACACGGAAGATAGAACGCAGACACCTATGGTCAGAGACAACTAGTCTTTTCAAGTCTTCCACTCTCAATGATCAGCTCACACTCACAGACATAAAGGAGGACGGAGTGGACACGCCCTTTGGTCGATAGCCAGCCGGATATCACGTCTATGCCAGAGACGGCGTAAACTGACACATGCGAAACTAGCCCTCTGTATCCGTGCTGAGATTTCGTCAGCGATCAACCCGTTGGGGCTGATGGTACTTCCCAAATAAGTGAAGCGGTTAACGTGCTCTGCCACTTCACTCCCTATTTCTAAACTATGAGTCAGTGTAATCCAGTCCTGTGACATCACCTTACAATTAGCAGGAGCGAATCGCATGCCAAACATTCGTAGATTGCAGCTCAAGGTGTTCAGAAGACTCTGCTCTATTTTGTCAGCGTCTTCACCTAGAAAGAGAACTATATCATCTGCATATTTTAAGTCAACGAGACCATTATTCCCTGGTAGCAAGTCAATCTCTGAGTCGCTGAAGTGATTTAGGGTTAAGTCCATTAGTATATCTATGATGAAGTTGAATAGGAATGGGGATAATGGGCATCCTTGACGGACGCCACTAGTCGTCACCACTTCAGATGACAACTCGCCATAAGCCCGCACCTGGCTGCATGAGTACGAGTAGAGTACCTTAATCAGTACAATGTATTTTCTCGGCATTCCCTCTACAGCCAATCATCGCCAGAGAACCTGTCGGTCGACAGAATCGAATGCCGTCTTTAGGTCAAGAAATATAATGATTGTCGGACGCCGGTAAGTATGCCTATGATCTAGAATCTGTCGGAGGGTGAAGATATGATCAATACACCCTCTTCCTGGTCTAAAGCCTGCCTCGTTCTCTCGTGTTTGTACCTCCTGAGCACCACTCAGTCTACGAAATATTATTGAGCCTAGGACTTTAGATACTATATTAGTCAAGCTAATCCCTCTGTGATTATCACAGGAAGACTTGTCTCCCTTCTTGTATATGGGGATAATCAATGACTTACACCAACCCAACGGGACTTCCTCTGATTCCAAGATGCTGCCTAGTACCTCAGTTAATGCAGACAGTAAACTGTCTCTACCTTACTTAAATACTTCTGGAATAATTTCATCAGGTCCTGTCACCACGAGGAATTTAAAGAATGTCAACTACTTCAACTTATTTAGTCAGCCTCGTTTCAAGTACAGGATGAGACATCTATCTAAAAGCCAGCTTGGATAAGAATAGCAGCGTGAAAATGTGCTGCACTAAGCACAAGGAACCAAACTGAAATTTCTTAATTCCAATTACTAGTCAGTCAGTGCCTCTATTCAATCGGAAGATTTCAAGAGTGAGCTATCAAAAGTATTTCCAGCAGATCACTGAAGACTTTCATCATTAACTGTCTTCATTGAAAGTGAGGATGACCTAATGGAAAGGAGAACCAACATGGGACTCCGGTAGTGTAGTAAACCAACCAAGAAACTATTGCCTAAAGAATATGCCGGAGACAATGGTGTTGCATTGGACACATACTGTGGAGCAAGTTGAATGACCTCGCGCACCGAATGGGAGATAGCAATTTGGGTGTCAGTCCTAATGTGACATGGGTGAAATTGAGTGAAAAGGAGATGAGAGGTTATGGGTAATCGTGAAGCCGACAAAAGACGACTGTGGAGAGAAGGATGCATTGGAATTGTACTGTAGAAGCCATATTTACCACATGGAATAATAATATAATAAGACGACATCAAATGAAAAATCAAAAAAATGTTGGTTAGTTTATTAGCCATGCCAGCCTCCATCGACGCTATGATTGCATATTGCATTACTCACACACACTTAGGCAAGCTACATTCTCACTTCTATTTAGTTTTCACTTTCATTCCTCATTTTGTCTTTGACTCTCTTGAAAGCCAAGTTTTTTTACCTGGACAAACGCACACTTACGTATTCACCAACTAATTCGCTTGTCTGTAATGCAAATTTTTAAGAAATTTTCTCGCCATCAAGCGTATAAAACGGGAAAGATATCAAACGTCAAATGGTTATTGTCTAACTAAAAGAGAGGAAATCAACGACGTTAAAAAAACTCCACTTCTCAACTGAGTAAATTACACTGTCAAAATTGCGTAGATACGGTCTTAATAACTATAGCTAAGATGCAAGATAAATGTCGCCTTTCTATAAAACGTTATACATATATATGCCGTCTTATTCCACACCAGAATTCACAACTGCAATTCGCTAATAGGTAAGTGTGCGGGTGTTTGTATGTCTGTGAGTGTCGGAAAATTAACTACAGAGTAGAGGATATGTCAGTGATATATACGTACATAATGTAGCTGTGATGTAGAAGATGAAAGGAGTAAAAGCCGATTTCTAAAAGGCCTCCTCTAACATTAATATAAACACAGTAGCAACACTTATAATAAATTATTCAAGTTTGACCATGGATTGATATCAGTTAGAGAAGAAACATTGAAAACCCTCAATGGAGTACTGAACAGCTGTTTCATCCCCCCAGTTTGGGAATCGTCTGCAGTATGCACCCAGTGAGGTTTGAACCCAGGAGCTTCCGGTGTTCACACTGAAATTTCAAAAATTGGTAGAAGTTAGAATTCATGGGCCTCTGAATCAGTTCTCAGTGACTAAATGGTGTATGAGCTTGCTTTGTAGACGGAAGGTCCTGGATTCGAGCCCCAATGGGTGCGTACTGCCGGTGAGTCCCAAACTAGGGGTATGAAACAGCTGTCCAGTACTCCAGTGCTGTTTTTCAATGGTTTTTCCCTAACTGATATTAATCCGTGGGAAAACTTGAAAAACAAATTTAATCCTTACAAATCAATTCTTGAAAATAAACTGTTCGTTAACTCACTACAATGTGCATTATAGACTTTAAGATAACTTTCACTCACAGATTATAAACCTCCAGCAGCCAAACGCGGATGGGTGTAAATGCACATGACAATTCGATGATATCAGATGGTTGGAGGCAGTCAGCAGGAAGCCTTGGACCTGGACTTTGGGTTGGTTGGCACTCAACAGTCAGCAAATGTGTATCTGCAACTGCCTTGAAAGAACTCATGTCCCACCCCTCTGAGATTCGAGCCCATGTCGCCCAGTGATGCAGTTAGAGACGTTACTACTGAGCTATTCGGCCTAAAGATTGACCTCCTGTAGGACTGTAGTGAATATTTTGATTGGACACTAGCAATTGGTTTGATGTGTCTAGTCCTTTATCCGGTGCATACTGAATTCTATCAGTCAGGTTTGCCAACCAGCACGAAGCCTAGGTGTGGCCAAGGCTTCCTGTGGCCGACTGCCTCAAACCATCTAATATCGTCAAATCAATGTATACCGTCGTGGCGAGCTACCTAGAATGGTGGTCACATTACAAACCTGACTGATAGAATTCAGTTCGCCCCAAAGAAAGGACTAGACACATCACACTAGTTACTAGTGTCAAATCAAAATACACATGAGAATTCATTTCATAAGCAGGAACGGAGAGAGAGAGAGGGAGAGTGTAGAGATATGTTAATTCTGAAGAGGTATGAATATTACCCACCTGTACTATCAATTACTGCAGCTGTTGGAGAGATAATCAACATTAAAATCTCGTCCAGCCCATAGAGTTGGCCAAATTTGACTCTCTTTCTGCTCTCCTCTGCCTTTCATAGAAGAACATAGGACTTTAATTGTATGAGGTTCAGAATGGAGTTACTACCTTCTCATCCAATCTTCCCTCTTTACTGAGTTTACGACTGGCTAGGCAAGGTTTAGAAGAGCTCCACAAATCGGTCCTGGACGAAGTACAACCATGGAAGTGGTTGGTGGTAGCACTATATCATCAACTGACTAAGCTGGAATTCGCCAGTATGATCTCGTAACCTAAATACCCAGGTTTCGACCTCCCATGAAGCAGTGGAGAATCGCAAGCTAGGAAGGCACACTATCTTAGTGCTCTTCGATTTAGAATGACTCTTTGAGTAATACCAGTTGATGAAAAAATCTGTAGTGAATCTGGTGAATATTAGTTCTAACCTTTCCGGCTTGTTCTTTCAAAGTAAACCAACAACCAAGTGTGATTTAGCGAACGAAGTTAAGGCTATTTTAAAATTCACCTATATGAGACAGGGTTCCAACAATCTAATGTGAATTGAGATAGCCATGACAAATGAAAAAATCTCCAACTATGGAAGCATTCACATTCCCAAAATGTTTCACTGATTAGAATCCCCTTTTATACGCATCTAGGTTTCCATAAATTTCTATAAAAAATGCATTTTACTCACAAATGTCCACATGCAAGTAGTCTGAGCTGAGTGGCATTTGTCTTTTCATGTTTTTATCGAATAATCGATAGGAACTGAGAGACAGGGAACAGTAGTTGAACTTCAGGTGGAGAATTATTCGGCAAGGAACATATTGAATCAAAATCGAAAGCTACTAGGAAGTAACTGAACCTCTTCAAAAGAGTTGTGTGGGGGTCTGTAATTAACTGATTTCTTTCAGTCAATAGTCTATTTCTGTATAAACATAAAGATTGACTTCCGAATAAAATGAATTAGAACACAGAAAGAACAGGCATTGATGCAGAATAATATGGGCTCATTCTATTTCGTCGGTTATCCTCATCAGCCGCGTGCAACCCATAGATAACATCATTTATTAAAGCAGGTTATGTTACAGTTTTAACAAACGCTTCGTTTGTTTTGATTGGACACTAGTCAGTAACTAGTGTGATGCGTGTGTGTGTATGTGTGTAGCCCTATCTTTTGTGCAAACTGAATTCTATCAGTCACGTTTGCAGTGTGGCCAAAGATAGGACTAGACACATTACACTAGTTGGTAGCTAGTGTCCAATCAGAAGTACCCTACAGGTCAATCACACGGTGAGTGATTATGAGCAATAAATTGTGGTCGAAACGTCATCAGTAAACATTACTGTATAACGAAGTGTCTCTAGCTATTTTAAGGCATTTCAGCTTCATCTTGAAGGTTCCTTGAACTAGATGATGGTCTGAGCCCATATCTGCTCCCCTTCTCGACTTTGTGTCCGGCAGGCTGCGTCTCCACTTCCTTCAGCAGCACTGAGATGAAATCTATCTGGTTTGTGATGTGGCCGTCAGTCGAAATCCATGTTGCTTTGTGTGTATCCTTGTGCTTGTACACACAACTTCCAGCTACCTAATGTCGGATGCGTAGAAGTCTGCGATGATTTCTCCGTTCTCATTCGTCATTTCTCCGACGGCATATCGACTTATGATGAGTTCTCTTCCTGTATTATCTGTTCCCAGTTTGGCATTCATATCGCTCATCAGGATTTTGATGTCGCCATTTGGGGTGTTGTCCACTACTGTTTATAGTTGTCCATAGAAATCTTCCTTCTTGTCTTATTCCGAGATTTTCGTAGGTCAGCAACATTGGATAATTATAACCTTCCTTCCTTGAAAGTTGGATCTTCCTGTCACTATCTTGAAGGAGACTGGTTCCCTCTGCTTAAGAGCTTTGGCTTCTGTTGTTGACATCATGATAGGCACTCAGTTTGTCAGTGTGCTGGTGGTTGTCGTCTGGGTAACTGGAGTAGATTACCAGTTCACGGTTTTGACTGTCCACATCCATTCCATCTGCTCTCGCAGATTGCGAGCACTGCTATACCATATCTCTTTAAATCTTTGGCAACCTACGTAGCCTTCCCAGCTTCGAACACTGTACCTAAATTCCACGTCCCCATGTTTATTTCCGCTTTCATCAAAAGAAGACGAATCGGATGACTGACTGGCTTCCTAAAGCCTGGCTTTCAATAACCCGTATCATTTCGCCTTTCCGATTCCAGAGGAGAAAAAGATTTTCCTTATAATTTCGTATTTTTAATATTTTTCATGTGCGTTGAATGTTCTGTAGCAATTCGATTGGTTTTGTGAGGTTATGGTTGCTAGCCCCAAGCCCAACCCTCCTTTTTTCCTGGTCTTCGGACATATTTTCTGAATAATTTATGAGGATAATTATTAAGCTTCAAAGCTTCTCTGATAAATTAGTCAGAAAGTACGTAGGGAATTGTAAAAATGAAATAAATAATGATAGTAGTGATAGTGATAATAATAACAATAATACTAATATTAATGATGACATGCTTGTCAAACATGCGCACTATAATGACAGCACCAACAATAAGGAATCTAAATCATCAGTAGTAATTCCATACAAGGAAGGAACCTCGGAAAACTTACGAAGAATTCTTAACAAGGCAGGAATAAAGGTGGCCGGTATTTAAACACACAAACTCAATTAGAAACAATCTTTGTCAGTTAAAGGGGCCATCCTGTGGTGCCAATTAAACAAAATAAAAATGCAGTCAATCTAATACCCTACTGGAATGACTATCAGGTAAAATATATATGGTCAAAGTAGTAGAACGGGGTCAGTCAGGCAGTCAGACTAGCGGAGCATAAAAATCCAGCGAAATCTAGATTAGTTGACCCGAATAAGATAAGAAATCTGGAGAATAGTTCAGCTACAGCACTACACTACATGCGATTAGACACAACCACACAATACGATGGGATGGGATAGGATGACAATTTTAAAATCTAATGTCACAGGGTGGAGGGAGAGATTGATAACAGAAGCTTTGTTTATCGAATCAACTGAGGGGAATACGTGTAATAAGAATGATTCAACACCTGTCCATCCGGACATCTGGAAAAGTCTACTACCCCAATGACGACAAATAGGAGAGAAAAAAGACAAATATAAATATATATAAGTTTCGAAGTCGTGTGATTGTAATTGATGCTGTGATTATGAACAATAAATTTTGTTCGAAACCTCGTCATCCAATAAATAATAGTACTGTTTCACTATGTGATACATTTAATAAACAAACTAATATGCAATGAATTCGACCGTCTTCGAAAACAACTTTAAATGCTGTTTCCACATCAATCTTATGCTTCATATCGATCAGATGTTTAGCGTTTAGCTATAGACAAAGTTGTTAGTCTGCCGCCACCCACGTTTATCGATTTTCCAAAGTTCAGAATATGCCCTACCACCCTCACATGCAAAGTGCAACTTCGTTTACGTTGTCAAGTGGACAAACATTGGTAAAAACATTTGAAATCATGTACAGACTAGTGGTTTTGATAAATGTATGGAATTATGAAAACAGCATGTGTTTACATAACAAAAAGTGCTTATCAAATTGAAGTTGATATTATGACTTTATTATGAATGTGTGTGTTTGTGTGGGTATGTGTGTGTGTTAGATGCACGTCAGATGCTGTCCTTATCCTTCATTCCTCTTCAGATAATTTCAATGATTCACAGACTAAAAGTGTTTATGAAATTAAGTGCTTCGAATGTGTAATGCGATATACATCGGACAAACCTCACCACAGAAATAAGTCAAAATCAGAAGAATTGAACACCATAGAGTCGCCTCCTCTATTCGACCATTCAGAAATCCAGTTAGTGAACTAGAAAAGCTTGAAAAATCATCAGCCATAGGTCGTCTACACGCTACGCTGTAGAATCAGCCCACAGAATTCATTCTGACAATATTGAAATCATCATCCAGAAAATCTTCAAAAGTCATTAAAAACATCTCACATCATCAGAAGCACTTCATATCAAATGGGATCCAAATTGTCCGGTGAATAGGAATGCTAGACTAAAACAGATCTGACTTGGTTCTACCACCTCACCCTCCGCCCCCCGCGATGAAGTGACAAAATCAACACGAATGTGATAAACAATTTCATCATGTAAACATACACTGTTTGTATAATTTCAAATAATAATAATAATAATGTGGTAAATGTTTTCAAAGTCATTAATAACGACGATAATAATGATAACAAAATATTGATAATAAGGTTTATGCACTTGGTGATAAGAATAACGAAGGTAGTGAGTGATATGTTTATATTTAGACACTTCAATAAATAAATAAATTAGGTCAAATCTTAAAAGTTACGCGATACAGACGGTGAAGTGTAGAGATAATCAGAGTTTAAATAAGAAATATCATAAAACTACAAAGGAAATGGAAAAAAAGAAAGGGTGGGTGGAGGGTTTTGATTAGAATTCACCTAGGCTAGCTAAGCAAGGGAGAGACAAAGGTAGAGCAAACGTCTTCTCTCAAATTTATTCCCATAGCTCCAGCTATATGTCTAGCAGGCGGTTTGGAATTCCGTTCGGAAGGTTCTATAGAATGCGATAGATAACCAACTTTGAAGACACTTCTTCTCGTATCCACTTGGTGACCGCTGTCATCAATCAGACGAGACAAAGTGGAGCTTCGTATAGATTATACTAGGCTTTTTCCGAACCATGAGGGAAGGGGGATGCTCATTAATACACGTTTGTTGAGTTGCTGTCTGGTTGTTCGCCCCGTATAGCCTTATCTGCAGGAGCACCTAAAGGTATGGCACAGCTATAAAGTTTATCTTTCTCTTGAGCAATCATGATTCGTCGGTAGCTGGAAAATGGCAAATAATCTATTTGTATATAACTTTCGTAATTTTGATGTTTATGATTCGGCGTTATTTAACAAAAAACATTAATTTTGCTGTACAATCCTATTCACGTAGAATTTTCTTCTCATAAAAGTACATAGTAAGAAAGGGGTCGAATCATCATAAGAATAGTCGCTAATATTAATCAACACATACATATGAGAAGTTGAACAAGCGAGACAGAGTTACGTAATCATATAGATATTTTAATGAGTGAGTTTTCATCAGAGTACACTCAGAAAAAAAAGAAATTTTGGTTAAAGGATTTCATAATGAGCTGATATCGGATAGAGAACCATTGGAAAACCAGGGAGCTCTAGTGGGAAGTCGTGACCAGTTGAGTACAGCAGATCGGCCGTGAGGACAAATACTTGCCAACTATGACATTGGCTAGTGGTCGTGCTATGTCATGAATTGACAGAAGTTGGAATTCATACACTGGCCATTGGATCGGGTCCCATTGGCCTTATAGTCTACGAGCTAGCTGGTCTTGTAACCATAAGAACCTGGGTTGGAATTTTGGCGATGAATGCGTACTGATGAAGAGTCCCAAACTAAGCTGACATCCAATACTCCCAGGTTTTCCAATTGTTCATGATGAAATTCTGTAACAAATCAATCAATCAATCAAATTCCTACAAACCAGTACTTGGAAAGAATGTTTTTGATACCTAAGAGTTCAGGAGGATAGATGATTTAGAATGGGTCAGAGAAATAAAGTAAGTTAAAAAGTTAATCTGACACTAATACGATCGTTACCGTGATAATAGAAATGGATGAAAGACTTTCTTTTGTATGCACATGTACCGTCTCTGCCAAATTAATTCCCATAGCTTCGGCTATGCGTCTAGCAGGTGGTTTGGAATGCCGTTTAGAAGGTTCTATAGAATGCGATAGATAACCAACTTTGAAGACATTTCTTCTCGTATCCACTTGGAGCTTCATTTAGATTATACTAGGCTTTCTCCGAACCATGAGGGAAGGGAGATGCTCATGAATACACGTTTTTTGAGTTGCTGTCTAGTTGTTCGCCGCATATTGCTAGCTGTCTTCACAAGAGCAACTAAATTTGTAAATGCACATATAAGTGGTACAACTGGGTAGCTTGTATCAATCATCAGTCCGTTTTATTGCTCTCAATAATCTCAGATGTAAGATTTCACTACCCAGGTCGCCATTAAAAATTCCAATTTTTGGAACAGTTGTTTCTTTTTAACTGTTGTCTGTCAGTTTCTCTTTATTTTACACGGTTTTCATGTGCCTGTCTCCTTACAAATCTACTAGGATAAGCCGTTTGGCCCTACTAGGCAACATCTTCAGCGCATACATCAATTTGAAGTATTATTTATAATAATAATAATGGTCCTATCAATAACAAGGATGAAAAAGCGGAGCGGTCTGTGATACACAAGAATAACGAAAACCAGCATGATTAAACAAACAAGTGTTCAGGTAGACGTAGTAGTCGATAAAGGCTAAGAAAAACAAGCAATGAACAACAATGAACCGGTTAAGTAATGCTAGATTGTAAGGCAAGTAAATAAAATACGCTTTAATGGTGGTGTAGAAGTCATCAGTTGCTTAGGTCTTAACTAGCCAAAAGAGGGATAATGGCTGTGTACGAACTTCTTTTGAATGCGCAGTTTACGCCCCATCTGTGTGCAGTAGACGAATACGAAGTGTATTAGAAAGATTCGGTGGGATGCAATGAGTTACCTTGAATGCTTTCTTTTTCTCTCTTACATGACCACTATTCACTCAGTGTGACAAAATGGACTACGAATTGTTATTTTCTGTCCCTTGGCAAATCACGATGGGAGATTATGTTCGGTAACACATTGGCTGGCTAAACTGTCTAATAGTATTTATTTATTATTTATTTTGATTACAGCTTGATGCCACACCGTATTTTCAGTACAAGTATGGAATTTTCAGCATGGATATCGGTAGTCCAAATTTACAGGCCGACCATAGATATCGGGTGTGTGTCGGCAGGGGATCGAACCCCGGACCATGTGCATGGTCGGCAAGAGCCCCAACCACTGTGCGCCAAACATAATTGTCACCGCAGGTGACAAATTAATTGATTAATGCACACAGATGCGGCAAAACTGTCTACCTTATTCTTCGTTTGCGTCACAATCATTCGGCGGCTAGAGGGTGACAAACACAGGCTTGCTGCGTAAAAAGTTCTTTTTTAGTCCTGTTATTTATAGGATCATTATCCATGGAAAATACTCATTGTAACGTAGAAAACAAAGCAAGTGATTCAGCGAAGAAACGCTTTTCAACAAATTTACTATCAAGCTGTACAGTTGTATATATATACGCTTTTTAAGAAATTATATCCGGTGGGGAAATTAGATCATAGGTATGAATGCATAAAATAATAATAATAATATGAAATGCAATTAAAACTAAAATGTTTGTGATTATAATCGTAGTTAAATGTCAGGTGGCAAAACAATCAATGTCATATATAAAAAATTCATAGGATGTACAAACCTTGGAAGGGGTGCGCAATTATAAGATTAGTAGGCTAATTGAATAAAACAAAAACGTTTCGTAATATTGCGTGAAAATCGATAACATAGAATTTAACGTTGCAAAACAGAATTAACTAAGAATGACAAACGGAACGAATGAAATAATACTGGGGACGATTTAGAGTGAGAATAGTAATAGTAACAATTGACGTAATATGAAGGAAGAGTATACAAACTGAATAGACAAAATGAAAAAATGAAAAATTGGTAGAGCCAAAATATGATTAGGGATTACCATACTTTAGTATAGAGGGATTAAGACCATGGAAGTTGGAGGAGAGTGGCTGAAGGACCTTTTTCTTTATACAGATATCTGGCTTTTATGTTCCCATAGCCAAAAATGGCTTCAGCAATACAGATGAGTCGGGTACGTAGTGATTTCGGTAAATTACTCTTTGTCTTGCAGATGACTTTAAAGGCGGAGGCTATAGAGATAGGGTGATCATTATCGACCAGATATTGAATGATAGCGCTTCTTGTCGCTGCACTTCCACCTCTTCGTAACCATGCAGGATATTCTACTTGCACCCTCTTGGACAAAACTCGAGTCGAACGACCCAAATGTACCTAGCTCCACACGAGCAGGTGAATTGATAAACACACATTGAGTTGGTCAACAGCGGGATCTTCTCCTTTAGGTTATTGAACAGTAATGGTCGACTGGTAAAGGCTATACCCAGAGATGCAACAGGGAATGTTCTTTTCAGGGATTATGATATCCTTCTTTTCATAATGTCAGGAGCTAAGTCACCCTTGAATTCCAAGCTCATGTAAAGTATTTTCGTGGGTACGGATGATAAGTTACATTTCATAGGTTTTGAGGACAGATACTCGCCACTGATGACATTGGCTAGTGGTTGTGCTTTATAGTGAATTGGCGGAAGTTAGAATTCATCGGCTGGCCATCGGATCGGGTCCCATTGGCTTAATGGTCTACGAGCTAGCTCGCAGTGTAAGCAGAAGGTCGTGGGTTCGAACCCTGTCACTGAGTGCATACCGCCTATGAGTATCCGATGAGGACGAAACAGATGTCTGGCCATACTCCCGGCTGGTTTTTCAATGATTCGCTAACCAATAGTAGTTCATAAGAGAAACCTTTAACCAGGAAAACTTTTAGTAATGGTAGAAGAGAGCCGAAGTGACCAGCCTATACATTATTTGAAATTATATCATACTGAATTCAATAAATAAGTGTGAAACGTTTGGAAAAACTTTGGGCATTAGGTTTATGATATTCATTATAGTAAACATTTTTACACTTTCCAGCGAATGAAAAACAAAACAGAACGATACTACTGTTTTCACTGACGTTTCACTGCGATTAATTTTTCATGCTGAGTAGTGCTGTTGATCTCCACACAGACTTGAGAGAAATGAAACCTTGCTCTGCTTTTACGATCCTCGCTTTGATGACATCCTCATCAGTTCCGTTCGCCTTTAATTGAAACGATCCTTCTCAGGTCGGTAGGTAAAGGAAGTTGCTTCTTTCAGATTTCTCCTATTTATGTTGAGTGTTGTCTGTTGCTGCTGCTGTTGCTGTTGGTCAGAGATCTTCATCACCTCTGTTTTCTCTATGTTTACCTGAAGGAAGTCGTGTCTTTGATGTTTCTTCTGACAACATTTATTCCTCTTAATGAATTTGAATAAAGCAGGAACAACAGTGGAGGTTTGTGCAGAATAAGAAGACGATATAATCCTTTGTTTTGTTGGCTTCTCATCAGCTGCTTACAGGTCAGAGATGTGACTAAGTAGTATATTGAAGGAAACAGTTTTAACATACTTGCACAGAGTTCATTTTTAAACAAAAATCAATCAATAATAATTTGCTTTATTCCAGAAACAGTAGTAGTGATACAGTGTGGAATTTTCAGCACATATCTACAATATTTGCATCTAATTTTACAAACATTTAAAAGGAGTATTAAAAAAAAATCTAAAGACACCAACAGCAAAAAAACCGGATAAACACACAAAAAGTAATTATAAATGCGAAAAAATAGCAAGAAGTAGAAAGGAAAATAAACAACATAGTAAATAATATCTCAGTATTGGGTAGTGGAAGCTATGATATGATTATGCATGGTGACAGTGAAGCTATAGTCATACAAGAAGTTATGAAATGATATTTAAGAATGTTTATCGCCAAGATGATCAGTTAATTTGGTTGAAATAACACTAAACAATCATAAAATAACATTTCAGGGTTGTTGTTTTGTTTTTTATTTTCAGGTCTGATGCAGTGTTTGTAGTGGAAGTGTGAGTAATCCTGAATAATACAAAATTTTTTAAGGTGGTGACTATGGCGTTCACAACCAATGATTGTCAGTTTAATATTGCCGAAAAGTATAGAAAATAATAAAAAACAACCAATAAGAAAACAACCAATCAGTGTACACTGAAACGGCACACACTCTGAATTACATTGATACTATTCGACCAAGACTAACCGGAACTGGATCAGAATATCTCGAAAAAACTGCCACTTTCTCTATGAGTTATCTGAAGATGAATAAACATCATTCGAAAACTACTCCAATATGGTTAGAAAGAAAAGAACAGATGATGTCATAATGAAACAAAAGAAAAGCTTAAAATCCATTACCAAAGAAACCGTTTTTCCTACAATTTTCTATCGAACAACATGCTCTTTGCTGTAATCAAAAGCCAATCAAATGAGCAATACTGGTATCATTATAGTCTGCAGAAACCAATGTTCTTCTTGCTTTATTCAAACTTGTAAAATAAAAATGTAACGATAATAATGAAGAAGAACAATAAGGGACATTTTTTTCGAAAATGTGTTAAAATCAAATGTTGAATTCAATGATTCAACATTTCAGGCGATCTGTTTAAACAAAAACAAAACAATAGCCGATAGCGTGTTGTAACAATTTCTCGCACGAAGAGAAAATTTTCACAAATCTTCTTTTTTCTGACTAAATTTCCTAACCTCTTTTTATAGTCTGTCTTTTCTATTTCGTCACGATTTCCTGCTCACTTTGTCCCTTTTCATGCTTTCCACGTAATTCATGTATAATCCCCATCCAGGCAATAATGAAAACAAAACACGTAGATCAGCGAAGAGTCTCTTTTCGCCGGCGAATTCATTTGCTTAGCTGTACAATCGCAAATATATATGTGTTATTTTGTATGTATGTGTACATTAAGTTTGTCAAAGAAAAATACAATTGGTTATAGTTATTTTAACTAAACAGGTGAAGATTAGTAATTGGAGTTACCTAATATAAAATCAGTCAAGAAAATTAGGTGTGTTTAGAGAAATTAGGGTAGTAACAAAGGTGATGAGTTGTCACAAACAGTTGTTAAAAAGAAGTTATGAATAGTTTGATGAGTGAGTTTTACTCAGGATGCACATAGGAACAAAGTAGATAATACGAAATTACGTAAGAGTTCTAAATTAATACAAGAATTAAAGAACAGGCAAAGAAACAGAATTAAGTCATCAAAATAAAAAAAATCAAATCAAAGAAGTTATTACCAGGACAGTAGAAGTGGTTGAGTAATCCTCTTTTGTATGCACAGCTCTGGTTTTTCTATGTGAATGGCCAGAGCTTCAGCGATACAAAGAAGGCGAAACCTTATTGCCTTTGATAGGTTATTCTTGACTTTGTAGATTACTTTGAAGCAGGAGGCGTTTGTAGAAATGGAATGATCAGTGTTGACCAGGTGTTCAATTATCGCACTCCTAATTGCACCACTATTGCCTTTTCGCAATTGTTGCTTATTGGCCTACTTAGTCTCCACTCCTTACATGTACTTTCTTGAGGAATTCATTTTTGTTAAGTAGCTATTTTCTGTAACACTGCTCTTTTGTTCAATTGATTATTATTATTATGATATTATGAATATTCCCTTGAGTTCCTAGTGGAACATAGGGCTGGCTTCAACAACTCATCTCTACTTTGTCCCATCTTCTGCTGTCCTCTTCAGCTGGCTATCTTCACGATTGCCCAAACTCTCTCATCTCATCCTCCCACACGATCTCCACCATGTTACCCATGTTACACCGATGACCTACTCTTCTCTTCCCACTGGGGCTACACACTGGAGCGATGGCCTGCATTGCACGACATGTCATTCAACGGTCGGCTCAATGTATCCCTGATCTCGGTCTCCTTTGGGATGCATAAATTGTGTTTACACCGTTCACTATATAAAGCTTCAATGATAGGTGGAGCTACCTGGAGCTATCTTCAACTATCATTATTTCAAAAGAATAGTGACTGAATATATAATATTCAGATTTCTGATAACCTGCTCTTCTTCATCAGGTTCTGCAGTTATATATCCATCCATAATAGTGAATGAATAGATTGGTGTTATTAACAATATTAATGTTGTCTAAATAATATAATAGATTACAGTTCACTAGTATCAACATAACAATACAGACTGAATATTACTATTATTCTTCCCTTGGGTTCCTAGTGGAACATAGGGCTTCAATTAAACGTCTCCAGTTGCTTCGGTCTTTTGCTGTACTTTTCACCTAGATCCATGTTGGTCCATACTGTTTCAGTTCCTCATCACACGATCTCCTCCATGTCACACTTGCACCGACGAACCACTCATCGCTTCCCTTTCGGGTTCCAGTCGAGCTATGGCCTGACGCGCGATGTCACCCAATGTCCTCCTCACCGAGTGTCCAATCCATCTCCACTTCTGTCTCCTGCATATTTGTTGAGCGATTCGTTCTTGTTTTTTTTGTTCCCATAGTTTCTTGTTGGTTCTCGTTCTTTCCGGCCACTAGATCTTCAGTATAGAGCGAAGACGGCTGTTGATAAAGGTCTGCCACAGCCTGTTGGAAATATTCTTTGTAACCAGTCAAGTTTCTCATCCGTATAGAAGAACTGACTGACTTGAAGTTTGTATTGAAAATCCGAATAATTTTGTTGTTGATGCAGGCTGAGTGACAGCGGAAGATTTCCAGAATGGTTTCAGGTTGATGAATGTGTTTCTCGCCTTCCTGATTCTCGATTCGACATCCTCGTCCGTTCCTCCTGTAGTTGAGACAATTCTCCCTAGATAAGTGAATGAAGTAACCTCTTTCAAATCCCTCCCGTTGATGTTTATTGGCGGTGGATGTTGCTGCTCCTGCTGTTGTTGTTTGGTTATTTTCATAACCTCCGTCTTGTCTATGTTCACCTGGAGTCCCGTCTTCAAAGGCTGCTTCTTCGACCAGTTTGTCGGTCGGTTTTCACTTGTGAGTCTTCGATTTTGTGTGACATCAAACATAAGTCATCCACGCGCGAAATCCAGGTCTTCTAGGTTCTTCACGTCTGTCCAGGTCAAGGATATTCCTGTCTTCTCGTTTCTCACTGTCTGACGCATAATCCAGTCGTGCACCACAATTAGGAATATCATTGGTGATAATAACAGACTGAATATTAGACAATGAAATTGGGAAGGATAATAATGCAGATTCATGAATGTACAGCCTTCGCTGAAGGCCAGGACAGTAGAAGTCGCTGGCTGGACATGTTTCTTCTGCACCCAGATCACCGGTTAATTCAGCTGTTTGAAGTATTCGGTATCGGGATGTTTTTGGCAATTTATTTGGTACCCGATAGATGATGATGATGATGATGATGATGATGATGATGATGATGATGATGATGATGATGATGATGATGATGATGATGATGATGATGATGATGATGATGATGATGATGATGATGATGATGATGATGATGATGATGATGATGATGATGATGATGATGATGATGATGATGATGATGATGATGATGATGATGATGATGATGATGATGAAAGAGAAGCATTCTTCATTGCTGGCCAAAAATTACCGAGGTAACTCATGCCCCAAACAGCAGAGGCTATTGCGATCCCCCCAGAAACAAGTGGTGCTCCGGTCAGAAACTACTACTGCTCTGGCAGGCCATACGTGGAGACTATAAATTCATGAACTCTGCATTAATATCTTTCCTATTTTTTCTGATATTCAGTGTATTGTTATGCTGACACTGTTGAACTGTAATCCATTGATATTATTAATATTGATTCAATATTATTTAAACAACATTAATGTTGTTAATTATACATCTCATCCAACAGCTGTACGACAATGCTGAATGCCAAGTAATCCACAATGGGAAACTTACGGAATCCTTCGAAGTGAAGACAGGAGTAAGACAAGGCTGACTGCCTACTATCGCCAATGATTAATTTCCTGATTGAAGTAGATTGGATAATGCGACAAACAGCGGCGGGCAACGAGGAAACAGGCATAAAATGGACTCACACAAAAACTTGGAGGATCTGGACTTCGCCGATGATATATGTCTGATTTCCCACAAACTGGAAGATATGCAAGTGATGAAAAGCAACAAGTTGGCAGAAGAAGCATCAAGAGAGAATAAGACTTCATGTGAACATAGAGAAAACAGAGGTGATGGAGATTCCTGGTCAACACCAACAGCAACAACAACAACAGACAACAATCAGCCAGCATATATGGGAGAAATCTTAAAGAAACAACCTCCCTCAACTGCATACCTACCTGGGAAGCATAGTTTCAACTACAGGCGGACAGAACTGACGAGGATATCAAAGCAAGAATCGGAAAAGAAAAACAACCTTTCACTACTCTCATTTCTTTGTGGAGGTCAACAACACTCAGCATCAAAATGATAATAAGATCCGGATTTTCAACTCCAATGTGAAGTCAGTCAGTGCTACTATACGGATCAGAGACTTGGCGCGTCATAAACAGCATCTCAAGCAAACTACAGACCTTCATTAACAGCTAGCTGTCTTCGCTCAATACCACTCAAGATCAGATGGCCGGTCAGAAAAGATCAGCAACAGATAGCTCTGGGAGCAAACCAACACAGTAGGAACCGATTGTGAAATGAATAGGCAGGAAGAAATGGAGATGGATTGGCCATACTCTGAGGAAACCATCAAGTGACATCACTAGACAAGCCATTGCTCCAGTGAAACCCGAAAGGGAAGCGGCGGCGAGTTGGTCGTCAACGCAAGAGTGACTTGGAGGAGATGAAAACGTGTGGGCAGACTTGGAGCCAGGTGAAAACTCTAGCAGAGAACCGAGCGCAATGGAGACGCACGGCTGAAGCCCTATATTCATTCCTCTAGGAATGAAAGGAAACAATAATAATAACATTAATGTTGTTAATAACACTAATTTATTCATTCACTATTATGGATGGATATATAACTGTAGAACCTGATGAAGAAGTGCAGGTTATCAAAAACGTCAATATTCTTCATTCAGTAAACAGTAATATGGAATCTACTTCAACACTACAAAGTATCCAAAACCTTTGTCAACCTCATTTAACTGCTATATGAAAGTGACACATATCAAGTAATTCACGAGGGAAAACTCATGCCAAAAAAACAAATGATGGTATCATTCTATTTTGCAGAAACCAATGTTCTTCTTACTTTATTCAAACTGAAGGTTGTAGAATAAAAAGAACGTGTTCAAATCAAATTCTGAATTCATTAAATCAACATTTCAAACAAATTGTTAGAAAAAAATTAGACAATAATTTGTAGCCTGTTGTAACAATTTCTCGCTTGAAGAGAAAATTTTCACAAATCCGTTTTTATTCTAATTAGATTTCCAAACCTCTTTTTATTGTCTGTCTCTTCTATTTCGTCACAATTTCCTGTTCATTCTGTCTATTTTCATGCTTATCACATGACTGTTGCTTATTGGCCTATTTAGTCCGCACTGCTTACATTTACATTCTTGAGGGATTCATTTTTGTTCAGTATCTATTTTCTGTAACACTGCTCTTTTGTTCAATTGATTATCATATTATTAGTATTATTATTATTATCAG
Source organism: Trichobilharzia szidati (assembly GCA_944472155.2). Classification (NCBI taxonomy): domain Eukaryota; kingdom Metazoa; phylum Platyhelminthes; class Trematoda; order Strigeidida; family Schistosomatidae; genus Trichobilharzia; species Trichobilharzia szidati. Next base: position 18,776,321 of record OX235275.1, read on the forward strand.
TATCCTCAGCATGTATCCCGTCCAACTTCATTCCCTTCAGTATATTTGTTTGGCAATAAACAGGTTATTGGTTCGTTCGTTCGTTGGTTCGTTCCCAGGATCTCTTATTGTTAATCCTTTCTGACTGGCCATCTGATCTTCAGTACCGAGCCAACGAAGGCAGCTGTTGATTAAAAAATATACAGACTTTTAGAAATGCCTCCCATGACGCGCTAGCCAACTTTCTGACCCATATGGAAGCACTAACTGATATTAGTGTAGATAATTCGAATATTGTTCATTATGCTTAGTTCATCCGATTCCCGTTATGATGTCAGAGCAATGAATGGCTGTCTTACACCAACCTCCCCACTGATTCTGTCTTTGACATCCTCATCTCTTCAATAATTTAATAATTCCCATTGTGGCATTAACAATACAATATTCAGCGAAGAGACTCTTTTCAACAACGAATTTATTATCAAGCTGTACAATAGTATATATATATATGGGTTTTTTTTGAATAAAAATTATATCCGGTGAGGGAATAAGGTCAAAGGTGTGAATACAGGAAATAATAACAGTAGTATGAAATGCAATTAAAATATTTGTGATTATAATCATAGTTTAATGTCAAGTAGCAAAACAATTAATGCCATCTATAGAATAATATATAAGGTGTATAGATTTTGGAAGGGGGTACATAATTATAAGATTAGTAGACGAATATAAAATGTTACATAACATGGTATGAAGTTCGATAAGATAGAATTCAATATTGTAAAAATAAAAATAGAAAAATCAATAATTTCGTGTTTAAAATGTCAAGTGGGTCAAGTGGAAAAGATTCAGAGTGAGAATAGTAATAATAATAATCGTAGTAATAAGGGAAAAGTACATAGAATAACTAAATAACCAAATTACATAAATCAATGTCCATCCCTCTACGGCCAAGGCAGAAGTAGGGATTGTACATACTTCTTTTGTACACAAACACCTGTCTGGCTTAAAGTCATTAATTGCCAAGGCCTCAGCTGTCTTTAGAAGTCTGTAACGAAGAAAACGCGGGAAGTTAGCGTGAATTCGGTAGATGATCTCAAAATCATTGTCAGCGTTGACAGAGTGACAGAAGTCGATCAGGTGTTCCAAAATAGAGCTTCGCACACACTTCCTTTCTCCCTTGTAAAACCATACAGCTGGAATATGTTCTCGTATCCATCTGTGGAAAGCGTCCTCTGACTACGCCCAATGTACCTTGCTCCACAAAAGCAGGTGAACTGATAGATGCACATGGAGGCGGCCAGACGGGGGAGCTTATCTTTTACTGAGGTAGAGAACAACTTGCGGCTAGTGAACGTCATATGTAATTTTGCTGCATAGAACGTCTTGCTGACTGTTTTAGAGAGACGATTTTTGAGCATATCTGAAGTTTGATCACCTTTGAATTCCAAGTTTTCTTTGGAACTGTGTCGATGACCAGTTTAGACTGCTTATCTTTCATGTTGCTGTCAATAAATCGGTTAGGGTAACCGTTTTCTGCGAGAGTGACTTTTAAGAAGTCACGTTCCGAGTCGCAAATATTTTAATTGGATTTCATACTATTATTATTTCATGCATTCACAACTTTGACCTCATTCCCTCACCGTATATAATTTTTATAAAAACCATCTATATACGATTATACAGCTTGATAATAAATTCGTTGTTGAAAAGAGTCTCTTCGCTGAATATTGTTTTCCTAATTCTCATCTCTGTTGCCTGTACTTGAATTGATTCTACTTAGATGACTGAAAGAAGTGACCTCGTTCAAATTTCCCCCATTGAAAGTGGTCGGTGTCGGTTGTTTTTGGTCGGTGAATATCTGCTTCAGCTCTGTCTTCTTTATATTCACTTGAAAACACTAAAACTAACAAATTCAAAGAGGAAAGTTTTCTTTCACTTATTGGTTTGTAGGAATTTGATTGATGAGTTACAGGATTTCATCATCACCTTACATCAGTTAAAGAACCACTGGAAAACCAACCACAGGAAGTACTGCCAGGCAGCTGTCTCATCAACTTAGTTTTGAACACCGTTTCAACAGTACTCACCCACTGCCAGGGTTCAAAAACTCACGACCTTCTGGTTACGAGACGAGCTAACTCGTAGACCATTAAGCATCCACTCACTCAGACCCGATTCAATGCCCAGCCCATGAATTCAAACTCCTGCTAATTTATGAATTAACGCGACCACTAGCCAATATCATCGGTGGCGAATATTTGTCGTCACGCTCAACCTACTGTGCCCTACTGGTAACGATTGTAACCAATCAATCAAATCCCTACAAACTAACCATTGAATACCTACCTATTCTGGTAGGTAGTTGCTTGGAGTTCTAGTGGGAAGTCGCGACCAGCTTTAGACGCTGCAGCCGTCTTACACAACAGTATCGTCTCATCATTAGATAAAGGTGCCAATTACGTTCGTTGCACGTTTCTCGACTGCACTTCCTCTTTCGACTCTGTACCTAGATGTCTCCTGCTAAATAAGCTCTCGATGACAAAAACTGAGTCCTGGGTCACTAACTGGCTGCATTCCTACTTCTCTAACAGAATGCAGTACACAGTATACAAAGGTAAATCACCCTCTGCTGCGCTCACTGAAGCTGGTGTCCCCCAAGGTGCTGTACTCTCCCCACTTCTCTTTTCTTTCTTTCTACATGACTTGCCATCTTCAAATGACATTAATTTTGTCAAATATGCTGACGATCTGACTGTATCTTTGCCTGTCAGGTGTCAAAGTGACTGCTCTAAACTAAATGGCTTTCTATCAGAAATCAGCCAGTGGTCCAAGGAAAACGGTCTTACCCTAAACCCCTCCAAATGCCAAACAGTCAATTTCACCTTTAGGCATAAATCTGACCTAAACAAACTGGTTGGCTCTCACGAGGTGTGCAACATTGATGGCACTGAAATAGAAACCAAGTCGGAAATTAAATACCCAGGCGTCATTCTATCTGCTGATCTTTCCTGGTCGTCTCATATCTTGGCGATTTCTAAGAAAATATTCCATCTTACCTTCTACATCAAGAAGTTAAGACATTCTGGTATAACCTAACCCTTACTCCTACAATTCGTTAATTCTCGCATTCTGCCTATTATTCTCTATTGTTCCCCCTTAGCTTTTCCCGGGCTACTGAAGAAAGACTATACCTTATTACGCAGGATGTTGAAGGTTGTCAGCAGGGTAAGCAACGTGCCACTTAACCAGCTTGTTAATATTCTGGTCGACAGGCACTTGGAATCATGTGAAAAATGGGCCAAATCCATTCTATCTAACTCACACCACCCTCTTCACTCACAACTCTCCCCTTGCATCTCATCAGGCAAAACCAGAAGCCAATATAGAAAACTATATGCTCGCACCAGCAAGTACAAAAACTCAACCATACCCTACTTAGCTCGTGTTCTGTGAGATAAAGAAAGCATTAGGCGTGATACCTATAATTTATTAAATAGTCAGTAGAACAACTGGACCTCGTCTTTCCAACTCATATCATTTATAGGTACAACATTTTCTTTCTTTCTTTTCCTTTTCTCTCTCTTTTTTCTGTTATGTGCTGCTTTGTTTCTTTCTCTCGCTTACGCCAATAAATATGACAGCTCCTACTTTTCTAACACCTTCAAACACTGTTCAACTTTGGCTTTGCTACCGACATGCCAATATGTTGTTGTCATAATGAACTGAGATTTCCTTAATCTATGTGGAATTTTATTTATTGATAATGTACTAACTGGATGCAATACTGTAGTAAAAATTCTGAGAACTCCATTCTGTATCACAAGTGCTGTTTTGGAATAAAGCAAATTATTATTACTATTGGCTAGTAGTCGCGTCAATTCATGAGTTGGCAGAAATTGGAATTCATGGGCTGGCCATTGAATCGGATCCCAGTGAGTGGCTGCTTAACAGCATACGAGCTAGCTCGTGTTGTAACCAGAAGTTACTGGGTTCCAACCGCGATAGTGGTTGCGAACTGCTGCTGAATAATCCCAAACTAGACTTACGAAACAACTGTCTGGCAGTACTCCCTGTTGGTTTACCGATGGTTCTTCAACCGAGGTTAGCTCAAGATGAAATCCTATGAAGTTATCTTTATTCATAAATTATCTTTAAATTATGTACAAGGTGGAGGAGATGGTACAAAGTCTGTTAGATTTCGGTATTCGTGTATAGTCTAGGCCCTAACGATTCATCACTATGTTCCCCGAAGTTTGTATGCACAGAAACGGCTTGTGTTCGGTCTCTTATTTTACTATGGTCTTATGCTCCTGTCTAATCATTTACTTATACTTTTAGTGATTTATTCACTATTATCACTTTTCCGGGCTTCTTTTGTAAAATTTTCTCACCTTCTTCACACTTCTCAAATGGACACTGAACTACATTGCTACTCACCTATTAACAGCTTTCACCTTATCAAATTTTAAACTCTTTCTTCTATTGTGCCGTTGACTGCTGCAGAATTTCTTTCAGCCTTCTGAAACCCCCTGTGAGTTTTTCCCGACCTTTTTGCGTCCCTAATGATATTCTTCGGTAGTAACTTCTTTCCATGCGGGGGGTTATTAGCCTCACACCAACCAACCTCTCCTCTTTATTGGGCTCACCATAGGGGCCAATCGAGACTTAGGGATGCGTCGGACGGGAATGGAACCCTAGACCTGTTGAAGAGCATTTTACGACTGAAACACCGATGCACATCTCTGCTCAAGCTCGAGTCATCCAAACACAGAGACGGTACCTATGCATACAGAAAAAAGTTTTTCATCTATTTCTATTATCACGGTAACCATCCTATTAGTTTGATGATATTAGATGGTTGGAGGCAATCGGCCACATGAAGCCTTGGACCTAGGTTTCGTGCTGGTTGGCACTCCTCAGCAAGGCATATCTGCAACCTCGAAGGAACTCATGTCCCAACCTTCTGAGATGCAAACCCGTGTCACCCAGTTCCGCCTGCAGTCAAAGACGTTACCACTGAGCTATTCGGGCTCGTGATTGACCTCCTGTAGGACTGCGGTGGATATTTTGATTGGACACTAGTAACTAGTGCAACGTGTCTAGCCCTTTCTTTGGTGAAGACTGAATTCTATCAGTCAGGTTTGTAATATAGCCACCATTCTAAGTAGCTCGCTATCAAAGAAAGGACTAGACACGTTGCACTAGTTACTATTGTCCAATCAAAATATCCACCACAGTCCTACAGGAGGTCAGTCGTGAACCCGAATAGCTCAGTGGTAACGTCTCTAACTGCAGGCGGAACTGAGTTACGCGATTTCGAATCTCAGAAGGGACATGAGTTCTTTCGAGGTTGCAGATACTCCTTGCTGACTGTTGAGTGCCACCTTGCACGAAATCTAGGTCAGCAAAAACTTCTTGTGGCCGATTGCCTCTAACTATCTAATATCATCAAATCAATATGTACCGTGATGGCAAGCTATCTAGAATGGTGGCCACATTACAAACCTGACTGATAGAATTCAGTCTGCACCAAAGAAAGCACTAGACACATCACACTAGTTAATAGTGTCCAATCAAAAGATCCTATTAGTTTCAGCTTAACTCTTTTATTTACTTTATTTCTCTGACCCATTCTAAATCTTCTGTCCTCCTGAACTCTTAGGTATCAAAAGCATTCTTTCCAAGTACTGGTTTGTAGGAATTTGATTCGTTACAGGATTTTATCATGAGCTGACATCATTTAGAGAACAATTGGAAAGCCTGGGAGTACTGGATATTAGCTTAGTTTGGGACTCTTCATCAGTACGCATTCATCGCCGGAATTCCAACCCAGGTTCTTATGGTTACAAGACGAGCTAGCTCGGAAACCATAAGGCCATTGGGACCCGATCCAATGGCCAGTGTATAAATTCCAACTTCTGTCAATTCACGACATAGCGAGACCACTAGCCAATGTCATATGTGGCGAGTATTTGTCCTCACGCCCCATCTGCCGTACCCTACTGATCACGATTCCCCACGAGAACTCACTGGTTTTCCAATGGTTCTCTATCTGATATCAGCTCATGATGGAACCCTACAGCCAAAATTTCTTTTGTTTCTACGTGTACTCTGATTACAACTCACGCATTAAATTGTCTATGTGATTACGTAACTCTGTCTCGCTTGTTCAACTTCTCATATGTATGTGTTGATTAATATTAGCAACTATTCTTATAATGTCAGATGGTTGGAGGCAATCGGCAGGAAGTTTTTGCTGACCTAGGTTTCGTGATAGTTGGCACTCAACAGTCAGCAAGGCGTATCTGCAACTTCGAAGGAACTCATGTCCCTTCTGAGATTCGAAGGCTTCCTGCTGATTGCCTCCAACCATCTAATACCAACAATTCACAGTGCACCGTAATGGCCAGCCACCTAGCATGGTGGCCACATTGCAAACATGACTGATAGAATTCAGTCTGCACCGAAGATAGGACTAGACATATTACACTAGTTACTGAGTAGTGTGCAATCAAAAATTCTTATAATGATCTGACCCATTTCTTGCTATTTACTTTTACGAGAAGAAAATTCTACATGAATGGGATTGTACAGCAAATTAATGTTTTTTGTCAAATGACGCTGAATCATAAACATCAAAATTACGAAAGTTATACGCAAATAGATTATTTGCCATTTTCCAACTACCGACAAATCATGACTGCTCAAGAGAAAGATGATTTTTATAGCTGTGCCACTTCCAAATGCATTCATACCTTTAGCTGCTCCTGCAGAGAAGGCTATGTGGGGCGAACAACTAGACAACAATTCAACAAACGTGTATTAATGAGCATCTCCCTTCCCTCATGCTTCGGAAAAAGCCTAGTATAATCTATACGAAGCTCCACTTTGTCTCGTTTGATTGATAACAGCGATCACCAAGTGGACACGAGAAGAAGTGTCTTCAGAGATAGTTATCTACATCGCATTCTATAGAACCTTCCGAACGGAATTCCAAACCGCCTGCTAGACACATAGACGAAGCTATGGGAATTAATTCACGAGAACAATCCTAGTGTCTTTGCATACAACTGAAGACGTTTGCTCTACGTTTGTCTCTCCCTTGTTTAGCGTAGGTGAATTCTAATCAAAACCCTCCACCCACCCTTTCTTACTTTCCATTTCCTTTGTAGTTTTGTGATATTTATATAAATTCTGATTATCTGTCCACTTCAGCGTTAGTATCGCGTAACTTTTAAGATTTGACCTAATTTATTTATTTATTGAATTGTCTAAATGTAAACATTTACACATACTTTCGTTATTTTTATCATCATGTACATAAACCTTATTATCAATATTTTGTTATCATTATAATCGTCGTTATTAATGACGTTCAAAACATTTACCACATTATTATTTGAAATTATAAAAACAGCGTTTGTTTACATAATGAAATTGTTTATCACATTCGTGTTTATTTTGGTCACTTCATCGCGAAAGGCGGAGGGTGAGGTGGTGCAATCAAGTTGGATTTTGTTTAAGTCTAGCATTCCTATTCATTGGACAATTTGGATTCCATTTGATATGAAGTGCTTCTGATAATGTGAGCTGTTCTTTGTGACCTTTGAAAATTTTCTAGATGATGATTTCAATATGGTCAAAGTGAATTTTGTGGGGTGATTCTACAGCTTAGCGTGTAGACGACCTATGGCTGATGATTTTTCCAGCTTCTCTAGTTCAGATGGATTTATGGATGTTCGAATAGAGAAAGCGACTCTATGGTATTCATTTCTTCCGATTTTGACTTTTCTCTGTGATAAGGTTTGTCCGATGTGTATCGCATCATCGACTTTGAAAAGGCCTTTGACAGCGTCGATCGAGAGGTGATTTGGAAACTACTACGCTACTATGGGTTGCCACCGACAATTATACATCTCATCCAACAGGTGTACGACGATGCTGCATGCCAAGTAATCCACAACGGGAAACTTACGGAATCCTTCGAAGTGAGGACAGAAGTAAGACAAGCTGGCTGCCTACTATCGCCAATGATTAATTTCCTGATTGAAGTAGATTGGATAATGCGACAGACAGCGGGCAATGAGGAAACAGGCATAAAATGGAATCACACAAAAATCTTGGAGAATCTGGACTTCACCGATGACATATGTCTGACTTCTCACAAACTGGAAGATATGCAAGCGAAAAGCAACAAGTTAGCAGAAGAAGCATCCAGAGAAGATATGACTTCAGGTGAACATAGAGAAAACAAATGTGGTGATGAAAATTTCTGGCCAACAGCAACAGCAACAACAACAACCGACAACAATCAGCTTAAATGGGAGGAACCTGAAAGAAACAAACTCTTTTACCTACCAACCTGGAAGCATCGTTTCAACTACAGGCAGAACTAACGAGGATATCAAAGCAAGAATCGGAAAAGCAAGACAAGCTTTTATTTCTCTCAAGCCTGTGTGGAGGTCAACAGTACTCAGCATCAAAATTGAGATCAGGATTTTCAACTTCAATGTGAAGTCAGTGCCACTCACTATACGGATCAGAGACTTGCACTGCGCATCATAAAGAGCATCTCAAACAATCTACAGACCTTCATTAACAGCTAGCTGTCTTCGCTCAATACTCAAGATCAGATGGCCGGCCAGGAAAGATCAGCAACAGGGATCTCTGGGAGCCCTTGAGTGGAAACCGGAAGGGAAGCGGCGAGTTGGTCGTCAGTGCAAGGGTGACTTGGAGGAGGTCATGTGAAGAGGAGATGAAAACGCGTGGGCAGACTTGGAGCCAGGTGAAGATTCTAGCAGAGAACCGAACGCAATGGAGACGCACGGCTGAAGCCCTATGTTCCTCTAGGAAATAAAGGAAACAATAATAATAAATATCCCATCACACATTCCAAGCATTTTATTTCATAGACACTTTTAGGTTGTGAATCCTTGAAATTATCCGAGGAGGAATGAAGGATAAGGACAGCATTTGATGTAGCCCTAACACACACACAAATACCCACACAAACACACTCTCGTAATAAAGTCATAATATCAACTTCAATTTGATAAGTACTTTTTGTTATGTAAACACATACTGTTTTTATAATTCCATACATTTATCAAAACCACTAGTCTGTACATGATTTCAAATGTTGTTTTTACCAATGTTTGTCCACTGGACGAGGTAAACGAGGTTGCGCTTTGCATGTGAGGGTGGTAGGGCATATTCTGAACTTTGGAAAATCGATTAGACGCGGGTGGCGGCAGTCTAACAACTTTGTGTATAGCTAAACATCTGATCGATGTGAACCATAAGATTGATGTGGAAACAGCATTTAAAGTTGTTTTCGAAAACGGTCGAATTCATTACATATTAGTTTGTTTATTGGATGTATCACGCAATGGTGTATCACACAGTCATTTAATTGAAATACACTGAGGTGTTAGCTGTTCGCAAACTTAAGCCCCTCCGTCCCCAGTGTGTACAAAAACGAACTATTATTAATATTAACCTACCTAATTAGTCCCTTGATGTTTGCACACAAAACAAGTCCTTCATACATTCTCCCACAAATGCCAAACTTTCTAGTGTTACAAGTGTTAATGAAACCTGCTTCCCTGGTTTTACTACAAATCATGTTCTTAAATGTCTCCAGTCTCTGAACCCTTCTTCTAGCCTGGATTCAGATGGTTTGCCTAGTGTTATTCTTAAAAAGTGTGCAGATTTCCTGTGTTATCCTCTCATGGACATATTTAACGAATCTTTTTCCAAAAATGTCGTGCCAGCTGTTTGTAAGGATATTAAAATTGTACCTATACCTAAGTCGTCTACTGGAACATGTTTTAAATTTAAACCCGTTGCTATTACTTCCCCTTTTCTAAAAGCTATGGAAAAGTTCCTCTAACTTAATCTTCAACCTTCACTTAAGGCCTTCAATGATCCCAAACAATTCGCCTACAAACACAGTAGAAGTACTTTAGATGCAGCTGCAGTCTTGTATCATAACATTGTCTCCAGCTTAGACAAGGGGGCTAAATTTGTTCGCTGCACCTTTCTAGATTGTACATCTGCTTTCGACTCAGTACCTAGGGACATTTTACTAAACAAGCTTGCTGAAACTCAAACTGACTGTTGGGTTGTCAAAAGGCTCCATTCTTATTTCTCAGGAAGAAAGCAGTACACTGTATGTCAGGGAAAGTCGTCCACTTCAGTGTTTACTGAGGCTGGCGTCTCTCAAGGCGCTGTCCTTTCTCCTTTTCTGTTTTCTTCCTTCTTGCATGACTTGTCCCACTCTGATGAAATGAACTTTGTTAAGTATGCTGATGATCTAACTATCTCAATATCTGTTAACTCCCAGCTTGACTGCACTAAAATAAACAACTTTCTATCAGGAATTAGCAAATGGTCTTCGTCTAATGGTCTGTCTTAAGCTAAATCCTTTCAAATGTCAGATTGTTAATTTCAGTTTCCGATGTAAACGAAAGTTAAATGAAGCTGTTGGCTCCTATGACCCTTGCAAAATCGATGATAGTGATATAGAAACCAAGTCTGAAGTTAAGTATCTTGGATTAATTCTCTCTTCTGATCTATCCTGGTCCTCCCATTTCTTAGCGATTTCTAAAAGAATATTTCGTCCAACTGTTTACATTAGGAAGATAAGGCACTCAGGCATAACTCAACCCTTCCTCCTGTTACAACTCATACATCTTACCTATTCTTCTTTACTGTTCACCCTTACTTATTCTTTCCTGGATTGCTTAAGAAAGACTATGTCATACTTCGTAGAACTCTGAAGACTGTCAGTAGGACGAGTGCTGTCCCATTGGGCCATATCGTTGACATTGTCACTGATAGGCACTTGTTGTCATGCAACAAATTTTGCTAAAGGAATTTTGTCAGACTCTGAGCACCCACTCTACCAGCAGCTCCAACCTTGTGTCTCCTCAAGTAAAGCAAGAAGTCTTTTCAGAAGACTTTATGCACGTACGTCTAAGTATAAAAATTCCACTATACCATATTTTGCACGTACTTTATGTGATGAATATAGTGTCAGAAATGAACTAACTAACCTTCTTAGCACCACTAAATAAACCATTTCCTTCACTTTTAAAGCATCATACTTTATTGTTATTGTACTTCTTTTATTATAATCCTCTCAATTTTTTCGTTTTGTTTATTTCTCTTCATAAGTGTGGACATAATTTAAGCTGTATTATATCTGTTAATTTTGCATTTCCTCTCACTATACTAAATCAACAGAACATTAGATCCAATAATCTATAACATGCTAAAGTTTCCAAACTGAATTGACAATGCTGTTTGAAACAAACTCACTGTTATTATTATTATTATAAGTGAACACACTGTTGCTTATTCTTATAGCGGGATCTTTTTAGTGATTCCTGTATTTTAACCAGCCATTATTTTTCATATAAATTAACTTGACGAGTGAATGTGTGAGGGATCAGATTGCTCGAAATGTGTTGCTTAAATACATCCCACTCTTCAGATAATCTCTGCTTTATAATAACACTGTCCAAGTTTATTAAAAGCCTTGCCTAGAGATCAATAACTCTCTAGTTTTCTGGCTGGTTCCAAGACCGAGTAAAGAGGAAGGGTTGGGATTGGAGCTAGCGACCATAACCCCATGAAACCGATCGAACCACTGCAGAACATTGAACGTACAAGAAAAATATGTATTTAATTATAAATAAAATCTTATTCTTCTCTGGAATCCTAGAGGCGAAATGATGCGTACTACTGAAAGCCAGGATATGGGAAACCAGTCAGTCAGCCGATGTGTCTCCTCTAGATGAAACCAAAAATAAATATGGTGACGTGGAATGTAGGTACAGTGTTCTAAGCTGGGAAGGCTAACGAGGTCGCCAAAGAAATGAGGAGATATGTTATAGCAGTGCTCAGAATCTGCGAGATCAGATGGAATGGATGTGGGCAGTCGAAAGTGTGAACTGGTGAATCAATAATCTACTCCGGTTACCCAAATGACAACCACAAGCACACTGAGCCAGTGATAGGTTATCATGGTGTCACCAACAGAAGCCAAAGCTCTCAAGAAGCGGGAACCAGCCTCCTCCAGGGTAATCACAGGAAGATTCAACTCAAAAGGAGGGTATGTTAATATTATCCAATGTTGCTGACCTACAAAAGAACTCGGAACACGACAAGAAGGAAAATTTCTATAGACAACTACGTGTAATAATGGACAATATCTCGAATGATGTTATCAAAATTCTTATGGGCGATACGAATGCAAGCCAAACTGGGAGTAGGTTATACGGGAAGAGAACTCATCACTGGTCGAGAGGCTCTGGCTCAGTGAAATGAATGCTGACAAAGGAGAACCCTTCGCAGACTTCTGCGCATTCGACAGTTAGGCAGTTGGAAGTAGCGTATACAAGCACAAAGATATACACAAAGCAATGTGCATCTTGCCTGAAGGATACACCAAAATCCAGAAAGATTTTATATCAGTTTTGCTCAAGGAAGTGAAGAGTTAGCCTGCTGGACACAAAGTCAAGAGGGGAGCAGATGTAGGCTCAGATCACTATCTAGTCCAAGGAACCTTCAAGGTGAAGATGAAATGCTTCAAAACAACTGAAGACAGACGACAATTCAACTTCAACATTCATAATGTGAAAGATGCAACTACAAAAGTTATCTTCACTATAGATATCATAAAAAATTTGGAGACACTACATGGCATCATTGAGGAAACCTGCATGGAAGAACATTGGAACACTCTGAAGGTGATGTTCAAGGAAACATGTGCAACTGTTTTAGGAATAAAGAAGAGACACGACAACGAACAGGTCTCAGCGGATAACTGGAAGCTAATCGAGAAGAGCAGAGGAGGATAGTGAAATAGAAAATGACTCAATGCAAAGATGGGAAACAGAAGGAGTAGCTGAGTTCAATATACACTGCATTGAATAAAGAAGTTACGAAAAGTGCTAAGAAAGACAGAAGATAATTATACTTCACACTAGCTGGCAACTTAAAAAGGACAGGCGTGCCACAGGTAAAAGAGACCTCGGGACATTTTATCAAATAACCAGCCAGGTCTATCGCTATCCGGGAAGAGTTAAACCCATGTGGTGAAACCGATAAACGATGTTCAAGGAAACATAATAGTCAAGGTAGAGAGACAATAAAAACAATGGGCAGATCACTTCAGAGGACTCTTGAGTCGACCATAACCCGCATCTCGCCCAGAAATACACCACCACAAACAACATTGATATAAGAATAAAACTTGTGCACTGTGGTAGATTGTAATTCCATTATGGGTAAATTTTATTTTGATAGAGTCTCACAGTGTTATACAGTAATATTTACTGATGACGTTTCGAGCACAATTTATTACCGCTCATAATCGTATCAAGGCACTAATCACACGACTTCTTAAATTCATTTATATAATTCCGTTGTTATTCACTTGATTTACCCATAATGGAATTACACTCTACCACAGTGCCCAAGTTTTATTCTTATATCAATGATACTTATGGTCTTCCTACCAGGAAGCTTATCAACAAACTTACATGACTTTGTCAAACTGAAGCAAGATTCACAAATCATCTGATTCTTAACAGTCGATGTTTAAAAAATTATATAATTCCGAAATATTTACGTCTACGTACTCCAATTACTTCAAGTAAAATAACTTCAGCTGCCGAAAATGTCAGTAGATTATGTCTCAGAGAAGAATTACATCGAGTTACTGTGACACTAAATAATATACGAAATGAAATTGAAAAACTCAAACACAAACTCAAAGATATGATCAATGACAAAGATTATACAATTATTCTTGAAACATCCAAAAAAGCTAGAGAATCTGCATTAAGAAAAACAAAAAAAAACACAAATCAAAAAATTCAACAAACTAATTGAAGAAAAGAACACAGCAAATGAAATGGATGTCAATGCTTCATCTTCTATCGACAAAACAAAGTGGGTGGTCAACCTCTCATCAAGGGAACTAAGCTCTAGTGAGATAAAAGTACTGGAGAAAAGACTAAATTTCAACTTAACAGTTAATAAATTAAAACCAGAGGATGTCATTCCTAACATAGAAGTAGCACTAGGTTCAATAGATAAAACAACAGCGGAAGAGGTTCGAGCACAATGTGCATTAACCCTAAAAAATTAAAAGAAGGCAAAATCAAACTTGACAAAGTCGGAAAGAGAAGCTTTAATTAATCTAAAACAGGATAAAAATATTGTCATCGCAAAAGCTGACAACGGAAACGCCACCGTAGTTTTGAATAAATCTGACTACATCAAGAAAGCCACTGAACATATTGAAATGGGTCCATATGAGGAAATTAAAAAGCCCGTTGATACAATAATCAATAAGGTTAAAAAAATCCACAGCGGAATTAGTACGCAGAATGAAGCCGTCACTGGGTGAGTCAAAATGGTTTAATTTAATGCCAAAAACTAATAATGCTAGTAGGATGTATGGTACTATTAAAATACATAAGCCAGGTTATCCCATAAGACCAATAGTAGATTTTAGAAATACCCCTACATATGAATTATCAAAACATTTAGCTCTAATATTATGTCCCATTAGAAATCGTTCAAATTCTAGACTAACTAATTCATATGAAATGAAAAATAAACTAAATGACATACAACTAGATAATGATGAAACAATGGTTAGTTTTGATATAACTAGTCTTTATACTAATATACCAATCAGTATGGCCTTAGAAGCAGTTAAAAAAGAACTAACTGCGGATACTGAACTCAATCATAGGACAAAGCTGTCCATTGAAGAATTTATTTTAGGGATTCAGCTATGCCTCACATCTACTATATTTAAATTCCAAAGCAAAATATATAGACAAACTGAAGGTGTAGCAATCGGATCACCAATATCCACTATCGTAGCAGATATATTTATGCATAGCTGGGAAAATATGGCACTTAATACGTTTAATCCTACTCCAAAAATATGGTGGAGATATGTGGATGACACTTTCACAGTGTTAAAAACAGAACATATCTCTAGCTTCTTGACACACAATAACTCACTAGTGGAGGGAATAAAATTCACATTTGAAACCGAAAATGAGCAAGGAGAATTAGCTATGTTAGATTGTAAAATAAAACGAATAGAAGAAGGCAAACTACACACTAGTGTTTATAGAAAACCAACGCATTCTAATAGATATTTAGACTTTAATTCATCTCACCCTTCAACTGTTAAGGCAGGCTTAGTTAAGTGTTTAACAAACCGAGCAATGGCAATAAGTAGCACAAAAAAAGACCTAAATGATGAAATGAAACAGATAGAAGAGGCGTTGGTTTTAAATAACTATCGTCTAAAATTCATTAGGAAGATTGAAAAACGCCAAAAGAAAAATAAAAAGAATTGTGAAGCTAATAATAATAACATAAATAAGAGGGAATATAAGTCATTTACAGTTATACCATATAAAGATGGGACATCTGAAACCCTACGTAGGATTCTAAATAAAGCAGGAATTAGGGTGGCATTTAAACCTACAAACTCACTCAGGGACAAGCTCTGTAGGTTAAAGGACCCAGTTGACCCAATTAGACAAAATAATATAATTTACAAAATACCCTGCAATGACTGTGAGGTCAACTACATAGGTCAAACTAGTAGGTCAAGGGAAGTCAGATTGTCAGAACATAAGAATTTAGCTTAGGTAAGAATGGTTGACCCAGAGAAGATAAGTAATTTAGAAAAAAGCTCAGCAATTGCACTGCATTCATTAACACACAACCACACAATAGAGTAGGAGAGGGTTAAAATTCTAAAAAGTAATCTAGGTAGGTGGAGAGAGAGGTTGATTGCTGAATCCTTGTTCATCGAATCTACACCCAACACATGCAATAGGAATGAATCATCGCTCATACCTGAAATATGAAAAATATTACTACCAATCAAATCAAGTGAAAAACAATGGAATTATATAAATGAATTTAGGAAGTCGTGTGATTAGTGCCTTGATATGATTATGAGCGGTAATAAATTGTGCTCGAAACGTCATCAGTAAATATTACTGTATAACACTGTGAGACTCTATCAAAGTAAAATTTACCCATAATGGAACCACAAACAACACTCACGTAACTGTCTGACGGTGGACACCAATCCTCCAACGAAGGCAGAACTCATGAGTGCGATCAAGCTACTGAACGTCGGCTGGGAAAGCAGCAGGTTCAGACAGAAAACGGATCTAGAGACTGCCGCAGATGTGCCCATGCCATTATTGCAAAAGGTTTGGAAGGAAGGAAAGGTACCTATCGATTGAAAGAAAGGGAACTCAGGCCTGTGCAAGAACTGACTGGCGTGGAATCATGCTCTTCTCCACGCCAAGTAAAATACTAAGTCGTATCAACCTGGAGAGAACAAAAATGAACTGGATGCACAATTCCACCTTACTGGAACAAGATGAATTCCGGAAAGGCAAATCATGTGCTGACGAAAATTCAATTCCACGCATCGTTATCGAGTAAGGCATAAAACGGCGGCCAAACATTTACCACAACTTCATCGACTTCGAGAAGGCCTTCACCGGACAGTGTTGACCGGTTAGAATTAATTTGGAAAATAACTCAACACTATGGCGTGCAGTGCCCAAATCTATCAACCTCATTCAGCTACTTTCTATATGACAACTCCTCGTGTTGGGTTATCCACAACGGAAAACTCAGAGAAGCCTGGTTTTGAAGTGAAAACAGGAGTGTAAGACAAGCTAGCTGCCTATTATCACCAACGATACTCCTAACTGTGGTGGACTGGATTATGCTTTAGACTGTTTATGAAGAGTGAGAAGACAGGAATAAGTTGCACTAACAGATAAGAAGGCTCTAGAAGATCTGAATTTGTTGCGACGATGATTTATGTCGCTTAGTGTCACAAAAACTCGAGGACTTATCAGCGAAAACCAGCAAAATGGTAGAAGAGTCAAACTGGCAGCGAAGACATGACTCCACGTGAACACAGAGAAGACGAAGATGATGAAGATAACTAACAACGGGAAAGATTATACATAGTTCACTTCCTGTATTCACTTATCTAGCCAGTCAGCATCATTTCAACCACAAACAGTCAGACAGCACGGATAAAGGTGACGAAGCGGACAAGCCAGAATCGGAATGGCAAAATACGCCTCCATCAGCCTTAAACCAGTTTGGAAATCTCTTCTAAACTCAGTCAGCACGTGGAACAAACTTCGTATTTTCAACACAAATGTGAAGCCATTCAATCAGTTAGTCACTTCTTCTATATAGGTCAGAAATTTGACGAGCGCGTCAACAATAGAATTTCCAACAGGCCAGTGGAGACTTTCATCAACGGTTGCCCTTCTTTGTTGGTTCTCTACTGAAGATCAAATGGCTGGTTGGCAAACAGGCCGGAAAGAATTAGCAACAAGAAACACTGCAGTGCAGCAAAGCAACAGGCGAGAGCCGATTGCTCAACAAATGTTTGCAGGCGGAAATGGAGATGGATCGGTTGGACATACATACCTTGAGGAGGCTGTCGAATGAAATAGCGAGCAGCCCATGCCATTGCTGCAGTGGAACCCTAAAGGGAACCCTAACCGGAAAGTCCTAGGTTCGAACCACAGTGGATGCCTACTGCCGATGATTCCCAACTTAGTGGGATGAAACAGGTGTCCATTAGTCCCCCCAACTGGTTTTCAATGGTTCTCTAAATGACATCAATCCGTGGTCAAACCCGAACAGACATTATTATTATTATTATTGTATCCTTTAATTCCTACAGGAACATAGGGCTTCAGCCGTGCGTCTCCATTGCGTTCTGTTCTCTGCTAGAGTCTTCACCTGGCTCCATGGCTGACCACACGTTTTCATCTCCTCTTCACATGACCTCCTCCAAGTCAACCTTGGCATGCAGCATTTTCGTACAGCTGTTGGATGAGATGTATAATTGTCGGTGGTGCCCCGTAGTAGCGAAGTAGTTACCAAAGCACCTATCAATCGACGCTGTTGAAGGCCTTTTCAAAGTCGATGAAGTTGAGATAGAGAGGTGACTGCCATTCCAGGCTTTGTTCATTGATGATCCGTAATGTGGCGATCTAATCAATGCATGACTTGTTTCTCATGAATCCAGCTTGTTACGGTCGAAGTTTTTCATCCAGGGCTTGTTTGATTCTCGGTAGGATGATGCGGCTTAGTATTTTGTTTGGAATGGACAGGAGCATAATTCCGCGCCAGTTCTTGCATTGACGTAGGTCTCCTTTCTTTGGTAGTTTGAATAAGTATCCTTTCTTCCAATCCTCGGGTACTTTGCCTTCTTTCCACACCTTCTCCAGTAGTGGCGTCATCAAGTCCGCTGTTGTCTCTCGGTCCGTTTTCAGTGCTTCTGCTGGGATTCCATCTGGTCCTGCTGCTTTTCCAGCTTTTAGCATCTCGATTGCCTTCAGGACTTCTGATTTCGTCGGGGAGTTGGTGTTCACTGGTAGCTTTGTCTCCGTTGTTGGTATTGTTGGGCGCGTTGTAGGTGGTGGTTGATTGAGGAGTCTTTTGAAGTGTTCAGCCCAGTGTTTCCTTTGCTCCACTTCTTTGGTGAGTGACTTTCCATTGTCATCCTTCACCAGCTTAATTAGTGATGAACGTTTCCCCGATAGGTACCTAGTTGTTTGGTAGAGTATTGCGAGGTCTCCTTTGCCTGCAGCTTGTTCTGCCTCACTTGCCATGGCTTCATAGTACTTTGTTTTGTCTTCCCTGGCACTCTTCTTTACTCTTTTGTTCAGTGTCTTGTAGCTTGCATTCAAATCCTGTTTTTGTTGCTCATCGGTGCACTGGAGACGTAAATTTATGTAAATTAGAGTAAAGCCTGAAGAAGATCTAATTGAAAACAACATTATTGTTCGCTTGTGTATGTCTAATTCTAACATCTTATAATTGAAAACATCCATCTATATGATAATATGCATGCATAACTGTAACGCTAAACTGAACACCAGTAATGCAAAGTGTAAACGATTATGAATAACAAGGAGTGTATAATATTGATGACTGTTCACGATTAATGTTCACATTGATTATAAAGTTCATACGGATGAATGTGATAATGTTAAAAACAGAGAAAGAAAATATTGTAGGAGGTTATTTGGATGTGTGTGTCAGTGTGCCAGTGTGTGTTAGTTAATGACTAAGTTTGTAAATAAGATAAAAACATAAAAGGCTTGTTTACACAAGTGTAATAATAATGGATGGGAGGAATTTATGCATACTGTTTTGATGAAATTGAAGATGCCACATCATGGCTGGAGTAGCAAATCAGTTGGTTGGATCTGTTTCTTCTGCACACAGAGCAACAGTTGCTTCAGGCTAATCGCCTTGCCCTCTGCTGTTTGGAGTATTCAGTACCTCAATGCTTTAGGCGATTTATTTGGTACCCGATAGATGATGATGGAGAAGGATTCTTCAATGCTAGCTGGCTTTGTGGCAGGTTTGGACCAGGTAATCTAACATCGAGTTGGTAATGACGGTTTTCATTACACCTTTATATAGTCAGACCACATTGATAGGTGTTCCCGAGCGAGCACGAAAAATCATGCACCTAGAGCAACTGCCAATATAACTCGCTCCACCACAAGCGTAGTTGACCGGTTGTGATTCCTCAACTGAAAGAGGAAGTACCTAGACTAGACTAGCGACTTCTAATTATATCTACCAGTTCAGCTGCGCTTATGGTGGAGCGAGTTATATTGGCAGCTGCTCTTGGAAAACGATTTTTCGTGCTCGCTCGGGAACACCTACCAGACTGGTGTGCCTTATTAAGGGTGTAGTGAAAACCGTCATTAACAGCTCGATATTGGATTACCTGGTCCAAAGTGGCCACAAAGCCAGCTAGCATTGAAGAATCCTTCTCCATCATCAACTATCGGGTGACAAATAAATTGCCAAAAGCATCCAGGTACTGAATACTCCAAACAGTAGAGGGCATGGTGATTCGCCTGAGACAACCGGTGCTCTGCATGCAGAAGAAATAGGTCCAACCAGATACTACTACCCTGGTCTTCATTATTTTTATCATTGTTTCCTTTAGTTCCTAGAGGAACAAATGACTTCAGCCGCACGTCTCCATTGCGTTCGGTTCTCTGTCAACGTTTTCATCTCCTGGCTCCACGTTTGCCCATATGCCTTCACATCCTCTCCACATGACCTCCTCCATATCACCCTCACACTGACGACCAACTCGCCGCTCCTCACTCGGTCGGATTCCACTTGAGCGACAGCCTGGCATGTGATGTCACTCACTTGATGGTTTTTTTCTCAGAGGATGGCCGATCCACTTCCATTTCTTTCTGCTTGTTTGTTACACAATCGGTTTCTGGTTGGTTCACTCATTGCCAGAGATCCCTGTTTCTGATCTTTTCTGGCCTGCCATCTGATCTTGAGAGAAGACAGCTGTTGGTGAAGGTCTGTAGTTTGTGGCCTTCATGACGCGGTGCGGTGTCAAGTCTCTGATCCGTACAGTAAGTACCACTGACTTCACATTAGAGTTGAAAAACTGGATCTTTTTCTTCATGCTGAGTAGTGCTGTTGATCTTCACACAGACTTGAGAGTAACGAAAGCTTGCCTTGCTCTCCCGATCCTTGCTTGGATATCCTAGTCAGTTCCGCCTGTAGTTGAAACGATGCTTCCCAGGTAGGTAAAGGAGGTTGTTTCTTTCAGGTTCCTCCCATTTATGCTGAGTGTTGTCTGTTGTTGTTGCTGTGGCTGTTGCTGTAGGCCTGGAATCTTCATCATCACCTCTGTTTTATCTACGTTCACCTGAAGTCCTATCTTTGATGCTTCTTCTACCAACTTGTTGCTTTTCACTTGCATATCTTTCAGGCATATATCATCGGCGAAGTCCAGATCCTCCAATTTTTTTGTATGGGCCCATTATATGCCTGTTTCCTCACTGCTCGCTGTCTGTCACATTATCCAGTCTACCGCAATCAGGAAAATCATTGGATTATTATTATTATTATTAATTTCCCTAATTTTTCTGATATTCACTGTTGTCTTAATGCATATAATCACACTAAGAGATGCTATTGAACTGTAATATATCCATTTCATTGATTGTTTCAATGTTATTTAAACATTAATGCTCTTAAGAACCCTAATTCTTTCATTATTATGTGCATCGGTGGCACAGAGTTAGAATGCTCACCGACCATGCCTTATGCGGTCTGCGGTTGGATCCCCGGCCACAGACGCACTCTTTTACCTCGCTTAGCCAGTAATACGACTGGTAAAGAGGGAAGGTTGAGCATAGGGCTACCAAACCCATCCCGTAAAAATAAACACCACTGCTACCAAAACTTCAAGCTTGTAGCTTGAAGCCCTATGTTCCAACACTGCGAACGTAAAGGAATCTTTAAAAAAACATAAAACCATAGAGCCTGATGAAAGGGAAGTAATCGAAAAGCGCATTCTTGGTTCAGTAATCAGTCTTTTGTAATATCGAAATGTTGATGGTTTTCTCTACACCTTCATTCAGTCACTAGCCCTACACACACACACCTAGGTGTCTCCAAGCGCAAACAAATAAGTCCAGAGATATGATGGAGAAGATTTGTAGCTCAGGTGTATGATTTTGATGTGGTTGTGTTCTCTGAGCTGGATAGTTGATTTGCGAAGCTTTCATCGCCCTACTAGGCGACATCTTCTTTCAGCGCATACTTCAATTTGAAGTGAGTTTTTAGATTTCTCCACGAATTGGTCAAAGTGGACGTCCCCTTCGTCTTCGTATCCACGAACATAATCTAGCGGTCAAAAGACATGATATCCACTCCCTCATATCACTACATACAGACAACCACGGCCATCAATTCGACTGGGACAGTGTTCAAATATTAGACAGAGGAAACATCAAGAATGCTAAAGAATTTTTAAAAGGTTGCCTGGTATTCCAGTGAATCATCAATCAATAGACACATCGAGATAGACAAAATTTATCAACCGATAAGAAAGAAACCTCACACACGAAGGGTCAAAGTTCAAGTCAAAGAAACAATGAGTTACAATACAAGTAGCCACCTAGAAGGTGTGAAAACACACAAAAACAACCAATCACGTCCAAAGTCACCAGGAGAGATGATTAATAAATTCGTGCAGAAATCTGAAAGCTCACTTCAAATTGAAGTATGCTCTGAAGATGTCGCCTAGTAGGGCTATGAAAGCTTCTCAAATAAACCATTCAGCTAGCTTAGAGAACAAAACCACATCAAAATAAGTCCATAGAGCTCAAAAGCCAATATATAACTGCAGAACCGGATGAAGAAGAGCAGATTATCGAAAAGAATACTCTCTGTTCAATAATCAATTTAATGGGCATGTTCATTTAGGCATTATATATGTCCAAACCAAGTTCACTTTTAACAGTTTGAAAAAATTTGAGCATTGGGTATATGATATTCATTATAATAAAGGTTTACTTGTATTTCCCAATGAATAAAAAACAAAACGATACCGTCGTTGTTTTTACTGACGTTTCGCTATTTAATGCTAATAACTTTATCAAAGTATTATTAAACCGGAATTTACAAAATCTCAGCATATATATAACAAAGAGTTAAGGGGTGAGAAAATAGACTACTTAGGTGACCTAAGTAGTAAAGGGACATATTGAAAGTAAAAATAACAATAAAGATCACTAAACCAAATAACAAATGTAATAGTACATCTGTTATGATATCAAAACAAAGTCTACTAACTTGATTATCGTTCGTTAGTCTGGGGTGACAAAATCAACACGAATGTGATAAGCAAGTTCACTATGTAAACACACACCGCCTTTATAATTCTACACAATGATCAAATCCAACAATCTACACTTGATTTTGTTATCTTTACCAATTCACCAACTTAACAACGAAAAATGACCCCAGACTGACGAACGGTAATCAAGTTAGTAAACTCTGTTTTGATTCCATAACAGATGTACTACGACCTTTGTTATTTGGTTTAGTGATCTTCTATAGTTTGATGTGTAAGGGTTTTTTATGTTTTTACGAGTTTATCACGGATTGATATCAGTTAGAGAACCCTTGAAAACCAGGGAGTACTGGACAGCTGCTGTTTCATCCTAGTTTGGGAATCATCGGCAGTACGCCGATATTTAACTTTCAATGTGTCCTTTTAACGTGACCTAAGTCTATTTTCTCACCACTTAACTCCTTGTTATATATAAGCTGAGATTTTGTAAATTCCGGTTTAATAATACTGTGATAAAGCTATTAGCATTAAATAGCGAAACGTCAGTAAAAACAACGACGGTATCGTTTTGTTTTCATTCATTGGGAAATACAAAAGCCTTCATTTAAGTATTGTTAACAAAGTTATCACCACCAAACTCGTACATTAAATTGTATGTTACTAAAATCTGCTATTTATGCTGTAAAGTGAGAAGACAAGAGACTTGAAAACGGAATACCTATCTGGAATCTGATACACATACATACGGAAATTATATATACCATCTACATTGAAATCATGATTCACACAGATCTTCCGGGTTGTGCTACTACTGCCTCCTTCGTATTATATGTTTCTTTGTCTTCTTTTCGTGTCCCCCATGTTTTGCCACAATACACTAATTGTTCATTTACTATCTCTTTGACGTCCAATCTCTCTCTGCGATATTTGACATCTTTGTGCTGAGATGAATGTCTCTTTATGTATATATACTACTCATAAATCTTATCAGTAGCAGATGACATACTAGGGTAGAGCCATAGTGTGGATTTAACTGGAAAAGAGAGCATTCCTTCGTTCGCTCATTTCGTCCACTGGATTTTGTTTCTACGTTTCAAGGGAACAAACGCATACAATAGTGCCAGGTATCAGGTATCTCCTTGATATGGGTCATGAAGGGTAGAAATCGGAAATTTCTTTAAAATTATCAACAAAAACAGAAAAGCTCAATTCTCTTCAAGTTTGCAGGGGCAGTCGCTATCAGACGCCTGAAATCCGATTCATGTGTGTGTGTGTGTTCAGAAAGAAGCAGTTATCAGCCAGTCTCTCTTTACCTGTCCTGGTAACTGGATGTGCGTCGGTGGCACAGTGGTTAGGACTCTCGCCGACCATGCACATGATCCGGGGTTCGACCCCCTGCCGGCGCACACCCGATATCTATGGTTGGCCTGAATTTGGGCTACCGATATCCATGCTGAAAATTCCACACGTACTGAAAATACGGTGTGGAATCAAGCTGTAAATCAAAATAAATAAAAAAATAATAAAAAATGTCTTTACAATATCTCTCTCTCTTCATTCGATTACGTGATCTTTGGCTCCATTCTCACCCCTACGGTTTGATACAGTGTACTCTCGCTTGTCTCTTTTTCCTAGCATTTGAGTTGAACTCAGTGGTACATTGTTACCCAATTAATTAGTTACTCATCGTCCCACGCATCTCTCATCTTTATTACATAACTCCTTTACCATTCATTGTATGCTTACATTAACTTCGTTTAAACTTGAACTCCCTGCGCGAAAACTATGTAAGTGCCATTTTATGAGCAGTGTTCGCTAATTCCGAAACCTCCTGTCAACTGACATCACACTAAAATTTGCAAGTATGTTAAAATATTTCTGTACACGAACTTAATAATAATTTACTCAGGCAACAATTGATGAGAAGTCAAAGAAATAGACAGTGATGGTGTAGCGACAGAATACAAGGGCCAGACAACAGATCATTTCTTGAGAAAATCAAGAGGTATTTATTAATTTTATGTGAGTTATTATTACCGCTGTTGTTAGCAAAGAAGTAACGTCTTCTGATTGGTTGTTTTCCTGTTGAAGGTTATTCTGTCATCTTTTTAATACCGTTTCTTAGAAAATTAAGCCATATATTTGCGAATCGTATTCGCACTCGTTAAGTTTGCTGTGATTGGTTGTTGAGTTCCTCAAGGTTAAGCTTTGTTATTTTGTTTCCTATGACTCCAATTCGGGACGTAAATATTGACGTAAGTTGTTGCTTACAATTATGGATTGCAGACAGCTCTCACCACAATGGTACCATCTTATTATGAACAAACTGCTATTTTTTTTCTTTGTTCCATTTCAATTAATTACTCAAGTCAGCTTAGGTGTGAAATGAAAGGTCAGTTGCAATAAACAAAATGAATAAGGTGATCGAGAGTAAGAAGGGTAATAATTAACACTCCTCTGGATAATATACAGTCAGAGAAGGATTACAAAGATAGATTAGGCTAAATAATAAATTGTTTTTGTACACACAGAGAGCGGGGGAGAGGGGCTTAATTGTACGGATAGCTATGACTGCGTTGACCGCGAAGTAATTTGGAAACTACTCAAGTACTACGGCGTACCCCAAATATTCATCAACCTTATTCAACAGCTGTACGACAGTGGCACATGTCAAGTGATCCACAACGGAAAACTCAGTGAGGCGTTTCGAGTAAACACAGGAGTCAGACAAGGGTGCTTATTATCAACAATGATATTCCTAATTGTGGTGGACTGGATTATGCGTCAGACAGTGGGAAACGAGAAAACACGGATATCCTGGACCGACGTGGAGAACCTAGAAGACCTGGATTTTGCGGATGAATTATGTTTGATGTCACGCAAAATCGATGACTTACAAGCGAAAACCGACCGACAAACTGGTCGAAGAAGCAGCAAAGACAGGACTCCAGGTGATCATAGACGAGACGGAGGTTTTATAAATAATCAACCAACAACAAGAACAGCAGAAGCAACATACACCGCCAATCCCCACCAACGCGCGGGATTTGAAAGAAGTTACTTCATTCACTTATCTAGGGAGCATTGTCTCAACTACACGAGGAACGGACGAGGATGTCAAATCGCGAATCGGGAAGGCGAGAAACACATTCATCAACCTGAAACCAATCTGGAAATCTTCCGCTGTCACTCAACTCAGCATCAACAACAAAATGATTCGGATTTTCAATACAAACGTCAAGTCAGTCAGTTCTTCTATGCGTATGGATCAGAAACTTGGCGGTCGCGTCACAAAGAATATTTCCAACAGCCTGTTGCAGACCTTTATCAACAACAACTGTCTTCGCTGGCTCTATACTCAAGATCAGATGGCCGGAAAGAATCACCAACAAGAAACTATGGGAAGAAACAAAACAAAAACCAATAGCCCAACAAATATGCAGGAGAAAGTGGAGATGGATTGGACACTCGCTGAGGAGGCCACTGGGTGACATCGCGCGTCAGTCAGACCAGTGCTCGAGTGGAACCCGAAAGGGAAGCGGCGAGTAGGACGTCCAAGAGTGACATGGAGTAGATCGTGTGAAGAGGAGCTGAAACAGTATGGACTAACATGGATGCAGGTGAAAAGTACAGCAGAAGACAGAAGCAAGTGGAGACGTGAAGCTCTATGTTCCACTAGGAACCCAAGGGAACAATAATAATAGTAATAATTACTGCTGTGTATTTCATAATATACTCATAATGGTTCTTGTAAATAATCTTGAAGACTATTTTCTCATAAACTCAGTCTTCCAATAATTATAATACTGGTAACCTGGAGGCCTGATTAAATCCTTGGACTACCACAATTTCCATCTATCAAAATTCTGCTTCAACTCTTCTGTACTTATTATTGCTTTAATCGTGCAAATATATCAAATGATCAGTACATGAACTTGAACACATATTTTAATTCATTTCTGACTACGCGCCATGCAATTCTTGGAGGAACAGCACTATGACAAATGATGTACTTCAGATTACTGCTTTACATATAAATTCTGTATGGAAAGGAAATACATTGGAGCTAAATAGGCTGAAAAGTTTTGTTCTGTGGCTCGAGGATTTCGTCATGAGCTGACATCAGTTAGAAAAACATTGCAAAACCAGCTGGGAGTGCTGCCAGACAGCTGTTTCGCCAGTTTAGTTTGGCGCTCTTCATCAGTACGCACTCACCCCAATGAAGTTCGAACCCAGGACCTTCTGGTTACAAGGTGAGCTAGCCCGTAGACCTTTAAGCCAATGGGACCCAACCGATTCAATGCCCAGCCCATGAATTCTGACTTCTGCCAATTCATGAATGACATAGCGCAACCACTTCACAATATCTTCTTCGATGAGTTACTGCCTCACTTTCAACCTGCTATACCCTACTGGTTACGGCATCCCAGTAGCACCTCATGTAACTACCTAAATGAATAGGGTCAGTCGCTAGCTAGTGGGCATCAGATTAATTTTCAACCAATCAAACAAAATCCCTACAAAACCAATACTTGATTACTGAGTAAAATTAGAAAGAAAATATAAATTTTAATATACTCGTAATAATGGAAAAGATAAGGACGACATTAGAGACAAACGCACATGGAAAGAGGACAACATCAACAGCAGGGAATTTGAATCGTCGGTAGCACCTCCATACAAAGAAGGGACCTCGGATTTTCGGACATCACCCTACATGGTGGTTAAGTAAAGGACAAACAAAATCTATTCACATAGCGCTATTCTATCTCATCTTGTGGATACAGAACACAAGATTGATGTTAACGAGGTGGCTTTCAGCCTCATTTACCGCATACCAACAAATCTTAACTTCGCCTTAAGAGTTCGTTTACTAAATATTGCTGACGCTGGCCGTTGAAATCCACATTAAGAAGCCTAATTTATGAGTCCAAAAGAAGCTAGTTCGAAAATTGTCCTTACCTTTTGCGATCTAGGTTCGAATGATCTTCCATTTTGATGGAAATTTCCCTAATTTTAGTTGATATTCTATTTGCTATTGTATTTTATTATTATTATTATTACTATTATTACAATTTAAGCATCTTTAATGTTATTGACTACTAATCTAGAATATTCTATATATATATATATATATATATTTGTAGAGCCAGAAGAGGAAATTATCGAAAAGTATATTCTTCGCTCATTTATTTTGTGTTTTATAGATGTCTGAATGAATATTTTTTGTTACATAGAATTCTTAATAAAGCTGAAATCAGAAGTGGCATTCAATCACCCACAAACTCACTTAGAAGAAAAAATTTGTCGGTTAAAGGATCCTGAGAAGTCCATTAAACAAAACAATTTAGTCCATCTAATACCCTGAAATGATTATGAGGTAAAACACATAGATGAAATTTGTAGAACGGGGTCAGTCAGTCAGTCAGACTAGCGAAAAACAAAACCTTGCATATTCTAGAATAATTTGTCCTAATAAGATAAGAAATTTCGGAAACACGTTAGCTATAGCACCATATGCAATTACACACAGCCATACAATACATAAGATTATGGGATAAGATGACAGTTCAAACATCTATTATAACACGGTAGAGGGAAGTATTGATAACGCTGAAAATTTATTTACACGATCAACTGGGAACAGGTGCTACAGACATGAATAGACACCTGTCTAGGACATCTGGACATTTTTGTTTTTCTTAGGACAAATGGAAAAGAAAACATAGGGAAGGGTAAAAATCAGGTTTTGAATTTGTTTAATTACAACTGAGAATATGATTATGAGCAATAAATTGTGTTCAAAACTTTGACATCCAGTAAATAAAACTGTTTCACTCTGTGTGATATATCTAATACTGGCTTTGTAGGGAATTTGGTTGACTGGTTGGAGGATTTCATCATGAGCTGACATCAGTTGGAGAACCTTTGGAAAACCAATAGGGAGTACTGCCAGACAGCTGTTTCATCAGCCTAGTTTGGGACTCTTCAGCAGTACACACCCAATGGGGTTCAGGTCGCAGTGGCTTAATGGTCTACGAGTTAGCTCGCTAGCCGTGTAACCAGAAGCTCCTGGGCTCGAACCCTGGAGGTGGGTGCGTACTGTGAAGAGTCGCAAGCTAAGCTGACGAAACACCTACCTGACAGTACTCCCTGTTGGTTTTCCAGTGGTTCTCTAACTGATGTCAGCTTATAGTGAAATGCTCCAACGAATATACGAATAATATTGGATTACATACTGCCATAGTGATGAAATTTTACTCACCTCTAAGGAAACAACTTGCACCTTTAATTTCACATCAAAACTTACATACCTCAACCATTTGTATTTACGGTTGGTATGCCCCGGCTTGTATTATTTTGGTATGCAAGAATACTAAAACTTTGACCGGTAAATCACTGGGTAGCTAGTTCGAATCCCTTAGGGGTGCAGGTTTTCACTTCGCTCCGATTCACTACTCATTCTATCAATAATAACTTCCTATAAACGTCATGGTGAGGCCTAGGGAAGGTTGACTTCGGCATTCCTCTTGAAATGCTCTCATGTGGCCACATGCGTCCATAGCTTCACGTGGTGGTAGTGAGAACATAGAACTTTGTCAACGAACCGACCAAGAACCTACCGCCTATCACAAATGCCGACGGATATAATGGTGGCTAGGAAACACGTTGAAAAAAAAAGTTCAGTAACATGGGGTATCAGGCCCTACATTTGAATTCGAATCAGAAATGACGTTTTTGCAATGCACTTGAAGTGACCCTCGAAAAACCAAATGTTTTTGTAAACACGTCGACTCGGCTCTCAGACCATTCCAAGACATTTTAACTGACTAAAAATGCCCATTAAAATTTTCAAAAGAATGGATACTGAACAAAGAGTACTCTTCTCGATAAATTCATCATCAGGCTCTACAATTATATATACATTATAGTGAATGAATGAATTAGTGTTATGAACAACATTAATGCTGTGTAAATAACATCGAATCAATAATATCAATAGACTACAGCTGAATAGCATCAACATAAAATAAGCTGAATGTCAGAAGAATTACGAAAGATAATGTTACAAATTCATGAGTTTATACTTTCTACTGAGGGCCAGGGCAGTAGTAGGGGCTGGACTTGTTTCTTTTGAACACAGAGCACTGGTTGTTTGAGGCGAATTGCAATAGCCTCTGCTGTTTGAAGCATGCGGTAATTTGTTAGGTACCCGGTAGATGATGATAGAAAAGGATTCGTCTACGCTAGCTTTGTGACCGGTTTGCACCAGATGGTTGAATATCGAGTTGTTTACGGTTTTTATTACGCCCTTACTTAGCCGAACTGGGAGGTGTTCTCGAGCACTAAAAATCAGGTTTCTAAAGTAACGGCCAATATAACTCGCTCCACCACAAGCGCAGTTGAATTGGTAGATACAATTAGAAGTGGCTAGTCTAGGTACGTCATCTTTCAATCGAGGAATCACCATCGATCGTACAGGGATTCAGACATGTAGTTTGCCAACATTAAAAGTTCTTTGAACTGATTTTCTTAATTTCTTCGTAATTAATTCACTTGGTATATCGCCCATGAATTGTAGTCGTATATAAAATGGCTTCTTGTTTGCAGATAGTGGGTAGTCCTTTTCGGCTTTCTTTGTCATGTGTTTCTTGATAAATTTGTCGGGATAGCTATTTTCGATCAAAGTATCATATACAATGCTTAATTCATCTTCCATTACTTCTTCTGAGCATACACCTCTAACTCTGTGGCTAAGGGTTTTCACTAAATTTTTTTTGTAATTGATAGGAATGAAGCTGTGAAAATGTGTATATTGTCCTGTCCAAGTAAATTTCTTTTTTTATGCTACCATCTGGTTTTCTTGTAAGTAGGACATACAGGAAGGCAATTCTGTCTTGGGATTCTTCTTCGCAAGACAACTTACTTATTCAGGCATGATGAACTAACTAATTGAGAAAAATTGGAGGATCTCATCATGAGCTGAAATCGGTTAGAGAACCATTGGAAAACCAAAAGGGAGTACTGTCAGACAGCTGTTTCGTCAGCCAAGTTTGGGACTCTTGGGCAGTATGCACCCACTGACAGGGTTCGGCCCCGGGACTTTCTGGTTACAAGGCCACTCAGATGCGACCCAATAGCCAGCCCATGAATTCTAACTTCTGCCAATTCATGAATGACATAGCGCGACCACTTCGCAATATCTTCTTCGATGTGTTACTGCCTTATCTTCAACCCGCTATACCCTACTGGTCATATCATCCCACTAGAACCCCAGGGTAACTACCTACCTGAATATGGCCAGTCGCTAGCTAGTGAGCATCAGATTAATTTTCAACCAATCAAACAAAATTGCTATAAAATCAATACTTGATTATTGAATTCATCTCCTAGTCAGTTAGTGGTTTATGCAATTACAACTGTTGTTTTCAATGAATGTATATAAAAAAATGTACAGTCACACAGAATATACGATAACATGTGAATACCATTGCATTCGCAGTCAATAAAATATAAGCCTGTAGGGGGGGGTGGGGTATGAGTTATGATCAGTGATATGACAGAAATATGATTACCACAAAAATCTAAGTAAACAAATGGCCCGTTGTGAATTTAAGTCCAGTGTCTGACAGATAAGAAATGTGATGATAAAGGTTTATTTTTGTATTTCCCAATGGATGAATGAAAAACAAAACCATACTGTCGTGGTTTTTACTGACGTTTCGCTATTTAATGCTGCTGCTAATAACTTTATCAAAGTAGAAGTATTATTAAACCAGAATTTACAAAATCCACTCAGCTTATATATAACATTTGAATAAGGCATTAAGAAGACAAATTTCGCGAGATGATATCGTCATTTCGTAGTTTCTTTACAACCGCTTTACAACTAACATGTTTAACAATAATAATAAAATAAAGATCATGACAATTACTCAGTTAAATAAAAAAAACAAAAGTACATACTAATGACCAATCATATTTAGATAGATCATGTGGTCCATGGTAGGCGAAGATTGAAGTCTATTGATTTTCGTACACACAGTTTAGGCTGTATGTGATTAATCCAAAGTGCTTCCATCACCTTCAATAACCAACCTTGAATTAGAGTTATGTGATGAAATAATTGTGAAACAGTCATTGATATTGCTTTTGTGACCTGACATTAATAAGTGTTTTGCAATGGATGATGCTGGATTTCTATTCAGATTACTCGCGTTGGGATTTTCTATATGATTTAGTAGCCATTTTGGAACATGTTCTTTCCGACGACATTGGAACATTCTGTTGGTTCTACCTATATAAGTGTCACCGCAACTGCAGGTGAACTTGTAGATACAGTTTGAAGTAAAGTTCACAGAATTTCGTCCTCTAATCGTTGGTACAGGGATCGAAAATGTTCGGCAAATGAGAAAAAGAGATTCGCCGTAGAATGTGCGTTTGATGGCTAACCGAAGTCTTTGAGCTAGATGTCAAGTGCATAATCTAGTTACCCTTGAATGGTAGGTTAATAAAGATAGCTTTCTTTGGTACAGAAGCTGTCTTTTCGAGATGTGGTCTTTCTTTACTGTGATACAGTAAACCATGTTAGTTGTAAAGCGGTTGTAAAGAAACTACGAAATGACAATATCATCTCGCGAAATTTGTCTTCTTAATGCCTTATTCAAATTTTATCAGAGGGACTAATTGTTTTAATTATATATAACAGTTTGAGAACTATTAAAAAGCAACCAGGGAGAACTGGACAGCTGTTTCATCCACGTAGTTTGGGAATCACTGGCAGTACGCAATCACTGGGGTTCGAACCCAGAACCTTCCGGTTACAAGGCAAACTAGTATACCACTCAGACACTAGGACCCAATTCGGTGACCAGTCCATGAATTCTAACTTCTACCAGTTCGTGATTTAGCGCTACAAGCACCAACCAATGTTGTCTGTGGGACATCCATCCTCACGCGCTAAATCATGAAATGGAAGAAGTTAGAATTCATGGGCTGGTCACTGAATCGGGTCCTAGTGGCTGAATGGTATACGAGCTTGCCTTCTAATCGGAAGGTCCTGGGTTCGAACCCCATGTGGTGAGTGCGTACTGCCGATGATTCCCAAACTAGGAAGAAAAAACAGCTGTCCAGTACTCCAGCACTGGTTGTCTAACTGATATATCAATCCGTGGTCAAACTCTTAAAAACGAATCTAATCCTTACAGACCAACTCTTGAAAAATATTATTGATGTAAATCATCATTCGTGTAAATGCCCTATTTTTATTATTGCCTTAGATGAAATATTGTATTACATGCTGAAAATTCCACATTTGTACCAGAAGTACTGTTTGGAATAAAGTTATTATTATTATTATTATTACTATAAGAAGTCTGTGAATTGTGAAATCGATTAAATTAATTATAATTACAAGCATATAGTAATTTAGAAGAAAAATTCATCTATAGCTGCATTTGCATGGGATAAAACCCACAACAGTGATATAGGACAGCATTTGCATTCTGAAATCTGATATGAACAAATGGAAAGAAAGACTTATAACGATAGAATCTATATTTTATAAAGGTCACACGCCAAATACATGCAATAAGGGTGACTCAGCAGCACAACTGTGTCAACAACCTGTAAAATATCATTCTGGACACACAAAAATGAATGAAATATATATATATATTCTATAGTTTGGTTTGTAAGGGTTAGTTTTGTTTTTACGAGTTGATCACGGATTGATATCAGTTAGAGAACCATTGAAAACCAGAGAGTACTGGACAGCTGCTGTTTCATCCTAGTTTGGGAATCATCGGCAGTACGCACCCACCACAGGGGGTTCGAACCCAGGACCTTCATGAGCCATTGAATCGGGTCCCAGTGGCTGAATGGTATACGACCTTGCCTTCTAATCGTAAGGTCCTGGGTTCGAATCCCAGTGGGTGCGTACTGCCGATGATTCCCAAACTAGGATGAAACAGTAGCTGTCCAGTACTCCCTGGTTTTCAATGGTTCTCTAACTGATATCAATCCGTGATCAACTCGTAAATATATATATATATTGTCAAGGTACTTAGCCCTAAGTTCCTATTGTACTGAAGACTTAAGCGATTGAACCGATAAATACTATGTACGTTTTCCAACTTTAAATCCAAAACACCAGTATTCCTTGAACGAAATTATATTGTTTGGCAATTAAAGTGAAGAAAACTACAAAGTCTACAAATAAATATTAAGTACAAATGAAGTTATAAAGTACTTTTACTCGTATTTAACTCCAGTCTTCTTTCAATTTGCAAGCGATCGACCATTCGCGCCTTTCAGTTGCCCGCCAATGGTTGCCAGTTCCAATAAAACAAACGTTCAATGTTCACGTCCATTGACATATATATATATATTTACGTGATAAGCCTTGTTCTGCCACCTCAATTTCAAATCGAATGAATGAAGTTCAGAATAGCATATCACTTACATCTGTAGAAGAGGAAGATAACTGTTTATCTTTCCTAGATATATTGCTCAGTCGACTACCTAGTAGGTCAGTCAAACGGTCTATTTATACAAAACCTACCTGGACAGGATAGTATCTTAATTATCACAGTTTTTGCCCTGTTCGGTACAAAAGAGCTTTAGTGAGCGAGGTGCCTCTTCAGTAGAATCCAAAGAATATACACTGAAGACACACTTGATGAGGAAGGAAGAAAGTTGACACAAACTCTGGTTGACATAATAATTATCCAGACAAATTCATCGGCAGATATAAAGTAGTCAGAACACCAAGACCCACTCTCCAACTAGCCTCTAAGAAAGATGTGTACATCAAGCTACCCTATGTAGGTGATCATAGCAGCTTGGTAACTTGACAGAGATTTAACGCTACTGTTAAAAGGACTTTTTATGCAGTTAAAATCATAAACATTGAGAATGAGAAGCCAACATATCCATCCATCTAAGCCCTTGTAACATGCGAAAAATCATGTCATATCCAACTGTATTTACCAATTGGATGTACATTTGGGCCAATCATCGATCAGTTAGAGAACTATTGGAAATCACCACTGGAGTACTGAACAACTGTTTCGCCCTAGATAAAGACTCATCGGTAGCACGCACCCACTGTGTGATTTTAAGGAAAAAGACATTTCCAACAGCTGGTATAATCACAGGCGGTGGTTTTACTAAAAATATCACCAAAAAGCAACATTCCATTTTGCGTAAACTATTGAAATATGATTATCGTTATGTTAAAGGTTTCTTTTGTATTTCCCAATGAATGGCAAACAAAACGTATTTAGAAAACATGAACCTCAACAGTTGTCATTCCCCATATAGAGCAGAGACGTCAGACGATATCAGAAGAGCACTCAATAAGCACGACATCAGAGTTTTCTTCAAAAACATCAGACACGCATAGTACAAAGAAACCTTGTCCATATAAAAGACCAAATCCCTAAGGATTCTCTATCTAATTGTGTCTATAAAATAAAATGCTTTGAAAGTGTGATACGATATACATCCGACAAACATCTCCAGAGAGAAAACAAGGTAATCAGAAGAAATGAACACCGTAGAGTCGCCTCTTCTATTCGACCATCCAGAAATCCTACTGAACCAAAAAAGCTTGAAAAATCCTCAGCTATAGGTCAATTTACACGTCATAGAGTCAGGCCGCAAAATTGATTTTGACAATATTGAAACCATCATCCAGAAAAATTTCAGAAATCACAAAGAACGTGTAATATCATCAGAAGTACTTCATATCAAATGCAAATCCAAACTGTCTGAATAAGAATGATGGACTAAATCAGAATTGGACCCGGCTACAACACCCCTTACCCTTTCGTGATGAAGTAACAAAATCAACACGAATGTGATAAGCAATTTCATTATGTAAACACACACTGCTTTTATAATCTTATACACTTATCAAATCCAAGAATATACACTTGGTTTACCCCATACTGAGGAACGATGAATAAAGTTGTTATGTAGGTAAGCTGAGTGGATTTTGTAAATTCTGGTTTAATAACACTACTACTTTGATAAAACTATTAGCAGCAGCATTAAATAACGAATCGTCAATAAAAACAACGACAATATAGCTTTATTTTTCATTCATTGTGAAATACAAAAATAAACCTTTATATTGATAATAATAATAATTTGCTTTATTCCAGAAACAGTACTAGTGGTACAGTGTGGAATTTTCAGCACATATCTACAATATTTGCATCTAATTTTATCAAACACTTAAAAGGAAAATTTCAAAAAAAATTGGTAGAAGTTAGAATTCATGAGCCATTCAATCGGGTCCCAGTGGCTGAATGGTATACGAGCTTGCCTTGTAACCGGAAGGTCCTGGGTTCGAAACCTGGCGGTGGGTGCGTACTTCTGATGAGCCTCAAACTAGTGGGATGAAACAGCAGCTGTCCAGTACTCCCTGATTTTCAATGGTTCTCTAACTGATATCAGTCCGTGATCAACTCGTAAAATATAAAGACAACAACAGAAAAAAACAAAATAATTTTTTAAAGCGAAAAATACCAAGAAGTAGAAAGGAAAATAAACAACATAATAATAATATCTCAGTATTGGGTAGTGGAAGCTATGATATGATTATGCATGGTGACAGTAAAGCTATAGTCATACAAGAAGTTATGAACTGATATTTAAGAATGTTTATCGCCAAGATGATCAGTTAATTCGGTTGAAACAACTCTAAACAATCATAAAATAACATTTCAGGGTTGTTGTTTTGTTTTTGATTGTCAGGTCTAATGCAGTGTTTGTAGTGGTAGTGTGAGTAATCCTGCATAATACAAAATTTTTAAGTTGGTGATAATGGCGTTCACAACCAATGATTGTCAGTTAATATTGCCGAAAAATGAAAAATAAAAAAAACAACCACAAAAACTAATAATTACATGATGGTTAATGACAGGACAATTTTGTAATACTCATAGTGCTAATATAGTCGGAACCAGTAGATACACAAAAGAAGGAATAGAGTAAAGTACAAAAAAGTAAGCCAATGTTAATAATTTAGATAGCTAAGTATGTTTAAGAAGGTGTTCACTATAGAATACAAAATAAGAGAGAAATAAAAGAGCCTAAAATTATGTTATTAACAATAAAGCAAGTCATAGGTTTCACGCTTAACATTGTCTCTGTCACTTAGAACACGGGACAAGTATGGTATCGTTGAGTTCCTGTACTTGGTTGTACGAGCATATATTATTTTATACTGATTTCTGGTTCTACTTGATGAGATACAAGGTGAGAGTTGGGAATAGAGGGGGTGTTGGGGGTCGGAGAGTATGGTTTTAGACCATTTTTCGCATGTATTCAGATGCCTTTCAGCTAATGTAATGACGAGCTGACTGAGTTTGTCACCACTAGTCCTACTAACTACCTTCAACATCCTTCTCAGGATGGTATAGTCCTTTTTCAGTAGACCAGGAAAGACTAACGGGGAGCAGTAGAGTAGAAAAGGTGAGATACGAGAGTTGACAAATTGTAAAAATAGAGGTTGGGCGATTCCAGATGGTCTAATTTTCTTAATGTACTAGGTTAGACAGAACACTTTCTTGGAAATCGTTAGGATATGAGATGTCCAAGTAAGGTCAGAAGATAGAACTCGACTGAGGTATTTTGCATTAGACTCAGTTTCAGTTTTAGTCCCCTCAGTGCAACAGGCTTCATGAGTACTTACTAGCGTTTGTAGATCTCATTTATGCCTAAGGGAGAAGTCAATAGTCTGACATTTTGAGGGATTCAGCATGATTCCATTTAGTTTAGACCACTGACTGATGTCCAACAGGAAGCTATTTAATATGAAACAGTTTGACTGTTTCAAATTGCCCAAGGTCCAAATTTTTTCGAAATTGTTAAAAGTGAACTTGGTTTGGACATATATATATATATGATATGATATAATTATCGTTAATTGAATAATAATGATAATAATTGTGTGAAATAACCTAGATGTAAAGGAATGAGAAGGGTATAGTTAGTTACAAGACATGAAAATGTGAGATCATTACTTCCCAGA
The DNA here is from genome assembly GCA_944472155.2 of Trichobilharzia szidati. NCBI lineage: Eukaryota > Metazoa > Platyhelminthes > Trematoda > Strigeidida > Schistosomatidae > Trichobilharzia > Trichobilharzia szidati. Next base: position 18,814,081 of record OX235275.1, read on the forward strand.
ACAACCTTATAGTAAGTATGTCTGAGTAAGCTGTGCTGTTCTTCACACATAGGTTACGTTCTAATTGATATCTTTAGCTTAAGATATGTCTAGGAGAGGTAATCTTGAAATACAATTACAAATAACTCATCTATTTGTGCGTCGGTGACACAGAGGTTAGGACTCTCCCCAATCATGCACACGGTCCAGGGTTCGATCCCCCTGTCGACGCACCCCTGATATCAATGGTCGGCCTGCGAAATTCGGGTTACCGATATCACATGCTGAAAATGCCGTACTTGTACCAAAAGGTACAGTGTGGAATCAAGCTATAATTAAAAATAAATAAAAAATATAAATAAAAATAACAATATTTTAATGTGGCATTGATTATCCGCTAGAATGAGACAAAAATACCACTATTTATTGATTTTGTTACTCAAAGGAAATGGTAACAAAGGATTGAGAAGAATTCAGTTGAACATTGCATAATAATAAATTGCTGAAGCAACTAACGTTTACACACAGTTTGGAAGGAAGATATTCTCATGTTAACTCCAACTGTATATACAAATTTGCATGTATCTGCGGGAGCAGTTACATTGGAAGAACAGAAAGAAGGGCATATCTACGATTTTCTGAACATGTACCAAAAAGCTTGCGTCTAAAGGGAACAAATGCTTTAAACAGTACCATCGCCAGGCATCTCCTCGACACGGGGCATACATCAGGTGGACGTCGAAAAGTCGTTCAAAATTATCAATAAGCAAAAGAGCTCAAAAGAGCTCCTCAAGTTTGCTGAAGCCATTTCCATCAAGCGCCTGAAACCTGATTTATGCGTTCAGAAAGAAGCGGTTATCAGTTTTTCTTTGCCCATCCTGGTAACTGGATATTTTCATTTCTGTTTCATTTGAATGCGAGATGCTGAAAAGTTTCCTTTGTGTATGATTATTATTGTTCGGAATAGTGTTTAATATTGCATATACATATGTATATATTATTAGTGTATGCGTATATTGATTGATTGATTTTTGTTTATAATGAACTCTGTGCAAGTATGTTAAAATAGTTTTTGTAGATACATTTAATAATGTCTTTGCCCTGTAAGCAGCTGACGAGAAGGCAACGAAATAACGAAAGATGGAAACATTTTATTCTGCTGAAACTGTAGTTTTTGCTTTGTTCAAATTCATTAAGGGGAATAAATGTATGAGAAATCAATTTTACCGGTACTCTGATAATCTAAGTATTGATTGAATTAAACTTTCCACATGACATAGACGTTTATTAAAACAGCACAGAAAGATAATTTCATTTCTTCAACTTGAACCTATTCATCAGACAAAGCCATAAGAAGACGTAATTTATCTGAATCGTGTACTGTTTTGTATTCGCACAACACACATTTCGACACAATCTGATCACACGCACGGACTTGTCATGGGAATGTGTAAATATATATATGAAATTAACAAAGAGTTAAAAGGTGAGAAAATAGACAAGTTAGGTGAAGTTAAAAGGACATATTCAAGGTCAGAATAACAGAGATAATAGTACATCTACCCTGGCTAGTATCAAAACAAAGCTTAACAAGGAAGTTGGATTAGTGTGATGACGAATTGTTACTCTGAACGCATAAAGATAGTTTGAACTTTCTAATTTCCAGCTAGGGTTTCCACAGGCTTCAGGTTACGCCGTAAACAGGTTTAATGGATAGGTCTAAAAGATGTGTGGTGACATCAATTTTATGTCCTGACTCCTCTGTAATATGTTTCGCAATAGTGGAGTTAGGTCTCCTGTTCCTACCGCCATTAATGGCTTCTGGGGATTCTATTTGTTTCTGGAGCCATTTGGGAATATGCTCTGAAGCCAGCACTTACTTGCAGAGAACGACGAGTCCTCCCTATGTATGTGTGTCCACACATACATTCAAATTAGTAAATACAGTGGGATGTGATATCATTTTTCGCATGTTCGAAGGACTTAGATAGATATATTGGCTTTACATTGTCAATGATTATGATATTAGCTGCATAAAAAGTCTTTTCAACTATAGCGTTAAATCTCTGTCGAGTTACCAAGCTGCTCTGACCCTCCATATAAAGTACCTTGGTAAATACGTCCTTCTTAGTGGCTAGTTGGAGAGTGGGTCTTAGTGTTCTGACAACTTTACATCTCCTGATGATTGTCTGGATAATTATTATGTCAACCAGAGTTTGTGTCAACTTTCTTTCTCCCTCATCAACTGTGTTTTCGGTGCATATTATCTGGAAACACATTACACGATTCTGACAAACTACGTCTTCTTATTGCTTTGCAGATAAACAACAAAATTCGTATTTTCAATACCAGTCAAAAAAACCACTTTCAACATATTTCAAACTCCTATCGGCGGCTGCCTTTACTGACCCCATACTGAAGATCAAACGGGCTGAAAGAATTAGCAACAAGATTGTCTGGGAACGAACCAACCAAGAACCATCTAATGCCTAACAAATCTTTAGAAGAAAGTGCCGATAAAACGACGGAGACCTTTGGGTGGCATCGAGCGCCGTTTCCTCAAGTGGAACCTCACTGGAAAATGACGAGTTGGGTGTTGGCCCGACAGTGATATGCAGGAGATCGTATGAGTTAGAGATGAGAGATAATGGCCATTAGAAAGAAGAGAACAGGAAGTTCAGCAAAGATATCTTTTCGGCGATTTCATTTTCAAAAGCTGTACAATCGCATTTCAATACATAATTTTGTCTCCATGTAAAATTATGTATTGAATTGCGATTGTACAGCTTTTGAAAATGAAATCGCCGAAAAGATATCTTTGCTGACCTTCCTGTTCTCTTCTTTCTAATGTCCATATGCGTGTTTTCCACGATCTAAAAAAGATAATGGCCAGTCTATAAAGGGATTTCATGATACCATCATCTTTACTAATTTTTCTAAAAAATTTTTCGACTAATATTGTCCTTTAATTTGATTAGTTGTGTTATGGTCTTAGAGGGCTATTTAGGTAAGCTTCACCAATCATTTATAGAGATAAGGTTTTATTTTGATAAATCACACAGTGTTGTACAATAATATTAACTGATGACCAAGTTTCGAGGGCAAATTACTGCCCATAATCATACAATTTAAGGAGGGGACATCTGAGACCCCCCACCCCTACGTAGGATTCTCAACAACGCAAGAATTAGGATGGCATTCAAACCTACAAACTCACTCAGACAGGACAAGCTCTGTACGCCAAAGTACCCGCTGGACCCAAATAATTAAAATGATATCATTTACACAATACCTTGCAATGACTGTGAGTGAGGTCAACTACATAGATCAAAATAGTAGATCAGGACTAGTGACACTATCGGAACTTAAGAATTTAGCTAAAGTTAGAATGATTCATCCCACGAAAATAAATAATACAGACACAAGCTCCGTGATGGCACTGAATGCATTAACACACAACCACACAGTAGGGTGGGTGGCACAGAGTCAAAATCCTAAAAAGTAATATAGGTAGGTGGAGAGAGAGAGGTTGATTACTGAATCCTGGTTCATCGAGTGAATCTACACCCAACACAACACATGTAACAGAAGTGACTCAACGCAAATACCAGAGATATGGAAGATATTATTACCAGTCAAATCGGAGAATAATAAATAATGTTAAAATGTATTCAATTCACATTATAGCATTCTAAGAAGTTATTTATTTTACTATGAAAACATCGTATTTCTCATCTGACTGTATTTGATTGATAACACTAATATTATGATTTCTGAATGTACTTTATCTTATATTGATTTTTATTCAAATATCTAATCTGATGCTCACTAGCGACTGGCCCTATTCAGGTATTAGTTACCTACGATTCTAGTGGAAGCCGCGACCAGTAGAGTACAGCAGGTTGAAGATGAGGCAGTAACTCATCAAAGAAGACATTGTGAATTGGTCGCGCTATGTCATGAATTGGCAGAACTTAGAATTCAAGGACCATTGGATCGGGTCCCAGTGGCTCAATGGTCTACGAGCTCGCTAGCCTTGTAACCAGTAGGTCCTGGGTTCTTACCCCTGTGGTGGGTGTATACTGCTGAAGGACGAATCAGCTATCCAGTACTTCCAGGTTTTCCAGTGGTTCTCTAACTAATGTCAGCTCATGGTGAAATCCTCCATGAAATATCTAGTCATTAGTTTTACTCATGCATATAAATGAAGCAAGAAAGTTGTGGGAGTAGTGACTTGATATGATTATGAGGAGCAATAATTTGTGCTCGAAACTTCATCAGTTAATATTACTGTATAACGCTGTGTGATTTATCAAAATAAAATCTTATCCACAATGGAGTTATACTCTACCACACAGTGTCCAAGTTTTATACTTTCACCAATCAATGTGAATGTAAGAGTACTAACCGTATGACTAACAAAAAAATATCATGTCCAGTCGCTAATTCACCGTATCAATGATTGAACCGATTAGTTCAAAACAACCTTGATTTTTTTTATTACTACTATTATTATCGTCATCAGCATTGTAATTCACTCTACAGATCAGAAAGATGATTGGCTAATAATTGAACATTTCAACACACACTAAAATGACCTTGAGGAAAATAACCAATCAGCATTCTAAAAACTACTTTTATACGTTAATTTTCAATCCATTCATAGAAGTTATTTTAACTTTATTTGTATGGGAATATTATTTAAGCCAGTTCGATTTACGATTTTGAACGATTGAGGATTTATTTATGTGATCCTATGGTTAAGTGAGTCATTTTTAATGAATATTCAAGTCATTTTATGCCTAATGTATATTTTTTTTATCGATAACGCCTTCTTCATCAAGTTATAAAGTTATACTGTTCATAATGACTAAAGAATTATTTCTTTTACGAGTTGATCACGGATTGATATCAGTTAGAGAACCATTGAAAACCAACCAGGGAATGCTGAACATCTGTTTCATCCGCCTAGTTTGGGAATCATCTGCTGAATGATATTTGAGCTTGCCTTGTAACCGGAAAGTCCTCGATTCGAATCCTAGTGGGTGCGTACTGCCGAAGATTCCTTAACTAGAGGGAAACAGCTGTCCAGTTTTCCAGTGCTGGTTTTCAATGGTTCTCTAAGTGATATCAATCCGTGATCAATTCCTAAAAGCATGACTAACCCTTACAAACCAGACTACAAAGAATTATTGTTAATTATAACAACATTAAAGCCTTAAATTGAATCGGTAAAGTTTAACAATAGCATCCCAGGGGATACGAACGCTCCAATGACCTTAAACTCATGCTAGTCGTTGGTTAAGGACTTCTGTCATTACTATAGCATCAACTAAGGAGCAAATTTCACTCAGATCACATTTTAAGTACTTTTTGGATAATGTGTTAATAGCTAGGGTTAGGATCAAGGTTAGGGTTAGTGTTAAGTTTAGGGTTAGGGTCAGGATTAAGGTTAGGATTACGAATAGGGATAAATTTAGATTTGGTACTATTTATTTTAATTTGTTTTTATCATCCACATTTCCCTGGTAAGTAGTCATCGATTCTCTTACTGGAAACCATAATAATTCAACCGAGGGCATTTGGGGACGACTGCAAAATAGGATAAGAGCGATAAACGGGTCACAAAACAAGCTTACCTTAAGTCACCTGCAGAAACTGGTCTAATTTAAAAACTGATGCTCCTAATTATAACTGGGAGGTATTTTTAAGTCTTGTCATGCATATTCTTGTAAATAGACGTCACTTTTTGTGCGTGTGCAAAAGTGTGATACATCCAACAGAAGTCACTTACTTTTCGGGTTGGTTGGCTCAAGGTCACTAGTGCGTTCTCATTCTTTGGGACGCTATCGTTTAACTTTGCCACTGAATTAACTATATCGGCAGATTACAGTTCAAAAACAACTCTGAGTGATAATTTTTTATTCCTTCATGTTCCCCAGTGGAACATAGGGCTTCAAGCTAGAGTCTTGAAGTTTCTGTAGTAGTGTTTATTTTTACAGGATGGGGTTGCTAGCCTCATGCCCAACCTTTCCTCTTCACCAACTCTATTTCTGGCTTAGTGAGGTAAAGAAGTGCGCCTGTGGCCGGGGATCGAAACCCGGACCATGTGCATGGTCGGCGAGCGTCCTAACCGCTATGCCACCGAGTGATAATACTCCATGAAAATATGAAATTAGACTGAATATAAAAAAAATTAAGGATCATAATAATAGAAAATTTATGAATTTACAGGTTCCACAATATGCCAAGGTTTGCAGGAGTTGACCGGATTTGTTTTTGTTTTTTTGAAATCAGAGCGAATTGCAGTGACCTCTGCAGTTTGCAGCGTTTGGTACTTGGACGTCTCTGAAGAATTCTTTAGTACCTGACAGATGACAGGAAAAGACTCCATGGTCTGTTTGGATAAGGTGATCTAATGATATTAGATGGTTAAAGGCGATCGGCAGGAAGCCTTGCCTAACCTATGTTTCGTGTTAGTTGGCACTCACCAGTCAGCAAGGCATATCGACAGGAGATCAACCGCGAGCCAGAATAGCTCAGTGGTAAAATCTCTAACTGCAGTCAGCACTGGGTGATGCGACTCTTCTCTCAGAAGGGACATGAGTTGTTCCTTCAAGGCAGTTGCAGATACGCCATGCTGACTTGATCTAATATCATCAAATCGGTGTGCACCGTGATGGCAAGCTATCTAGAATGGTGCCCACATTGCAAGCCTTACTGTTATAATTCAGTCTGCACCAAAGAGAAAACTAGTCACATCAAGCTAGGATGAAACAGCCGTCTGGCAGTACTCCCAGCTTTTCCAATGGTTCTCTAACTGATGTCAGCTCATGATGAAATCCTCCATGCAAACAATTCATTTCATCTTCTCTCTCTTTATTGTTATCATCATCATCATCACACTGTGAGTTTTCCAGACAACACTTGACCTAAAATTTTAAAATCCTAATACCAGTTTAGTTATTTAATAATCTTTAAAAGTTTTATAATTCATCCACTTCAGCTCTAAACCTCTCCCACTTATCACCTCATTTTAATTATCTTTATCCTTATCATATATGGAATATTGACTTTTGGTGCCAATTAATGCCTTCTCTTTCCGTCATATTAATAGGACTGCATATAGCTATTTGCACAAATGAACTCGTTGAAAAGAATCTGCATTTCTTCGCTGAACAAAACATCACTGTCTTTTCCTTTATGAATTAGTTTGTATATTTCGCAATTTGAAGAATATTCTGTCAGCTGGTCTAATTTAACACTCCACTGATAACCACCTAGCAGTTAAATAAACATTTTCTATAGTTAGTTTGTAAGGATTCGATTTATTGTTACGAGTTTCATCCCACTAGTCTGGGAATCATCGGAAGTACGCATCCACTGCACAGGGGTTCGAACCCAGGACGTTCTGATTAGAAGGCAACCTCGTATACCATTCAGTCACTGGCACCCGATCCAATGGCCCATGAAACAGCTGTCCAGTACTCCCTGGTTGGTTTTCAATGTGTCTCTAACTCATATCAATCTGTGATCAACTCATAAAAACAAAACTAATCCTTACAAACTAACTATAGGAAAATAATCTGATGCTCGCTAGTGACTTGCTACAGGATGGAGCTTCCTGGAGTTCTAGTGAGAAGTCGTGAGTTCTAGTGGGGATTCAGGATGGATGTCCCACCGACGATATTGGTTGTCGTCGAGCTATATCACGAATTGGTAGAAGTTAGAATTTACCGGCTGGCCACTGAATTGGGTGCTGCTATTGGCTGGATGGTATACGAGATTGCCTCGTAACCGGAAGGTCCTGGGTTCGAACCCCTCAGTGTGGGTGAGTACTGCCGATGATTCCCAAACTAGGATGAAACAGCTGTCCGGCAGTACTTCCATCTGGTTTTCAATGGTCCTCTTACTGATATCAATCCGTGATCAACTGTTTAAATAAACATGTTTAGAATTTTCTAAGCGGTTTCTGCAATCCTAGTTCTCCAGCGGGAATAGGTACCTAATTCATTAAGAACCGAATATTCAAAGAAGAGACTTGTCTCAACGAATTTATTGTTATAGTTATTCACAGAACTATTAAGAAATTATGGAGTATAACTGTATAGCTGTTTCGTCCTAGTCTCGAACTCTTCAAGAGGAAGCATCCTGCATTCAGTCTTTCGACGGGGATCTAAACAGATATCCAATACATGTCTGCTGGGTTTTTAATCCTTCTCTAAGTGCTGCCAGTTCTTTATCCAACTTGATCGACTTCAATCACTCAACGTGTCATGAAAATAAATTTTAACAGTAGCTATCGATTTCGCGCAAATCTATCACGTTTTTTTCTTCGTTTCCAACTGTTAAAAGCAGTAGAAGTTTTTGGGTCATATTCATGAACTGAAATTAAGAAACATTTGTGCACCGAACAAAAAAGATGGATGCACGTTCCTCCAAATTAACACCAACCCACCCATCCACCCCCTGCACCTCTCCAATTTATAGCATAACTAACTATAAAACGAAAACACAAGAGAATGGTGGAAAAATTCTTGAATTGATTCAGTTTGTGTGTCATGCCATTTGTCACTACGAGTGTCGTCTATTTTATTGTGTTGTTACACTATTTTAAGGCATTTCCGAATTATATTTTGCTGCATTCTACGATACACTCCTATCCAACTTGTTATCTTTCCTCGTTAAGACGATGTTCTTGTACTTTACTTTACTTCGGCTATCTCCTACGGGAGGATGAGCCGGCTTCATGAACATCTCGAATCATCGCTGCCCAGGAGCGGCGGTTTGTAAGAGAGTTCATGAAGTCTCATGGGAATTTGGTACGAGTGATGTCCCCAGAATCGCTCGGCCTTTTGTTTGAGAGTGCAGCTCTAGCCTTTACACAACCAAATGTGACATTTAAGGCAGTAGGAGTGGAGTAGGGAGTCCACTATCCATTGGCAGCCAGTGTTCGGTTCATACGCCTTTTTGAATGGGGCCAGACATCCAGGACATCCAACAAGCCCTTTTTCCATACGTCTGCCGGTGAGCTCCAGTGAGCTTCATACGCCAGTCGTTGGAGGTTTGTAATCAGGGTTTAGCCATCTCCCCTAGACTGTCATCCAATGGACAGTCAACCCGGTGAAGAGCGCCGGACATCCGCTTTTGCCCTCTCACTTTGGTGAAAAACACCTCCGCCACGTGAAGGTAGTGAGTAGGACTTCCTCAGGAGAGGCTGGTCATATGGGAGCATTTCAAGAGGTGTGTGGAGGGGTGGCCAACCCTCAGCGCAAGGCACCCACCCCGACCATCCTTCTTGTTGTCTGGTAATTTAAGCATTTCTCAACCCCCTCCACCCATACATACACATTCAGTGAAGAAAATTCTGCTTTCGACGATTTCATTTGCATAGCAGTACAATCATATATATATATATATATATATATTGATTGATTAATTGGACCGAAGTGCTCGGCATCAGGTTGACATGTTAGCTGCTTGTGCAGATGTTTCGACGGAGAATGTCTGATTATTTTAACTTGAAGAGTAATTCAGTGGATGGTGATTAGCAGTGAAATCCAGGATGGGCATTTCGTCTTATTTCATTACCCCTTGCGCAAGAGGTGGCTCTAGTGGCTCAAATAGTCCAGTGGATAGCACTTTGGTGTTTGAAACGACGGCTACTGGGTTCGGGCATCAGGGGGGGGAATGGAAGCACATCCAAATGACCATCTGTAAAGAATCGGCAACAAAGAACCTATTGTCCAACAAATGCGTTTTGTCTCCATAGACAAAAAAAGAATCTAATCCGTTCTCTCTCAACATGGTTCCGGAGAATATGTGGTGAAGATATTGTTGATGACAAGCTCAAACAACTCATAGAAACCTCCAAAGAGAACGGGTATCCACTACACTTTGTAGAAGCCAACACCAAATTACGTGAGAGAAATACAGAGATTGACAAGGTGGCTAAAAAGACGTTGCATCTTAACCTAGAATTTACGGGTGACACTGCCAGTGAGATACTTAAAAATCGTCTGACAAGATCAATGTGAAAGACCTTCTTCGCTAACACTTTACGAATGACCTACTCTAGCCGTCAACACTGGTGGACCTTAATATTGTTAAGGAAATGTTACCTCGATTGTCTATTTCCATATGCATTTATATGTTCACCTGCTTTTGAGGAGCTCAAATTATTCCAGGAAGTTCGTAACACCTACGGCCTGGAGACCTATAATTTTATATGTATATGTTATGTATTGCCAAAGCCTCCACTATACAAAACAAATTCACTCGTGCGTTCCTTTTCGGCTAACTTTGTAGACTATGTTGAACGATGTGTAAGATAATAATAATAATAATAACAATAATAATAATAATCTACTTTATTCCAAAAACAGTACTTATAATACAGAATGGTATTCTCAGCATTTGTCACAATATTGCATCTGATTTACTCAAAATATATATAAAATTAAAATAAAATTAATCGGAGGAATTTGTCCACATTTACGACATAATTATTAGATATGGTAATAATAATAATAACAGTGAGTTTGTTTCAAACGGTACTGTCGATTCAGTTTGGGAACTTTAGCATGTTATAGACTATTGGATCTAATGTTCTGTTGATATGGTATAGTGAGGGGAAATACAAAATTAACAGTTATAATACAGCTTGAAATTATGTCCACACTTATGAAAAAAAAATAAACAAAACGAAAAAATTGAGAGGATTATAAATATAAGAAATACAATAACAATAAAACCTGGTGGAATAAGGGTGGAGGAAATGGTTTATTTAATAGTGCAGAGAAGGTTAGCTAGTTAGTTCATGTCTGACACTATTTTCATCACATAAAGTACGTGCTAAATATGGTATAGTGGAATTTCTGTACTTAGATGTACGTGCATAAATTCTTCTGAAAAGACTTCTTGTTTTACCTGAGGAGACACAAGGTTGGAGCTGCTGGTAGATTGGGTGCTCAGGGTCTGACAAAATTCCTCTACCGAATTTGTTACATGAAATCAAGTGCCTATCAGTGACAATGTCAACGATATGGCCCAGTATCTACAATATGTTGCAATATCGATGAACTAATGCCTCTACGATCTCATTTTCTCAGCCAAACTGGAAGGTGTTCAGCTCGAACGCGTTGGGATATGTTTCCCGACGAATGTCCTATGTACCTAGCTCCGCAAGTGCAAGAGAACATATAATTACACAAGAAATTAGACAATCGAGGTAACCTTTCCTTAATAACATTAAGGTGTGCACCAGTGTTGACTGCTAGAGTAGGTCATTCGTAATGTGGTAGTGAAGAAGGTTTTCTCAGTGATCTGGTCGGACGACTTTTAAGTATCTCACTCCCAGTGTCACACATAAATTCTACATTTTTTTTGTGCAACACACTTTTCGCTACCTTGTCCATGTCTGTACTTCTTCCACGTAACTTGCTATTGGCCTCTACAAAGCTCAGTTGATACCCGTTCTCTATGAAGATTTCTGTCAATTGTTTGAGTTTCTGATCAACACTATCTTCACTACAAATTGTCTGTAGCAATGTTGAGAGAGGGAATGGATCAGATTCCTTTTCTGTCTATGAGGACAAAACTGTAAAAATTGGTCAGCTTTCCTATCCGCAGAGATTTTCGTTATGTAATATGTTTAGCTGCTCTCGCGGAGCTAGGTACATAGGACATTCGTCGAGAAACATATGCCCAACATGTTCGAGCTGAGCACCTACCAGCGTGACTGAGCAAAGCAGAATTTAGAGGTGTTAATTCATCGATATTGCAACATAATATAGACTCTGACCACGTAGAATCTGATACATCGTTTAATATAGTCTACAAATCCATAACACCCATAAAGCCAGAACTTTGTGTACCAAACTGACTTGTACGGCCTCTTTCGTCACCCCATGGTCTACATTTTTTATGTAATAGTGGAATAATTCTTGAATTGTATCAGTTTGTGTGCCATGTCATTTGTCACCACGAGTGTCGTTACTATTTTCATTTGGCTGTATTAAACCGTTTACGAATTATATATTTTTTCTGTTTTCTACGATACACTCCTATGCAACTTGTTATCTTTCCTTGTTAGGAGGATGTTTTTGTCCTTCGAGTTGTCTGGTAATTTTAAATATTTTTCAACCCCCTCACCCCCCAAACATACACTTTCATAGCTGTACAATAATAGTATGAATTACAATAAACATTAACAATCAGTTGTCTTGTGTATGTGTGTGTGTGTGTGCATGTTAAAGTTTGACAGTTACTGGAAATACAAAAGTGCTTTAATAATATTGGTGCATAGGATTAGGAATCAGAAACGGATTGAATATAAGTGAAGGAATAACTAAATAAAACAGTTTGGCAGATTTCTTTCTTGCTAAGCTTGAAAATGGTCCATTGAAACAAGTAATAGACAAAAAAAATGGATTCTTATTTTCGTTATGTTGGTGATACGTTTATTACTATTCATTAAGACATTGAAATAAGAACAAATTAGTTCAGCGAAGAGTCTCTTTTCGGTGAATTCATTCACTTAGCTGTACAGTCGCAAATATATATATATATATATACAATTATTTTGTGTTTGTGTGTGTGTGTGTACATTAGGTTTGTCAAAATCAAAATCAAAATAGCAGTTGGTGTGGGTTGTTGATTATATCATCAAGATAATGAAGAAGTTAAAATGTGTGATTAATAATGGTCTACATGGATGTACCCTTCAAAGGTGACCTTCTGGCTGACACTTTGAAGAAGAGGATATCTACTGCTCTCAGAAGGACATTCTTCGCTGCCACACTACGACTGACATTTTCCTTCCGGCCATTGTTCTTCAACTACTCTAAAGATAAACTATCGCATTTGACCACTTCCATGTGTATCTACCAATTGACCTGCTCTTGAGGAGCGAGGTATATAGGTCGTTCGATGCGTGTTTTATCTCAAAGAGTTCAAGAACACTATCCCGCCTGGCTACGGAAAGGTAACAACGGAGCAATAAGGAGCGCCATTATTGAGCATATACTCAACACTGGTCATTCGATTTGCAAGGAGAAGTCGTTCAAAGTCATCTATAAAGTCAAAAGAAGCCTTCCAAAATCGACAAGCTTCCGTATACTTTGTATTGCCAAAGCCTTAGCGATTTGGATAGAAAAGCTTGATTTGTGCACACAGAAGAAACTTCTCCATCCCCTCCTACTACCGTGGGTTTAATCTCAAGTTTATTTGTCATCTACATTTTGTTATCAAATTTGTTTGCAATTTTCGTATAATAATTTTTTAGTAACTAACCCATTCAATCTTTTCACCTATTATCTAGTTTATTTTCATAATTGTCTCATTCCCTAACGTCTAATCTTTCTAAACATGTCTATATTACGTAACCCTACTCACATCTTACCAATCTTCACCCCACTTAGTTACAACTTTGATTATTAATCACACATTTTAACTTCTTCATTATTTTGATGATATAATCAACAACCCACACTAACTGTTATTTTGATTTTGACAAACCTAATGTACACACACACAAACACAAAATAATTGTATATATATTTGCGACTGTACAGCTAAGTGAATGAATTCGCCGAAAAGAGACTCTTCGCTGAACTAATTTGTTCTTATTATTATTCATCCTGAGAAAGCTGACAAGAATGAAATGTTAATAAAATCTAGTGAAACACATCGCTCCATCGCTCATCTTCACTTGTGAAGAAGGAGAACACGATGGTAGACTACACTTCCTTGATGTCCAATTGAGCAGACGAGTGAGAGGTCTATAGGAAACCCTACATCTGTAGGACAATGTACGCATTTTCTCACTTTTGTATCAATTTGATACAAGATTAATTTGGTAAGATGCCTCACGAAAAGAGCAAAAAGGATCTGTGTACAGATGACTGACTACCTAGAAAATGAGTTAGGATACATCCAAAATACGCCGGTCCAAATGGGTTATCCTAGTAGATTTGTAAGGAGACAGGCACATGAACACCGTGTAAAATAAAGAGAAACTGACAGACAACATTTAAAAAAAGAAACAACTGTTCCTAAAATTGCAATTTTTCATGGGGAACGTGGATAGTGAAATCTTACATCTGAGATTATTGAGAGCAATATAAAACGGACTTATGATTGATAAGGAAGAAAGACAAGCTACCCAGTTGTGCCACTTCTATGTGCATTTACAAATTGAGTTGCTCTTGTGAAGAGAGCTAGCTATATGAGGCGAACAACTAGATAGCAATTCAACAAACGTGTATTAATGAGCATCTCCCTTCCCTCATGGTTCGGTAAAAGCCTAGTATAATCTATACGAAGCTCCTTGTTTGTCTCGTTCGATTGATGATAGCGGTCACCAAGTGGACACGAGAAGAAGTGTCTTCAAAGTTGGTTATCTATATCGCATTCTATAGAACCTTTCGAATAGAATTCCAAACCGCCTGCTAGACACATAGCTGAAGCTATGGGAATGAATTCGGGAGAACAATCCTAGTGTCTTTGCATACGACTGAAGACGTTTGTTCTATCTTTTTCTCCCCCCTTGTTTGCCTAGTTAAATTCTAACTAAAACAACCTCTCACCCTGTCTTATTTTCCATCTCCTTCGTAGTTTTATGATATTTATTATTTAAACTCTGATTATCTCTCCACTTTACCGTCAGTATCGCATAACTTTTAAGATTTGACCTAATTTATTTATTTATTTATTGAATTGTCTAAATATAAACATACGCATAACTTCGTTATTCTTAACACCAAGTGCATAAACCTTATTATCAATATTTTGTTATCATTATAATCGTCGTTATTCATGACTTTCAAATCATTCACCACATTATTATTGTTATTATTTGATCCACAAAATCACTCTCACTGGTTAAAATTTTTATATATAAATCTATGTAAATTAGAGTAAAGCCTGAAGAAGATCTAATTGAAAACAACAATATTTAAAACAATTAGTTCCCTTTATAAATTTAGATAAAGCAATAAGAAGACGTAATTTGTCTGAATCGTGTAATGTTGTGTCTGCGCAACACATTTCGAACAATCTGATCACACACGGACTTGTCATAGGAATATATATGAAATTAATAGAGTTAAGAGGTGAGAAAATAGACTTAGGTCAAGTTAAAAGGACAAAGGACAAAACAAAATTTACCAAGGAAGGTTTAATGTGATGACGACTTGTTGCTTTGAACGCATAAAGGTGGCTTAAACTTTCTAATTGCTAGGGCTTCCACAAACTTTAGGATACGCCCCAAACACGTTTTATAGATAGGTTTAAAAGACGTGTGGTGACATCAATTTTATGTCCTGTTTCTATAATATGTTTTGCAATAGAGGAGCTAGGTTTCCTGTTCTCATCGTTAATAGGTTCTGAAGATTCCATTTGTTTCTGGAGCCATTTAGGAATATGCTCTGAAGCCCTTACTTGCAGAGATCGATGAGTCCTCCCTATGTCTGTGTCCACACGTACATTCAAATTGGTAAATACAGCGGGATGTGACGTCATTTTTCGCATGTTCGAAGGGCTTAAATGGATGCATATATTGGCTTCACACTGTCAATTATTATGATATTAGCTACATAAAAAGTCTTTTTAACAGCAGCGCCCAGTCTTTTTTGTCTAGTTGTTAAGCTGCTTTGACGCCCCATATAGGGTAGCTTGATGTATACGTCTTTCTGAGGGGCGAGTTGGAGAGTGGGTCTTGGTGTTTTGACTACTTTATATATCTCCTGATGAACAACAATATTGTTCGCTCTTGTACAAATAAATAGAGGTCAACTTAAAGTTCAAAAAATATGCGTGAAATAGATGATCAGGAAATAAAGTACATTCGTAAATGTGAATATAATATGATGGAGACAACATAAGATGAGTGAAACGTTGTCAAAATAGTAGATGAGATAAAATGTTAGAATGTGATGACACAAGGTGAAATAAAATAAAACAAAAATGGAGCATGGAATAAAGAAGGATAAGACAAAGTTAATAAGCGAATTACATAGTAAAATAAAGAAAGAGATCGTACAAATTGTTTTTGTGCACAAAGCTCTCACTTTATGTGTTATGTATTGCCAAAGCCTCTGTTGTACAAAGCAAATTCACTCGTGCGTTCGTTTCCGGCAAACTTTGTCAGACTTTGTAGACAATTTTACACGATGTGTCAGACTCTGCGTGGTCAGTATCTACAATATCGACGAATTATTACCTAATTAATATCCCCCATTAATCTTTCCTGGATTACTTAAGAAAGACTTTGCTTCGCTGCGTAGGGCACTAAAAGCTGTTAGTAGGGAAAGTGGGATTTCGTTAAACTAACTGGTTAACACTATTGTGGATAGACATATAATGTCATGTAAGAAACTAACGAATTCTATATTGTCAGACGCCGAACACCCTCTCTATACACAGCTCTCTCCTTGAATTTCATCTGGTAGAACTAGAAGCAACTATAGGAAGCTATATGCCAGGACTACCAAGTATAAAAACTCCACAATACCTTATCTGGCACAGCTGTTATGTGATGAGAAAACTGTTAGGCATGACACGATCACCTTACTGCGGCACTCTAACGAATAGTTCTCCTTTCTGTGTTACTATTATATTGTTGCTCACATATTCTATTACACACTAATTTTATATTTTATATCCTGTGGTGCATTGTTTAAATATGTGAATGCAATGCTGTTCTTTTTTATTTCTTTTATTTCTCTTTTTTTCTTTTTGTTGTTGTTGATTTTTTATTTTTAAAATCGTATAAAATTTAAGAGGTAATTAGATGCAATATTGTAATGCACGCTGAAAATTCCATACCTGTACCACAAATACTGTTTGGAATAAAGCTATTATTATTATTGTTATACGCTCTCCTTTACTCAGCCAAACTGGGGGGTGTTCACCTGGAACGCTGCAGGATATGTTTCGCGACGACTGTTCTATGTACCTAGCTCCCCAAGAGCAGGTGAACATATAAATACACATGAAATTAGACAATCGTGGCAACATTTCCCTAATAACATTAAGGTGCACCAGTGTTGACAGCTGGAGTAGGTTATTCGTAAAGTGGCAGCAAAGAACGTTTTCCTCAGTGATCTTCTCAGATCATCTTAAGTATCTCACTCACAGTGTCACACCTAAATTCTGCGTTTGGGTGCAACAAATTTTTAGCTATCCTGTCAATCTCTGCATTTCTTCCACGTAATTTGCAATTTAGGTGCGTCGGTGGCATAGCGGTTAGGACGCTCGCCGACCATGCACATGGTCCGGGCCGACGCACTCCTTTACCTCGCTAAGCCAGGAATAGAGCTGGTGAAGAGGAAAAGTTGGGCATGATGCCAGCAACCCCATCCTGTAAAATGAACACTGCTACAGAAACTCCAAGCCTGTAACTTGAAGCCCTATGTTCCACTGGGGAACGTGAAAGATTTGCAATTTGCTGCTACAAAGCGTACTGGATACCCGTTCTCTGTGAAGATTTCTGTGAATTGTTTGAGTTCATCATGAACCTTGTCTTCACTACATATGTAACGACAGAAGGCAAGAATCAGGCAACAGATCATTTATTAAGGAAATCAACGCATATTTATATATTTTCATGTACATTATTATGGATAGTTAAACTAACAAACACAGTCTTCCGATTGGTTGTTTCTCACTTAAAATTAATCTTTCATCTCTTTGTGACTGTTTCTTGAATGTCAAATCCTCTATATGTTAACTGCGTCCGCCTACGCAAAGTCTGCTGTGGACGGTTTTGAATCAATCTTTGTTCACATTTTCTCACGACAAATCTTGGGAACGTAAACATTGACGTAAATTACTGTCTACCAATTTGGCTAGTAGACAGCTCAAACCACACATATTCTGCGGACCCATGTTGAGAGAGGGAATGGGTGAGATTCCTTTTCTTTCTGTCAGGAGAAAACTGGAAAAATTGGTCAGCATTCTTATCCACAGAGATTTTCGGCATTTGATATGTTTACCTGCTCTTGTGGAGCTAGGTACATAGGACAGTCATCGGGAAACATATTGCACCGCATTCGAGCTTCGCACCTCCCAGTTTGGCTGAGCAAAGGAGAACGTAGAGGTATTCATTCATCGATATTGTAGCATAATGTAGATTCTGACCACTCAGAATCTGATAAATCGTTTAATATAGTCTACAAAGTTCCACAAAGTTTCCCGAAAAGGAGCGCACGAATGCAATTGTGATTTGTATAGCAGAGGCTTTGGCAATACATAACATATACATATAAAGCCGGAACTTTGTGTACATAAACAATTTGTACGATCTGTTTCGTTACTTTGTTGTAATTCACATAAAAAACCGAGTTATCCTCTTTCTTTATTCCATGTTCCATTTTTATTTTATTTAACTTAATGTTATTTATATTGTAACATTTGATCTACTCTTCCTAATTGTGGTGGACTGGATTATGCGTCAGACAGTGGGAAACGAGAAGACAGGGATATCCTGGACCGACGTGAAGAACCTAGAAGACCTGAATTTCGCGCGTGGATGATTTATGTTTGATGTCACACAAAATCGAAGACTTACAAGCGAAAACCGAAAAACTGGTCGAAGAAGCAGCCAGAGATGACAGGACTCCAGGTGAACATAGACAAGACGGAGGTTATGAAAATAACCAACCAACAACATCAGCAACATCCAGCGCCAATCACCATCAACTGGAGGGATTTGAAAGAGGTTACTTCATTCACTTATCTAGGGAGGGAGCATTGTCTCAACTACAGGAGGAACGGACGATGATATCAAATCGAGAATCGGGAAGGCGGGGAACACATTCATCAACCTGAAACCAATCTGGAAATCTTCGTCACTCACTCAGCATCAACAACAAAATGATTCGGATTTTCAATACAAACGTCAAGTCAGTCAGTTCTTCTATACGGATGGATCAGAAACTTGGCCAGTGTGTCACAAAGAATATTTCCAACAGCCTGTTGCACACCTTTATCAACAACTGTCTTCGCTGGCTCTATACTGAAGATCAGATGGCCGCCGGAAAGAACAAGAACCAACAAGAAACTATGGGAACAAGCAAAACAAGAACCAATCGCTCAACAAATATGCAGGAGAAAGTGGAGATGGATTGGACACTCGCTGAGGAGGCCACTGGGTGACATCGCGCGTCAGGCCATTGCTCGAGTGGAACCCGAATGGGAATCGGCGAGTGGGACGTCCAAGGGTGACATGGAGGAGATCGTGTGAAGAGGAGTTGAAACAGTATGGATTAACATGGACGCAGGTTAAAAGTACAGCAGAAGACAGAGGCAAGTGGAGACGTGTAGTTGAAGTCCTATGTTCCACTAGGAACCCAAGGGAACAACAATAATAATAATAATTTGATCTACTCTACTATTTTGACAACGTCTCACTCATCTTATATCGTCTCCATCATATTATATTATTCACATATTCATGTTTCCGAATGTACTTAATTTTCCGACGATCATCTATTTCACTCATGTCTGTTGAAATTTAGCTTGATGTCTATTTATTTAGTTAGTTATTCAGTCATATATCTAATCCGTTCAATTGTGACTCATAAACCAATAGTCAGTGCATGAATTCCAACTGATGATAGGACCCAGCATAAAGTAGTAAGTATATCATCCTTACTCACGAATCATGTGATGATTTGTCTTGTGTGATGTAGTTATCATGTGAATGTGCTATTTCTCATGCAGAATGTGATTTATTGTGTGTGTGTGTGTGTGAGATCAATTCAACGTCATTTTGTCTCACCTTGGTCTTTGTCGGATCACATCCAACCAATAAGAATAATCATTTTTCACGGTTGTGAGCTGACTTTACTATTGTAAAGAAAATGTACACATATCATGTGTTGTTTCATAAAATAGTATAGAGTCACAAGCCATCCCTTTGTCTTTTGATATTTGCATGGCTCAGTGCGTACCAGTCGAGTTCATTACCGTTATAGGCTAATTAACAGGCTCAGACATAACAAAGTAGCGACGGATTTATATTCAGTTCAGTCTAGTTCAGTTATAACAAATTTGCAAAGGAGTTCCATTATGGGTAAATTTTGTTTTGATAAAGTCTCACAGTGTTTGTTATACAGTAATGTTTACTGATGACAACGTTTCGAGCACAATTTATTGCCACTCATAATCATATCAAGGTAATCACACGACTTCCTAAATTCATTTATATAGTTCCGTTGTTTTTCACTTGATTTGATTGGTAGTAATATTTTCTATATTTCGGGTATAAGTGATGAATCATTCCTATTGCATGTGTTGGGTGTAGATTCGATGAACAAGGATTCAGTAATCAACCTCTCTCGCTCTCCACCTACCTAGATTACTTTTTAGATGACTGACGTTAATCATGCTTTCAGGGTCATTTACCGCATACCTACGAATCTCAATTTTGCTTTAGGAGTTCGACTTCTAAATATTGCTGAGGCTGTGGGGATCCATATTAATAAGCCTAATTTTTGCACCCAAAAGATGTTAGTTCAGTCATTATCCTTACCTTGGCCATCCAGGTTTGAATAATCCAGAATTTTTGTGAAATTTCCCTAATTTTAGTTGATATTCTATTCGCTGTTATATCTTTTTTATTATTATTATTATTATAATTTAAGCATCTTTAATGAACTGTAATTGTATTGATCATACTTTACAAATGGATATCGATATTATTAAAAAAACACTAATATTGTTATTAACTACTAATTTAAAATATTCTGTGTATATAAACATGCATATATAATTGTAGAGCTAGAAGAGGAAATTATCGAAAAGGATATTCTTTGCTCGATTATTTTGTGTTTTATGGATAAGGGAAAATACCGAACTAGGTCCACGGTAGTTGTAAAGGCTGGACTAGTTTCTTCTGAACACACAGCTCCAGCTTTTCGATGCATATAGCGAGAGCTTCTGCAGTACAAAGAAGTCGGAAACACACTGCCTTTGGTAGATTTTTGTTTACTTTGTACATGACTCTGAATGATGAGTCGGTCGCCTTTAAAATCATTTCTCCAATTATCAAATATTAATTCTGCATACATTGTAACTGTTTTCTAATTCTATGTAATCTCGTCTCTAAGCCCCTTGTAATCTATATTTGTACCTTCAAACTTTCATATCAATTTGAAAATTATTATCACCTTCGTTACTATGTGGAATTAAACAAATAATAATTGTATTCTTGTAAACTAATGTATATAAATGCGATTGTACAGCTGCTTTTGAGAATGAAATCATCGGCAGTACGCACTCACCGCCATGGTTCGAACCCAGGACCTTCCGGTTACAAGGCAAGCTGGCTCGTATACCATTCACCCACTGGGACCCGACCCCTCAATGGGCAGCCCATGAATTCTAACTTCTACCAATTCATGATTTAGCACGACCCCAACCAATGTCGTCGGTGGGACATCCATCCTCACACACTTGACTGGATGGACCTCTCTGGTCACGACTTCCCACTAGAACTCCAGGAAACTCCATCCTGTAGCAAGTCACTAACGAGCATCAGATTAGTTTTCTATAGTTGGTTTGTAAGGATTTATTTTGTTTTTACGAGTTCGACCACGGATTGATATCAGTTAGAGAACCATTGAAACCAACACTGGAGTACTGGACAGCTGTTTCATCCTACTAGTTTGGGAATCATCGGAAGTACGCACCCACTGAGCCGGAGTTCGAACGCAGGACCTTCCGGTTACAAGGCAAGCTGGCTCGTATACCATTCAGCCACTGGCAGCCTCGATTCAATGGCTCAGCTGTCCAGTACTTCAGTGCTGGTTTTCAATGGTTCTCTAACTGATATCAATCCGTGGTCGAACTCGTAAGGAACAAAACTAATCCTTACAAACCAACTATAGAGAATGAAATCGCCGAAAAGATCGCCATCTTTGATGA
The DNA here is from genome assembly GCA_944472155.2 of Trichobilharzia szidati. Classification (NCBI taxonomy): domain Eukaryota; kingdom Metazoa; phylum Platyhelminthes; class Trematoda; order Strigeidida; family Schistosomatidae; genus Trichobilharzia; species Trichobilharzia szidati. Next base: position 18,835,990 of record OX235275.1, read on the forward strand.
ACTTCTTGTTCTTTTCCAATTATAACTAATTCATACTATACACGTCTAAGTTGCTTCTGGTGTTTGAAAAATGATGAGTCATGCTTAATAAATAAGTGGACTGTCCTCTTCGATTTGTCGAAATAGTCCAAACAGTTGAAAAATACAATAAAAAAACTCGATTTTTCTGTGTAACCTTCCGATTGTTTTGTTTTTTGAAGACTTAAATCGTTCAGCCATTATGAATATTATCAATATTGCAATTATTATTATTATTAATATTGCTAATAAAGTTCATATACTTCAGAAATTAATCGATATTTTAAATGTCAATGACGCAATTAAACTGGAAAAAAACACCAAATGTCCTTGAAAAATCAATTAAGTGCACCATATTTAACATACATCGCGAGAATGTTTTTGCATGAAGGGCATAAATTACGACGAATAATAATAATAATTGTAGTAATATTAATTGTAATAATAAGCAAAGGAAAAATACCAAAAAAAAACCAAGAGGGTTAAGGGGAAGAAGCACTCTTGGTGAGAAGAAGAAGAATCATTAATCCAAGTTTGACCACGGTAGGAACAGCGTCTGGACGTGTTTATTTTTGGATACAAAGTTCCAGTTTACTCGATGTTATTGCAACAGCTTCAGCTAATGTGTAGGAGACGTAAGCGAACTGTACGTGATAACGACTTCGGAATTCGGTATATAACCTTGAAAGCTGTGTGCGATGTCCAGTATCGACCAAGTGTGAAAGGATCGAGTTTTTTATGCACTTAATTCCCCCCACCCCCCGTCGTGCTGAACCAAGCTGGTAAATGTTCTCGAACCTCCGTAGACGAACCTGCCTAATCGTGCTCCCTGTATATAACTTGAATCACCACAGGAACAGTTGAAATGGTATACATGCATGAAGAAGAGCTAAGGTTAGGTAAGACATCTTTGAGTTGCTGGGTGAACATTGGACGGCTAATGAAAGATAGACACAGGCGTGCAGAGTAGAAAGTTTCCATGATCGGCCTGGTTAAACGTTGCGATAGAATCTCCACCCAAGAGTGCTTCTTCCCCTTAACCCTCTTGGTTTTTTTCCCTTTGCTTATTATTACAATTATTACTACTACAATTATTATTATTCGTCAAAAACATATATAGTGCATGTCTTTTTGATGACAACATCAAAAATTCATTTCAAGAAAATCGACTCAATCTCCTTCAGTTAATGAGTTAATTGAATATGGAATAAAGTTGTCCCATAGGTCAATGATTTTTGCTGTTAATGCTCAAGCTTATTTATACTTTAAGTCATTTTGATGACTATACTTCACTTTCAACTAGCAAGGAGTAATGGGCAACTGTTTCGTCCTAGTTTCGGCCTTGTCATCGGTGCGCATTCATGACTTTACACACCTAGGATTGAACCCATAACCGTCACCTCTTTTTTAAAAATAATGTGAAGACTGCTTTCACTTAACCTTGAACCTTTATTGATGGCTTTTAATGACCGTCCCCCCTTTCCTAATCAATTTGCTTATAAACATAGTAGGTGTACTTTGGATGCCGTTGTCGTATTACAATTACAATATTTGTCTCTAGTTTAGATAGAGGTGGCAAATATGTTTGGTGTGACTTCCTAGGTTGCACATCTGCCTTCGACTCAATACCTAGGCGTTTTTTGGTAGTTAAACAAGCTTGTTGAGACACAAGCACAAGGCGGATGCCCGGCGCTCTTCACCGGGTTGACTGTCCATTGGATGACAGTCTAGGGGAGATGGCTAAACCCTGATTCCAAACCTCCAACGACTGGCGTATGAAGCCCACTGGAGCTCACCGGCAGACGTATGGACAAAGAGCTTGTTTGATTTCCTGAATGTCTGGCCCCATTCAAAAAGGCGTATGAACCGAACTCCGGTCACCGGCTGCCAATGGATAGTGGACTCCCTACTCCACTACTGCCTTGTAGGTCACACTTGGTTGTGTAAAGGCTAGAGCTGCACTCTCAAACAAAAGGCCGAGCGATTCTGGGGACATCACTCGTACCGAATTCCCATGAAACTTCATGAACTCTCTTACAAACGACTCTATTCGAGATGTTCATGAAGCCGGCTCATCCTCCCGTAGGAGATAGCCGAAGTAAAGTAAGTAAAGTAAGCACAAGGCTGGATTACAAAGAGGTTGCATTCCTGTTTTTCCGATAGGAAGGAGTACACTATTTATAATTGGAACTCCTCCACTGCTTCACTAACTCTAACCGGTGTTCCTCAAGGAGCTGTTCTTTCTTTCTCCACTTTATGTTTTCCTTCTTCTTACATGACCCCGCCCCATTCTGACGAGGCCAATTTCGTTAAGTATGTCGATTACCTATCTGACTGTTTCTATACCGGTG
>OX235275.1:18838858-18895302 GCA_944472155.2 Trichobilharzia szidati
CTGAGCTGGATCGTTTGGTTGCGAAGCTTTCATTGCCTTAGTAGACAATATCCTCAGAGCATATATCTATTTGAAGTAAGCGTTTAGCATCATTCTCCTCGAGTTTATCAGCCATTTCTTATGATGTGTAACCGTGATAGTGATTGGTTGTTTCTGTGAATTCTCCCGCAATCTAGTTCACTTGTACTTAGTATTGATTATTTCCTTGACGTGAAAGTTGACTTCCTATTCATGTGATTTCCTTCTCATGGATCGGTAAATCTTGTCTATTTGAATGCGTGGCCTGAATACCAAACTTCTAGAAATTCTCCGGCGCTTTTTTGGCGTTTCCTCTGTCTATGATTTGAACATTTTCCTAATAGAATTGGTGTCCACAATTGTCTGCATGCAGTGATATGAGGGAGTGGATATTGTGTCTTCTGATAGCCAATTTATGTTCATGGATGCGAGGAAGACGAAGGGGACGTCCACTTTGGCCAATGTAGTTTTTTCGCAGTTGTTGCAACTTATTTTGTAGATAATGTTGGTTTCATCTTCTTTCTTTGTTGAGTCTTTTGGTTGACATAGAACCAGCTGAGTGAAGTGAGTTTTGTTGGTTTGTGTGCGACGTCAATTCCTAAAGGTGTTTGAAGAGTCTTGCAGTGATTTCTGAGATGTCCTTTATATATGGTAGGGCGATTTTCTTTGTGTTTCTTTGGGGGCCTTTGATTCGGTAGGTTGGCTTGGAGGTAGGTGTCTTTTGATGAAATTCCGTGGATATCCATTCTTTTGGAAGACGTCCATGAGATATCTTTCTTCAATTTTCCTTAATGTGGGAGTGCTGCAATAAGTCCTGGCTGACCCTCTTGAATAGTGTTTGTATACAATTCCTTTTGTGTGTGTTATTGGATTGTTGCTGTTGTAACTGAGTGAGTATTTGATCCGTGTGAGTTGATTTCCCCGTAAACTTGAATTTCTACTTCTCCAGTGGGATTTCGTTCTCGGATTCCTCTTCTCTTGTGAATTTGATGTCAATAAATGAAGACGTTGTTTATTAAGTTGTGAGTTTTATCCAACTCTTCTTCTCTCTCTCAAGCCTTTCGTATAACACAGTTTCCTCAATCAGTCTTCATATGATTCTCTGTTTTCAAATGTCAGCTTGAAGGGATTTGATTTGTTCCGTCATATCATTTAGAGGACCACTGAAAACCATCGAGGAGTACTGGACAGCCGTTTTTTCCCCCAATTTCAGATTTTTGCACCACTCAGTTTCATCATGCATTTCAATCACTGATGAACATCAGATTAATGGTGAACGATCTTGGTCTCAAAATCTAAAGATACCTATTTGCATCTTTGGAAATCTCGTGGGTGATCTCTGCTGATGACTCCCAAACTGGGATGAAACACCTCTCCATCAAAAAACACCTCTGGTTTTCAATAGTTCTCTAACTAATAATAATTTGTGATGATAATAAAATGTTCCGTCACACTCAAAACACTCAAATGTCCATTTTCAAGGACACGGAGTACTCATATAGTCAATCAGTCCCCCTCCTCCTCTTAAGCATTACTTTTCATCACCTTTAAAGGTATAATTAATTTAATAAAGTAAATAAAGGTGATAGATAATTTGTTTATTAGAATCCCTAGTTAATCTGATGTGTTCTCAACATCTCCCTTCCCCCCTCCCCTCGCGCTTCCCATGGAAGGGGAATATCTTATTTGTTTACGCTAATCAACATTATTGTTGACAAGCCCAATAGTAGTAGTAGTAAGTTGTATTACAAAGGTTTATGGCAGTAGGATGTAATATCTATGTGGTTCAAATGTCTTTTAATCAAGTAAAATACGTGTATTGATCTGCTTGAAGTGGTAAACAACAGCAAGCAAAATCAATCAATACATGCTTTGGGAATGTGTCTCCTGATCATTTCAGTTCCATTTTATTGTTGTTGTTGTTTCTGTTGTTGTTGCTATTATTGTAAACGTTATTTATTATGTGGCTGTTTGTTTAAACAGAGTTGAGGGATAGAAAATAATTGTCAAGTGTTGTTTTGCAGAGATTTGATTGGTCACAGATGTATGGTCATGGGCTGATATCGGGGAAATCAAGGAGTATCTTCCTCTCCTTTGCTTACTGAAGCTGGAGTTCCTCAGGGTGCTGTTCTCTCTCCGTTTCTCTTTTCCTTCTTCTTACATGATTTACCTGTTTCAGATGAAATCAACTTCGTCAAATATGCAGATGACCTGTCTGTATCGTTTCCCATTAAGTCTCAGTCAGACTGTTTCAAATTAAATAGCTTCATGTCGGACATCAGTCAGTGGTCTAAACTAAATGGTCTCATGCTGAATCCCTCAAAATGCCAGACTATTGACTTCTCCCTTAGGCATAAACGAGATCTACAAACACTAGTAAGTTCTCATGAAGCCTGTTGCATTGAGGAGACTAAAATTGAAACTAAGTCTAATGCAAAATACCTCGGTCTAGTTCTGTCTTCCGACCTTACTTGGACATCTCATATCCTAACGATTTCTAAGAAAGTGTTCTGTCTAATCTACTACATTAAGAAACTTAGACAATCTGGAATCACCCAACCTCAACTTTCACAATTTGTCAACTCTTGTACCTTACCTATTCTACTTTACTGCTCCCCGCTAATCTTTCCTGGTCTACTGAAAAAGGACTATACCATCCTGAGAAGGATGTTGAAGGTAGTTAGTAGGACCAGTGGTGTAAAACTCAGTCAGCTCGTCACTACATTAGTTGAAAGGCATCTGAATACATGCGAAAAATGGTCTAAAACCATACTCTCAGACCCCCAACACCCACTCTATTCCCAACTCTCTCCTTGTATCTCATCAAGTAGAACCAGAAATCAGTATAAAATAATTTATGCTCGTACAACCAAGTACAGGAACTCAACGATACCATACTTGGCCCGTGTTCTAAGTGACAGAGACAATGTTAAGTGCGAAACCTATGACTTGCTTTGTTGTTAATAACAATTTTAGGCTCTTTTATTTCTCTCTTATTTTGTTTTCTGTAGTGAACTCCTTCTTAAACATACTTAGCTATCTAAATTATTAACATTGGCTTCCTTTTTTGTACTTTACTCTATTCCTTCTTTTGTGTATCTACTGGTTCCGACTATATTAGCACTATGAGTATTACAAAATTGTCCTGTCATTAACCATCATGTAATTATTAGTTTTGTGGTTGTTTTTTTATATTCTATACTTTTCGGCAATATTAACTGACAATCATTGTTTGTGAACGCCATAGTCACCACCTTAAAAAATTTTGTATTATTCAGGATTACTCACACTTCCACCACAAACACCGCATTAGACCTGACAATAAAAACAACAACCCTGAAATGTTATTTTATGATTGTTTAGTGTTGTTTCAACCAAATTAACTGATCATCTTGGCGATAAACATTCTTAAATATCATTTCATAACTTCTTGTATGACTACAGCTTTACTGTCACCATGCATAATCATATCATAGCTTCCACTACCCAATACTGAGTTATTATTAAATGCTGTTTATTTTCCTTTCTACTTCTTGGTATTTTTTCGCATTTTTGAAAATTATTTGTGTTTTTCCTGTTTTTTGTTGCTGTTGGTGTCTTTATATTTATTTTTTTGAAATACTCCTTTTAAATGTTTGATAAAATTAGATGCAAATATTGTAGATATGTGCTGAAAATTCCACACTGTACCACTAGTACTGTTTCTGGAATAAAGCAAATTATTATTATTATTAAAACTGGACAAATGTTTCGTCCTAGTTTGGGACTCTTCAACGTTGTGCACCCAATGGGGTTTCAACCTAGGACCTTCTGGTTACAAGGTGATGGGGGTAGGGGCATAAATCATTTAAACACTGATATCCAATTCAATAGACAATTCGTGATATGTTATAGCCTAACCACTAGTTAATATCACAGGCAAGTAACTGGCTCGGGTGGACCACACTGGTCACGACTTCTTGCTAGAACTCCAGATAACTTTCTGTGCACAAGCAGTTACTAGTGAGCATCATTTTAATGATAGTTTTTTTCTCTCAGTGGTCAGTTATAGGGGAAATGGAGACTTAAGAGTCCCAAACTAGGACGAAACAACTGTTGAGTACTCCTTGGTTTTCAATGGTTCTGCAAGTCAAAATTGTAGACAACAATCTACGTCAATGTTTACGTCCTGAATCAGGGTCATGAGAAAAAAAACGCAATAACAAAGCTTAACCTTCACGAACTCATCAGCCAATCACAGCAGATTTAACGTGTGCAAATACGATTTGCAGATGTGTGGCTTAACTTTGTAAGAAACGGTCACAATCAGTACAGAATAACCTTCAGCAAGAAAACAACCAATCAGAAGACTTTGTTTATCTGCTAACAAAATAACGAATAGTAATGTGCATAAAAATCTATAAATATCTGTTGATTTTCTCAATAAACGATCTGTTGCCTGGATCTTGAAATAGTGTAAATTTGTCACCCTCGAACTTGCATCTAGAGTATCCCATTTGTTGATTTATTCCCCTGTAGTATTCATGTTCCGCCTCTCTCTCTCTCACACCCACAGACACCACTGACTGCAACTTACCCCTTTAAACTTGTACTTATTGTTGAGTATATATTTATAGACGCAGGTTACGCAATTATTTATTTTCATGTTATCTCTCATGTTCTTATTGATTATACTCACTTAATATGGATTTAGAATGATAATCAGAACTTAATTGGTGGATGGTAACTAGCAGTGGAATCTAGGATGCGCATTTCGTCCTACTTGGGACTCGTCAGCTAGCCAGATGTACCTGCATTCCCCAGTGAGTGATGATGTTCCCACCGAGGCTCAAAACCCAGTGCCCATAGTTTCAAACGCCAAAGCGTTATCCAGGTACATCCAGCTGACGAGTCCCAAATAGGATGAAATGCGCGTTATCCTGGATTGATTCCACTGCTAGTCGCCATCCACCAATTAAATTCTAATTATATGCCCAGACATCGTCGAAGCATCTGCACAAGAAGCCGACAGACATGTCAACCTGAGACCGAGCACTTCGGTCCAATCAATCGACGGGAAAATCTAAAATTCAATTATAAATAGATAATCATAACTGTTTTAATGACTATTAATTACTGTACCATCTCTTGTACACTTGTACCACAATCGCTTTTACCCCCACTATTGTATATGCTGACAGTAGAATGGATTTAGAGCTTGAATAACAAGAATTTTTATTGAAGGCGACAGTTGTTCTCTCTAATTATTCTCATGTTCTGAATAGTATATGTATCAGACAAATATTACCGAATAGTACGAAATGACGCCATGTGTGTGTTTGGGTGGGTGGTTGGGTTGGAATATATGCATAGCTTACAGGCATGATGTAATCCGGTATTAATGAATTAATTGGTTGTACTGCAGTTAAGTGTGTAGCGATATCGGGTGGTGGACTTTGTTTTGTATGTATGTAGTTCCGACTATTCCAACAATTGATATGTGATTATGAACAATAAGTAAATTTTGTTCGAAACCTCGTCATCCAGTAAATAATACTGTTTCACTGACTGTGTGATACATCTAATAAACACACTAATATGGAATTTACCGACTGTTCGAAGTGAACTGGACTTTGGATTCTACTGTTTGATTGTTTTTCAGAATTGGTAGATTTTATTTTTTATTTATTTGGCACACAGTAGACAGTTGTAAAAGGTTCTACAAAGGTGACTTAATTGGTTTTTGTATTATTACTATTGCTTCCTTTAATTCCTAGAGGAGGAACATAGGGCTTCAGCCGCACGTCTCCATTGCGTTCGGTTCTCTGTCAACGTTTTCATCACCTGGCTCCATGTCTGCCCACATGCTTTCATCTCTTCTTCTCAGCATGACCTCATCCTCCATGTCACTCTCGCACTGGTAACCAACTCGCCGCTTCCCATTCCATTGGGATTCCACTCGAGCAATGGTCTGGCGTGTGATGTCACTCACTTGATGGTTTGTTTTCTCAGAGTATGGCCAATCCAATCCACCTCCATTTCTTCCTGCTTATTTGTTGCACAATTGGTTCCTGCTGGGTTGGTTCTTTCCCAGAGATCCCTGTTGGTGATCTTTTCTGGCCGGCCATCTGATCTTGAGCGAAGGCAGCTGTTGATGAAGGTGTGTAATTTGTTCGAAGTGCCCTTCATGACGTGGCGCCAAGTTTCTGATCCGTATAGTATCGCTGACTTCACATTGGAAAAGCGGAGTGCGTCGGCCGGGTTGTTGTGCTAATATCGAATTGTTAATGCTTATTATTATTATATTTTTACTTAGCTCCACTTGTAGGCGTTCTCGAGCATGAAATAACTAAGTTCCTACAGGAGCGGTAGATAGGAGGAGCAGTTGGGTTGATAGATGCAAGAAGATATACGTTACCTAGGTAATTCATCTTTTAGATTCGGCGTCAAAAAGTGACAGGGAAATAATATGACCTGTAGTTTATCGGAATAAAAAGTTCCCTGAATTGATACTCAAGTATTGCTTTGTAGGGACTTGATTGCTTTGTTGCTTTGTTACAGGATTTCATCATGAGCTGACATCAGTTAGAGAGAACCACTGGAAAACCAGCTGGGAGTACTGGACAACTGGTTTAATCGTCCTAGTTCGGGACTCTTCATCAGTACGCACACACCCACCTCCAGGGTTCGAACCCAGGACCTTATGGTTACAAGACGAGCGAGCTCGTAGACCATTAAGCCAGTAGGACCCAACCAATCCACTAGCCAGCCCATGAATTCTAACTTCTGCCAATTCACAATATAGCGCGACCGCTAGCTAATATCATCGATGGCGAATATTTGTCCTCACACCTGACCTGCTACACCCTACTGGTCACGACTTCCCACCTACCTGAATAGGGGCCAATCGCTAGTGAGCATCTCATTGATCTCATTCAAATACTGGCTTGTAGGAATTTGATTGATTGTTTACAGGATTTCATCGTAAGCTGACATCGGCTAGAGACTTTCTTTACATGTTGGTGGTTACTGTGCTCCTTGTTAATTCACTTCCAAATCAAAATGTCATGTTGAGTAGCACTCATCTGTTTGCAGATGCAAAACATTCTCTTGTCAACTTCTCTGGAGAGCTATTTTCGATTCATTAATATCATATACAGTCATCAGCTTATTGTCAATTATATCTTCCGAACATAATAGCTCTGAAACCATTGCTGAGTGTCTTCATCAAATTTCTTTTATCCTGAAGGGGAACAAGACTATGGAAATCTGTATATTGCCTTACTCATATTCTTATCTTATGTATGCTTCGTTTTTATGTCGCTGTTTGATCTTCTCCGTGACAGGTGGTTGTCTTAAACGGTCACTTCCCTCCTAGAGCCTTTAATTTGAAGTCTGATTCACAAGGCGTTGGAAGAGTATCAGGAGCTACGCTCTCATGAGATCAAAACAGGTGATTTATACACGCCATTTGGTCCGTTACAATTCTGGATCCAGTATACACTACAGATTTAGAATCAGGGTTCTCCAGTTCATTACCCAAGGTAGACTACTGCATTTTCACCAGTCCAGCTCCAGACATTTGGATTCGCTTTTTCACTTCTGTGGGGAACACTCCAGCCACGTGAAGGTTAATAAACAAGGCTTACTTGTCAAAGGCTATGAAAGCATATGACCACATGGGAGCATTTCAACATGAGGTCTGAAGTTTGCTCATCCTCCGTCATACTATGAGTTATCTAACGGTTTGAAGAAATTTGATACATGCTACTTTAGCAAAACTTCTGCACATACATTGTAGGCTACTCTGAATTTGGCTTGTAAAGGTTCTGTCGGTGGCAAGAATCGATCAGATGCTCCACACTTTCTTTCTCCTCTTTGAAAGTATAAAGGTGAATGTTCAATGTCACGTTTGAATATCAAAAGCTCAGTACGGCTGACTCCACAGGGGTTTATCTTTCACCTTCATATAAATCATTTGTCTTGCTGAGAAAATAAGGAGAAGTTCAACTGTGAAGAAGGTTTAGGCCAAATTAAACTTTAAGAACCACTAATTAACTGCCAATGGAGTGCGACCACACCAATGACCTTGAAACGCTCATTTGGGCAAGTTAGTAAAACCTGGTAAGTAATGTTGTCATCATCAATTAAATATGCTCATCGAAGTGTTATGCTATTTAAATAGGATATCTGGTAAGTTTCAGCTTAGGCTTTTAGGAAAGATTCAGTTACTCTTTAAGCAAAAGACAAGTTTCGGTTAGGTTAACCTAATAAAGGCGACATTAGGGTTGCTTCGAGTTAGATTACAGTTAGGGTTAGGTTCAGGAGAGATTAGGGTTAAAAGACCTAAATAATTGCCTGCATAGAATGTGGTTAAATTACTCTATTGATATAAGAATAGAACTTGTGCACTGTGGTGGTAGAGTAGAATTCCATTGTGGGTAGAGTTTATTTTGATTAATCACACAGTGTTGTACAGTAATATTAACTGAATACCAGGTTTCGAGCACAAACTATTGCTGCTCATAATCATATCAAGTTACTCACACAACTTCCTTGCTTCATTTATATACATGTGTGGAATCGATTAGATATTGCAATAAAAATCAATATACGATAATGTACATTGAGAAATAATAATATGAGTGTTATCAATCAATTACAATGAGATGGGAAATAAGACGTGTGTTTTTATAGTCATAATAAGTAACTTGTTATAATGTTATAATGTGCTTGAATTGTAATAGAATTTTAAGACTATTTATTATTCTCCTCTGATTTGACTGACTGGTGGTAATAATATCTTCCATGCATATCTCTGGTATTTGCATTGAGTCATTTCTGTTGCATGTGTTGGGTGTAGATTCAATGAACAAGGATTCAGTAATCAACCTCTCTCGCTCTCCACCTACTTATATTACTTCTTAGGATTTTGACTCTGTCCCACCCACCCTGTTATGTGGTTGTGTTTACTCATGCAGTGAAATCGCTGAGTTTTTTTCTAAATTACTTATCTTCGGGGGATCAATCATTCTAATCTATTAGCCACTAAATTCTTATATCCCGACAATCTGATTACCCCCGAACTACTATTTTGACCTATTTAGTTGACCTTAGTCACAGTCGTTGCAAGGTATTGTGTAAATTATGTTATTTTGTCTAATTGGGTTAAGAGGTTCCTTAAACCTACAGAGGTTGTCCTACTTCGGTGAGTTTGAAGATTTGAAAGCCACTTCAATTCCTGCTTTATTACGAATCCTAAGTAGGTAGGATCTCAGATGTCCCCCCTTATATGGTAAAACTAATGAAGATGCCTTATGTTCTCTCTTACTTATGTTGTTTAACCATTGTTTTTATTTTGCTTTCCGACCTTTGTGATACTCTTAATGAACACTAACGACTCTCCTATCTGTTTCATTTCATCGTTTAGGTCTATTTTTGAGCTACCTAGTGCTGTCGCTCGGTTTATTAGACACACTTAAATAAGCCAGCTTTTACAGACAATGGATCAAATGAATTAAAGTCTAAATATCCATTAGAATGTGTTGGCTTTTGATAAACACTAGTGTCCACTCATGTATATCAATGAAGTAAAAAGTTGTGTGAGTAGTGCCTTGATATGATTATGAGCAATAAATTGTGCTCGAAACGTGATCATCAGTTTATATTACTGTATAACACTGTGTGATTTATCAAAATAAAATCTTATCTATAAAGGACATAAATTGAGAGCTTTTTTTATCACATGTGACAGGAAGGTATCCTCTGTAATACTTTTCTACAGTTTTCAAGCACTTTTTTCATAGATATATGTATATCCCTTCACGTGATTGGTGCGTTCGCAGAGGTCATTCGCTGATTGGTAGTTAGTTAGTGGTGCTTTAAGTTTAAAGTTCCTCTAGGAATTAAAGGAAATAATAATAATAATAATATTAAAACAATTAGTCCTTTTGATAAATTTGAATAAGGTATTAAGAAGACGAATTTCGTGAGATGATATCATTTCGTAGTTTCTTTACAACCGCTTTACAACTAACATGGTTAACAATAATAAAATAAAATAAAGTTCATGACAATTACGCAGTTAAATAAAAAACTAAAGTACATACTGTTGACCAATCATATTTAAATAGGTCATGGTAGACGAAGATTGAAGTCTATTGTGTTGTTTTTTGTACACACAGTTTAGGCTGTATGTGATTAATCCCCAAAGTGCTTCCATCACATTTAATAAGCAACCTTGAATTACAGTTATGTGAGGAAATAATTGGGAAACAGCCATTAATATTGATTTTAGGACCTGACATCAATTAAGTGTTTTGCAATGGATGATGCTGGATTTCTATTAAGATTAATCACGTTGGGATTTTCTGTATGATTTAGTAACCATTTTGGAACATGTTCCTTTCGACGACATTGGAATATTCTGTTGGTTCTACCTATATAGGTGTCATCGCAGCTGCAGGTGAACTTGTAGATACAGTTTGAAGTAGAGTCCACTGAATTTCGTCCTTTAATCGTAGGTACAGGGATCGAAAATGTTCAGCAAGTGCAAAAAAAGAGATGCGGCGTAGAATGTGTGTTTGATGGCTGACCGAAGTCTTCGAGCTAGCTGTCAACTGCATAATCTGGTCACCCTTGAATGGTAGGTAGGTTAATAAAGATAGCTTTCTTTAGTACAGTAGCTGTCTTTTCGAAATGTGGTCTTCCTTTACAGTGACAAGTGATGAAGTTCTCCGGATAACCATTAGCTAATAAAACTGAATGTATATGTCGAAACTCATCCATCACCGTGTCACTCGTGCATTTGTTTTTTCGGGTCCTTGAGAACAAACATTTCACACTAGGGAACGTTTATACTGGATAGGAACAAAACTGCTAAAATGAAGATATTGTCCACTCTATGTCTGTTCACGAAAAAGTAGATTGCTGAATCGTTCCATTATCTCTCCTGGTCGTTGTAATATCGATGAAACCGAGTTTGTTATTCGATTCTAGTTCGGAAGTCACTCGGATATTTAGATGAATAATTAATAATAATAATAATAAAGTTTAACTTTACCAAGCTTTTACCTCAATAAGCTGAACAACATAGTTTCTAGCATTCAATATTAGTTAGTTATGATATTTGATATTTATATATATTCAGTCTCCAGAATGACCTTTTTAAATATTTGAAGTTATATTATATTATAGTTTAATGGTAGTCACTTAACGTGTATATGGGAGAGAAAACTATTTATCGATAATATATATACGCAAACATATTCTCCTTTAGATATAACTTTCAAGAGATCAATTCACGCACACACACACACTTACACACACAAAGTGCATTTATCAGCTTGAACACAATGGTATGTATCCAAACCTAATTCCATTGCACTTAGCGAGTAAAATATTTGCCTATCCTAACCCCCTGGTAATTCAACCTGTACCTTTTTACAGAATAGATGCATATATACGTAAGATGTTAAATAATACTATATATGATATAAAAATGATTTTAGAAATGTATTAGCTTTATTCCATTACTTTGCTGTATATTCTTGACCGAATTTTAGACAAAATTATTTTTCGGACACAAGTATATAGTCAATCTGTGATGATACCCCAGGCTTTTATTTACTACAAAGTTACTGTTTGAAATAGGAAAGAATATATATTCACTGGGTGGCCTTTGAATTTTAACTTGTGTCCGTTGGCGATTTTTAACATCATTACTAGTCAATGTCATTGGCTGAAGAGTCCCTACCTAGGACGAAACAGATATCCATTACTCCTTGCTAGTCTTCAATGGTTCCTCTCTCTAACTGATATCAATTCGTGATCAAAGTTGAAAAATTAACGACTGACGAAATGTAACTACTTCAGAACACATAAAAGTCACACAGATAATTAACTCCCAGGAAACGATATTCAATAATTTTAGATTTTCCCGTCGATTGATTGGACCGAAGTGCTCGGTCTCAGGTTGACATATCGGCTGCTTCTTGTGCAGGTGCTTCGACGATGTCTGATCATGTAACTTGAAGTCAAGCGGTGGATAGTAACTAGTAGTGAAAAATATCAGGATGCACATTTCGTCCTATTCGGGACGGTGGTGTTCTCACCGAGGCTCACGCGAACCCAGTGGCCATAGTTTCAAACGCCAAAGCATTATCCACTAGACCATTTGGGCTACGAGAGCCAACTCTTGTGCAATGTGTCTTATTAATTGTATAATTTAATCTAGATTTTTGCATCGATTGATTGGACCGAAGTGCTCGGTGTCAGGTTAACATGTCGGCGGTTAAATCTAAAATTTAATTAAATAATTAATAAACCCCATTGAACAAGAGTTGACTCTCGTGGCCCAAGTGGTCTAGTGGATAATGCTTTGACGTTTAAAACTATGGCCACTGGGTTCGCGTGAGCCTCGGTGAGAACACCATCATTCACTCACTGGGGAATGCAGGTACATCCCGCTAGCTGATGAGTCCCAAATAGGACGAAATGCGCGTTATCCTGATAGATTCCACTGCTAGTCACCATCCACCGCTTGACTTCAAGTTACATGATCAGACATCGTTGAAGCGATCTGCACAAGAAGCAGCCGACATGTCATCTTGAGACCGAGCACTTCGGTTCAATCAGTCGACGGGAAAATCTAAATTGAATTGAATAAATGAAGTTATCGTTTCCTGGGAGTTAGTTATCTGTGTAGCCTTTATGCATTCTTGAGTACTTACTTTCCGTCACGCGTTAGTTTTTCAAATTTGATCATGGCCTGATATCAGTTAGAGAGAAATCATTGAAGACTAGCAAGGAGTTATGGATATATGTTTCGCCCTAGGTAGGGACTCTTCAGCCAATGACATTGACTGTTAATGATTTTAAAAATCGCCAAATAACACAAATGAGAATTCACAGGCCAGTGAATATATATATATATTCTATCCCAGTAGCTGGACAGTTAAAGGGTGAGCCTGGCAATATAGATCCAAGGCTTCCTGGAAATTTCCACCGATCGCTTAACATCAATTCAGAGCGCATTATAATGGTCAGTCACTTAGATGGTTGGTGATCACGTTGCAAACTTGACTGGTAGAATTTAGGTTATACTAACATGAAGGACTAGACACTGGTTACTTCTTAGCACCAGGCTAACTTTTCCCTTGTGTCATGAATGGAAAATAGATCTTCAACAGCACATCTCCGTTTCCCCTTGTTCTTTGAAGTCTTTTTCAACTGGCTCCCCAATCCACTATAAGATCTCTTCTTCTCCTGCATATCACACTCAAAGGAATGTCTCGTTTTCCCATTCGGGTTCCACTCAAGCGATGGCCTGGCACATGATACCACTCAATGGCTTCTTCAGCGTGTGTCCGATCTATCCATTTCTGTTTCCTTCCGCATACTTGTCGCGTAACAACTTCCCGGTTGGTTTTTTGCCGGAGTCTCTTGTTACTCCTTATGCATTCTGGCCAGCCATCTGATCTTCAGGATGCAACCAGCAAAGTCAGCTGTTCATGAAAGTTTGCAAAAGACTTCTGACTATGATGTCTTTGACTCACGTGTTCCATGAAGAAGCACTGGCCAAATTGACATGATTCTTGGAAATCCGAATTTTATTCTTTGTTCTCTCTTGTACCGGATTTGCACACTACTTTTGCCTTTCTAATCCTGTCTTTGACAGCCTTATGCATCCCACACCTGTAGTTGAAACTATGCTGCCTAGATGGATGAGAGTAAGAAATGGCCTCTTTCAAATTTCTTCCGTTGTTAATAGTGAGTGCTGCTTGTTGTCGTTGTCGTTGTTAATTGGTTGCCTATTTTCATCATCTCTATCTTGTCTGTATTCAAGACTCTCCACAGGCTGTCGCACTACTACTGTATTTAAAAAATTAGTATTCCTTAATTCATACTTCTGATTCCCCTTCATCTATTTTTCAAAATGAATTCCCGCATATGTATGGCTTACCGAAAATATATAAACCCAATAATCCTCTACGTCTTATATTGTCAATGTGCAAATCCCCAACACATAAACTTGCTAAATGCTTAGTAGAATTATTGCATCCAGTCAAAACACAATTCTGTAAGTATGTGTTAAAAGATACATTTGAATTGGTTGATTTTCTTGACAATAGTAATATTAATATTATGAATAAGAATATGTACTCTTTTGATGTAAACTCATTATTCACTAATGTGCCTTTGCTCAAAACAGTTGACATTTTGGTGTGTGATTATATTCCCACAAACAAATATTTCATCCCGTTCCCTATATCTTATTTAAGGGATTTATTACTTCTATGTACTAACAATGTTAGGTTTACATTTGAGGGTGATTGTTTACTCCAGGTTGATGGTGTTGCTTTGGGAAGTCCGTTAGGCCCCCTTTTAGCAGATATTTATATGTCGTACATTGAGAATTTATCGAAGGATTCAATCGAAAATGTGCCACTTTATAAAAGATATGTAGATGACATTGTAATCATAAGTGATAAGTCTTGTTCTGCCACCCCAATTTTAAATCGAATGAATGAAGTTCAGAATAGCATATCTCTTACGTCTGTAGAAAAGGAAGATAATTGTTTATCTTTCCTAGACATATTGCTTAGTCGACAGCTTGATGGGTCAATAAAAAGATCTATTTATAGAAAACCTACCTGGACAGGACAATATCTTAATTACCACAGTTTCTGCCCTGTTCGGTGCAAAAGAGCCTCAGTGAGCGAGGTGCCTCTTCAGTAGAATCCAACGAAGACACACTTGATGAAGAAGAAAGAAAGTTGACACAAACTCTGGTTTATAACAATTATCCAGACAAGTTCATCAGGAGATGTAAGGTAGTCAGATCACCAAGACCCACTCTCCAACTCGCCCCTAAGAAAGGACTGTACATCAAGCTACCCTATATGAGCCATCATAGCAGGCAGCTTGATAACTAGACAAAGACTGGGCGCTGCTGTTAAAAAGACTTTTTATGCAGCTAATATCATAATAATAGAGAATGTAAAGCCATTATATCTATCTAAGCCCTTCGAACATGAGAAAAATGACGTCACATCCCACTGTATTTATCAAATTGAATATACGTTTGGACACACATACATAGGGAGGACTCATCGATCTCTGCAAGTAAGGGCTTCAGAGCATATTCCTAAATGGCTCCAGAAACAAATAGAATCTTCAGAACCTATTAACGGTGAGAACAGGAGACTTAGCTCTTCTATTGCGAAACATATTATAGAGGCAGGACATAAAATTGACGTTAACAGATCTTTTAAACCTATCTATAAAACGTGTTTGGGACGTATCCTAAAGTCTGTGGAAGCCCTAGCAATTAGAAAGTTTAAGCCACGTTTATGCGTTCAAAAACAATTCGTCATCACATTAAACCTTCCTTGGTAAATTTTGTTTTGATACCATTGCAGATGTACTATTACCTCTGTGATTTGGTTTAGTAGCCTTCATTGTTATTTTGACCTTCAATGTGTCCTTTTAACTTGACCTAAGTAGTCTATTTTCTCACCTCTCACCTCTTTATTAATTTCATATATATACATTCCCATAACAAGTCCATGTGTGATCAGATTGTTCGAAATGTGATGCGCAAATACATTACACGATTCAGACAAATTACGTCTTCCTATTGCTTTATCTAAAATGATATAGGTCAGCTTTATCCCTGGACTGGTGACCTTTGATTGGTTGCCTTAATATTACCATGATCATTAACCAAATTGATGATAACTGGTAGCGGAATCTAGGAGCCAGTTTTTTTATCATTAGATGGTTGGTTGGAGGCAATCGGCTACAGGACGGCTTGGACACCATCTAGGTTTCGTGCTAGTTGGCACTCACTAGTCAGTCAGCAAGGTGTATCTGCAACTGCCTTGAAGGAACAACTCATGTCCCACCCCTCTGAGACTCGAGCCAGCGTCACACAGTGCTGACTGCAGTCAGAGACGTTACCACTGAGCTACTCGGTTTCGTGATTGACCTCCTGTAGATAAGCCTTGCTTACTGACTGGTGAGTGCCAACTAGCACGAAACCTAGGTGGTGTGTGTGCAAGGCTTCCTGTAGCCGATTGCCTCCAACCATCTAATATCATCAAATCAATGTGCACCGTGATGGCGAACCACCTAGAGTGGCATGCTGGCCACATTGAAGACCTGACTGACTGATAGAATTCAGTCTGCACCAAACACCGAGGACTAGACACACATACACATCACACTAGTTACTGACTAGTGTCCAATCAAAAGCATCCAGTTTTGTTATGCACTGAAACTTGTCAACTAGCGATACGTATTGGTTTTTCTTTCTCAGTAGGAATAACGCCGATCAGCTGGGGATCGGTGCACCAAACCAACAAGTCCCAAATAGGAGAAGAAGCTGCTCCTCCTGGATATCACTAAATAGAAACGATGTTTCACCCGACTTTTAAGCCATCCTTTTGTTTTCTAATAATTTCATTGTGAATAGAAAACTAAATAAGTAAAGTAGAATGATAAAAGAAGAAAGGGCATTTAGCACACGCCATTGAATATGTTGGTAACAATAATAAAAGTTATATACAGGTTGCTATAGTGACCATTCCTTTTTTTTTCAAATTATTGCTACTTCTACTCCTCAGTACCTTTGGTTTGTTTCCCTTCCGTGTAGGCGAATAAAACATCCAACAGGTGAAGGAGTGTTGACTTTGTGCTGTTAATAGTGAAATGTTATATTCTTGCGTGACTGAACAAAGTTAAAAGCGAACAAACAGTGGAGGACAAATGACTTTCAATACAAACTTTGTGGGTCTTTTGAAACCTTCCTCTACTGTATATCTGTATATGGTATATGTTTTTGTGTTTACATGTGATACCATGACAACATAACTTGATAAATACCGCTTATTCAAGTATTGGTTTGTAAGGATTTGGTTGATTGGTTACAGGACTTCATCATGAGTTGTCATTGGTTAGAGAACCATTGGAAAACCAACTGGTGGGAGTACTGCTTGACAGCTGTTTCGTCAGTTTAGTTTGGGACTCTTCATCAGTACTCACACACCCACCTCCAGGGTTGGAACCCAGGACCTTCTGGTTAAAAGACGAGCGAGCGCGTAGACCATTAAGCCACCAGGACCCAACCGATCCACTGGCCAGCCCATGAATCTTAACTTCTGCCAATTCATGACATAGCGTAACCGCTAACCCTATTCAGGTAGGTAGTTACCTGGGTTCTAGTGGGAAGTCGGGACCAGTAGGGTGCAGCAGGACGGGTGTGAGGACAAATACTCGCCACCGAAGACATTTGCTAGCGGTCACACTGTGTCGTGAATTGTCAGAAGTTGGAATTCACGGGCTGGCCATTGAGTCGGGCTCCAGTGAGTGGCTTAATGGTCCACGAGCTGGCTGGCCATGTAACCAGAAGGTCCTGGGTTTAAACCTCAGTGGGTTGGGTGCTTACTGATGAAGAGTCACAAACTTGGCCGATTAAAACAGCTGTCTAGCAGTATTCCCACTTGGTTTTCCAATGTTTCTTCAACTGATGTCAGCTCATGATGAAATACCGCTTATTTGAGTACATGTAAGAATATTTTTGCTTAAAACTGTGTCACACGCACACACACACACCTGCATTTCATGAATACTTCCTTCCCACTTAAACATTTATGAAAGTATACAAAAGAAATATTGTTCAGTGAAAAAACTGCTTCCAGCAGTCGGTAATTATCGTCCATCTGCTCTCACAGGTGGTGTTCCTATAACTTATGTACCACATCTCATTTCTTCTACAATCTGAGCAGCTTATAATCCTTGACATCTGTTTTCTCCTGGCTTGGGACACTTCATCAGTCAGTACGCACTCATTGGGGGTTTGAACCCAGGAACCTCGGGTTACAAGGCGAACTCATGATCAGTCTTGTAGCCAATCATATCTCTACAGGAAGTTACCCAGAGCTCTGGTGAACTATGTTGTAACCACCGGGGTCCATCAAGTCAGTCAACAGGAGAGTTACACACCTACGACAGTGGCTGGTAGTTGTGCTATATATATATATATGTCACGAATTATCAGAGATTGGGTCGGATCCCCGTGGTTGAATGATCTGTGAACTTGCCTTCTCACTGGAAGGTCCTGGATTGTAACCTCAACAGGTATGCATTGACGAAGAGTCGCACACTGGGGTGAAATAGTTAGTTCCAGTACTCCGTGAAGGTTTTCCAATGGTTCTATAACCTATGTCAGGTCGTGATTAACCGTGTGATCAATCAGAACCATGCCAACTAACTTTTGATAGTTTAAACTCTGAGTCATGAATATTCATCAAAAATAAAACAGACAAGAACTGAAAAAAAAACTATGATCAAGATTTGACCGACTAGATCCATAAACTTGCTATTATTTTACATATGTAAAAACTATATATATGTGGGATTTCAGCGAAATTGATAAAATACTTCCAACGTGTCTTTCGGCAAAACTATCTGAACTTCAAATGAACTGTCGTCAAGATTTGATAGAATAGTTCTAAAATATTTGGGCGCCGAGTGAGAAGTAGACATTTGTAAAAAATTATTATATTTGTAAAATCTCAGCGAGATTGAAATGAGTAATTCCAACGTTTCTTTCGGCAATCTGATCCGAACTTCATCAGGGAAATTAATCAAAATTAACATAACAGGTTTTTCATATATATAAAAGGAACATCTTTTGTTTTTAAAAACTTTGTCCAATCATGATTCATAAAACAAGAATTAACAAGTATAATAAACAAAACTGTATGAGCTGTGATCAAAATTTGACCTTGGACTTACAAATATTGGCCCACCATTGTTAAACACTTTAAACAGAGTGTGCATGTGTGTGTGTGTGGGCAAATAGTTGTAAAACATTTCTTAACGTCTCCATAAATGATGTTCCTTTTATATATAAACCTCTGTTATGTTAATTTCCATTAATTTCCCCGAAGAAGTTCGGACCAGATTGCCGAATGAAACGTTGAAATTACTCATTTCAATCTCGCTGGGATTTTACAAATATAATTTTTTACAAATGTCTATCTGAACTTCCTCAGGAAAATTAAACAACAAAACATCTTGTCTTAAGAAGACAATATTCAGCGAAGAGACTCTTTCCAACGATTTTATTATCAAGCTGTACAATCGGATATATATGTTTTATTTTATAAGAAATTATATACCGTGAGGTAATTAGATCAAACGTGTGAATACATGAAATAATAATAATAATAGTATGAAATGCAATTAAAATATTTGTGATTATAATCATAGTGAAATGTCAAGTGGCAAAACAATCAATGTCATATATAGAATTGGCAGAAGTTAAAATTCATGGGCTGGCCAGCAGATCGGGTCCCAGTGGCTAAATGGTCTACGAGCTACCTCGCCTTCTTGTAACCAGAAGGTCCTGGGTTCAAACTCCAGTGCAGTGGATGCGTACTTCCGATGATTCCCAAACTAGGCTGACGAAACATCTGTCCAGTAATCCAGTGCTGGTTTTCAGTGGTTCTTCTCTAACTGATATCAATCCGTGATCAACTCGTAAGGAACAAAACTAACCCTTAAAAACCAACTATTGGAAATTTTATTTCGATAAAGTCACACTGTTTTATGCAGTAATATTAACGGATGACCACATTTCGAGCACAATTTATCTTGCCACTCATAATCATTTCAAGTCACTCACTCACACAACTTCTTTCCTTCATTTATATACATGAGTGAAAAATTGATGATTAGACATTTGAATAAAATCAATCATTGTAAGATAAAGTACATTCAGAAATAATAATATGAGTGTTATCAATCAATTACAATGAGATGAGAAATAAGACGACTGTTTTTATAGTCAAAATAAGTAACTTGTTAGGATGTTATACTGTAAATTGAATATATTTTAACATTATTTATTATCCTCCTCTGATTTGACTGACTGGTGGTAATAATATCTTCCACACATATCTCTGATATTTGAGTTGAGTCACTTCTATTACATGTGTTGTGTTGGGTGTAGATTCACTCGATGTATTAGGATTCTGGAATCGATCTCTCTCTCTAAAAAGCAAAATAAAAATAATGGTGAAACTAGTAATGATAACATAAATAAGAGAGAATATAAGTCATCTTTAATAGTTTTGCCATATCAGGAAGGTACATCTGAGACCCTATATAGGCATCTTAATGAGGCAAGAATTAGGGTGGCAATCAAACCTACAAACTCACTTAGGTAGGACAGGCTCTGTAGCCTAAAGGACCCTGTAAACTGATCCAATTGGACAAAGCAATATAATTTATAAAATACCTTGCAATAACTGTGATTGAGGTCAACTGTATAGGTCAAACTAGTAGATCGGGAGTAGTGAGATTTTAAGAATATAAGAATTTAGCTAAAGTTTGAATGATTGATCCCACGAAGAAAAATAATACAGAAACAAGCTCTACGATTGCACTGCATGAGTTAACACACAACCACACAACTGCGTGGGTGGGACAGAGTCAAAATTCTAAAAAGTAATATAGGTAGGTGGAGAGACAGATTGATTACTGAATCCTGGTTCATCGAGTCTACACCCAACACATGCAACAGAAATGACTCAATGCAAATACCAGAGATATGGAAGATATTATTACCACCAGTCAGTCAAATCACAGGAGGATAATAAATAATCTTAAAATTCTATTTCAATTCAATTCACATTATAACATTCTAACAAGTTGCTTATTTTAACTATAAAAGCACTCGTCTTATTTCCCATCTGATTGTATTTGATTGATAACACTCATATTATTAATTCCGAATGTACTTTATCTTTTATTTTTTATAGTTGGTTTGTAAGGATTAGTTTTGTTCTCACGAGTTGATCATGGATTGATATTGATTCAATGGCCACTGCATGAATTCCAACTTCTACCAATTCGTGATTTAGTGCGACCACCAAACAATGTCGTCGGTGGGACATCCATCCTCACACGTGACAACTGGATGGACCTCACTGGTCACGACTTCTCACTAGAACTCCAGGAAACTCCATCTTGTAGCTAGTCACTCACTAGCGAGCATCAGATTTATTTTCTATAGTTTGGTTTATAAGGATTAGTTTTGTTTTTACGAGTTGATCACGGATTGATATCAGTTAGAGAACCATTGAAAAGAAGGGAGTACAAGTGAGTGCGTACTTCCAATGATTCCCAAACTAGAGGGATGAAACAGCAGCTGTCCAGTACTCCAGTGCTGGTTTTCAATGGTTCTCTAACTGTTATCTAATATTGTTGATTTTATTCAAATGTCTTATTATCAATTTTTACTCGTGTATATAAATGAAGCAAGAAAGTTGTGTGAGTGAGTGACTTGATATAATTATGAGTGGCAATGATAAATTGTGCTCGAAACGTGGTGGCATCAGTAAATATTACTTACTGTATAACAACACCACTATGTGTGACTTTATCAAAATAAATTTTTTTATAGACAGAAGACAAGTAGTTCAGCGAAGAGTCTCCTTTCGGTGAATTCATTTTCATAGCTGTACAATCGCAAATATATATGGTTGTTTTGTATGTGTGTGTACATTAAATTTGTCAAACGAAAATACAATTAGTAAGTTCAGATGAATTGGATGTTGATATAAGAGGGTAGTAACAAAAGTGATGAGTTGTCACAAACGATTGTTAAAGAAGAAGTTACGTAATAACATGAATAGTTTGATGAGAGAGTTGTACTCAGGGTGTACATGGAAACAAAATATACGGAATTACACAAGGGTTTTAAGTAGAAAAATAAGCATACAAACAAAAGTTAAGTCAAATCAAATAAACAAACAAAGAAAAGTTAAGTCAAATCAACACAGTTGTTACCATGAGAGTAGAAGTGGTTGAATAATTTTCTTTTGTATACACAGTTCTGGTTTCTCTACCTTAATGGCTAGGGCTTATGCGATGCAAAGAAGACGGAATCGTACTGTCTTTGGAAGGTTGTTCTTCACTTTGTAGATTACTTTGAAGGAGGTGTTTGTTGAGATGGAATGACCAGTGTTGACGAGGTGTTCTATTATTGCACTCCTTATGCAGCCATTACTTCCTTTCTGCAGCCACGCTGGATAGTGTTCTTTGACTCTTTTTGACAGGATACGCGTTGAACGAACGATGTACCTGGCTGAACATCTGTTGTAGCAATTATAAATTGTGCTCGAAACGTGGCATCAGTGTAAATATTACTTACTGTATAACAACACCACTGTGTGTGACTTTATCAAAATAAAATTTTTTTTATCCCTAATGGAGTTATACTCTACGACCTACAGTGGCCAAGTTTTGTCCTTATATCCATCCATCGATTTCCTGTTTTAGCCTTGTTTTTTTGACAATCATAAAAACGATATCATGACTAAGTAATGTAAATAAGAAAGCTTTTAGATTAATGGGTTTTTTTTCAATAATTTATGTTCACTTATCAAATTCCGGAAAATTCCCGTGATAATATTTGAGAGGAAGGAATCATAATAATAATAATAATAATAAAGGCAATAAAATCAAAATGTTATCGTCATTTGAGTCGATAATTTTTTTACCTGAAATCTTGCACGCAACTGAGATACCTTTCTCCAGGCAACTGGATGAGATAATTCAATTTGTAAGGGAAAATTTATTATTATATTGATGCAGGAATGGGGTAAGTGTTTGTGTGTGTGTGTGTGTGTGGGTGGGTGGGTGACAGTTCTTACCAACTGTTTATTATTCCACAGAGGATAATTATAGCTAACTGTCTGTAGAGAAGTATGAAATTCAACCTCGTACAACAGGCTGATAATCTCCTGGGTAGGGAGGCATATTTTGAAAAAAACTTCATACATTTGCTTCCCTTGATAAATTTCGATAAAGAAAGGAAAATGAAATTTGCAGTATAAAAGGATATCATCATTCTATTTCACAGGTTCTCATCAGCTGCACACATCTACCTGAAATTACAGTGGTTATATATATGATAATAACATCCTGAAATTACAGTGGTTATATATATGATAATAACATACCCATATCCGCTGCAGGTCTCCAAGGTGAACAGCCTCTGGCAATTGAACAATTTAGGTGAGGGAATTCGGTAAATTGGATCCGTAACTTCGGGAGACGAATTGGCTCCGGGGGCCGAGCCAGACAGGCCGAGATCAGATACGTGTCGATCCAGTTGGAGGCTGGTTTCTTCGTTGCTTTGTGTGCTTCGGTGCGCATTGTTGTGGAGTTACTGGACTCTGATCGCGATCGATCGTGGGCAGTTTCAGCTGTTAGAGTTGTATGGCTAGCCACGTGCGTGGACTTGCTCTGCGTTGTAACGCTGCTTCTATTGTTTGGCGCGCGACGCCTAACTCAGAACTGGCACGAACCAGGGGAATCCGACTGTCTCATTAAAACAAAGCATTGCGATGTCCGCTGACCGGTTATGAGGCAATGTGATTTCTGCTCAATGCTCTGAATGTCAAAGTGAAGAAATTCAACCAAGCACGGGTATACGGCAGGAGTAACCATGACTAACCGCTACAGCATGCGTTAATCCTTCTTATGAACCATCTCTGCGTTGGCATATTCGTAGAAATACAATTGCGGCGGGTTCCGGTTCTGCTAGGATAGTGGCATTGGCATATAGTTACGACTGGTGTCATGAACACTGGTGGAATTATGGCCTGTTGTCCGCCGAAATAATCCGCAGCCCTTGAAATATAAATAAAAGTCGTGGAGTAGGGTCCTATGAACGGCTCACGACACTGCTAGCCACTGGCAGGCCCTAGTTGCTCGAGAAGGTGAAATATACACCTTTTCCGGCTTTGGAGCGCTATGTTAGAGTGGATGGATGTTGAGAAAACCCGACCTCTGCCACGGTGATAATGCGCTTCCTAGAAATTATGGGTTGGTGGAAAATCCCGAAAGATAGTTATGGGCTTTATGCTCATTATAGATATCGAAAGATGGTTCTGAGCTTTACGCTCAAAATATATGTCAAGGTAGTAGAGAAAAAATGCTATAAAATCGATGCATCCAAAATGTAAGCATTACAATTTTTAGTTTAAGTTTTCACATCACCAATTTATTCGCTTTCGAAGTAGAAAAGTAGGGGGGGTTAGACAGAAAACAGAAAAAATTAATTAACAGAACAGTGTTAGCTTGTAGGTTCACATAACAACTCAAAAAACAAAAGCGGTTACAGTTTATAAGATTGAGATTTGTTCAGTGAGTTGAGATCACTGAATTAGATGACTAATTAATGTAATCAAAATCAAAATTCAGTTACCAAGAGTGTAAGTGAGAGATTAATCACACTGTCTTTCTGTATGCATAAGTTTGGTTGGTTTGAATCGTTTGATTGCGATCGGTTGGGAAAATCGTATTAGATTTGCTGTCCTTTGTCTGTTTAATATTTTGAAGGACTTAGAAATCTCTACGAGATGTCCGGTATCAACAATATGTCCGGTAATTGCACTTTGAGAATATTTGCTTCCTTTCGAGCACAAGGTGACATGTCACCTACAACTGCTTTTATGAATTTACATGCACTTGCGGGAGCAAGTACATTAGAAGGATGGAAAGAAGGGCTTCTATCTGGTTTTCTGAACATATTCCAAGAAATATGTGCCTGGAAGCCTGAAGCTAATATTCTCAGAGCGCAATCACCAGACATATTGTTGATACTGGTCATCTCGTAGAGCTTTCTAAGTCCTTCAAAATATTAAATAGACAAAGGACAACAAATTTACTACGATTTGGCGAAGCGATTGCAATCAAACGATTCAAATCTCCTGGGTGTTTGAAGTGATGTGATGGATGGTGATTAACAGTAGAATACATTACATGAACATTTCATCCCACTGTTAGAGACTCGTCACTGGACGTATCTGTTATCTCCACTGAGTGATGGTATGCTCGCTAGGACTCGAACCCATAACCCTTGGTTTCAAAAGCTAAAGCGTTATCTACTAGACCGCTGGGGCCACGAGAACGCTAATCTTGCGCAACGACCATCAGTTCTTAGTTAATTAAAGACAATTTTCATCCGCTCGTTGACTGACTGAAATGAAATGTTCGGAATATGTTGACATGCCCGTTCCTAGTGCGAACGTGTCGACGGTGTCTGGAGATGAAACTGAAGTATTCTGGCAGATGGTAATTAGTAATCGAATCCAGGAGATACGCACTTCGTCCAGCTATTCGGGAATCGTCATTCTCCAGTTAGTGGAGTTTTCACTGAGACTTTATCCTTCATTCAAACTCTGAAGTCATCCATTATTAATATTATTATTATTATTCCCTTGAGTTCCTAGTGGAACATAGGGCTTCAACTACACGTCTCCACTTGCTTCTGTCTTCTGCTGTACTTTTCACCTGCATCCATGTCAATCCATACTGTTTCAAATCCTCTTCACACGATCTCCTCCATGTCACCCTTGGACGTCCAACTACTCGCCGCTTCCCTTTCGGGTTCCACTCGAGCACTGGCCTGACGCGCGATGTCACCCAGTGGCCTCCTCAGTGAGTGTCCAATCCATCTCCACTTTCGCCTGCATATTTGTTGGGCGATTGGTTCTTGTTTTGTTTGTTCCCATAGTTTCTTGTTGGTTCTTGTTCTTTCCAGCCATCTGATCTTAAGTATAGGAGGAAGACAGCTGTTGATAAAGGTGTGCAACAGGCTGTTGGAAATATTCTTTGTGACACACTGGCCAAGTTTCTGATCCATCCGTATAGAAGAACTGACTGACTTGACGTTTGTATTGAAAATCCGAATCATTTTGTTGTTGATGCTGAGTTGAGTGACAGCGGAAGATTTCCAGATTGGTTTCAGGTTGATGAATGTGTTTCTCGCCTTCCCGATTCTCGATTTGACATTCTCGTCCGTTCCTCGTGTAGTTGAGACAATGCTCCGTAGATAAGTGAATGAAGTGACCTCTTTCAATTCCCTCCCGTTGATGGTGATTGGCGGTGGATGTTGCTTCTGTTGTTATTGTTGTTGGTTGGTTATTTTCATGACCTCCGTCTTGTCTATGTTCACCTGGATTCCTGTATTCTCTGGCTGCCTCTTCGACCAGTTTGTCGGTCGGTTTTCGCTTGTAAGTCTTCGATTTTGTGTGATATCAGACATAAATCATCCGCGAAATCCAGGTCTTCTAGATTCTTTATGTCGGTCCAGGATATCTCTGTCTTCTCGTTTCCCATCCATACTCCATAATAATTTGTTTATCAAATACATCATAGAGTTAAACATTATGATTTACACAGGATGACAACATTTCTAACACTATTTATCGTTCATAATCATATTGTCAGTTGTAAACTAAACAACTTTGAAACTTGATTTTTATACTTTTCCTTCTACCTTCCCGTTTGTCGTAGGGTTAACAGAATTTTCCAAATGTTCAGGTGGACAGGTGTTAAATCATTCCCATTGTATGCATTCTCAGGATGTAGCAATCAATAAAATTTCAGTTATCAATCTCTCTCTCTCACTCTCCACCCTGAATTATTCAACTATTAAGACTGTCCTCTTATCCCATTCTGTTGTTGTATGGTTGTGTGTGTGTGTATGGTTGCATATAGCTAAGCTCTTTAATAAATTCCTTATCTTATTAGGGTCAGTTCATGATGAAATCCTCCAATAAATCAAACAAAAATCCCTTCAAAACCAATATTTGAAAATTGATCTGATGCTCACTAGTGACTGATCCTATTCAGGCAGTCAGTTACCTGACGTACAGCAAGTTGAAAGTACGGCTGTAACTCATCGAAGAAGATATTGCGAAGTGGTCGCGCTATGTCATTCATGAATTGGCAGAAGTTAGAATTCATAGGTTGGGCATTGGATCGAATCCGAATGGCTTAGTGGTCTCCGAGATAGCTCGCTAGCCTTGTAACCAGAAGTTCGTGGGTTCGAACCCTGGAGGTGGGTGTGTGCGTATTGCCGAAGAGTCCCAAACGAGGCTGACGAATCAGCTGTCTGGCAGTACTCCCAGCTGGTTCTTCAATGGTTCTTTAACTGATGTGAGCTAATGATGGAATCCTCCAACCAATCAAACAAAAAAAATCCCTACAAAATCAATACTTGAAAATTAGAAGCCTAGTATTCCAGTGAATCGTCAATCAATAGACACACTATTATTATCATTATTGTTTCCTTTAATTCCTAGAGGAACATAGGGCTTCAGCCGTGCGTCTCCAATGCGTTCGGTTCTCTGCTAGAGTCTTCACCTGGCTCCAAGTCTGCCCAAATAGACACACTAACATAGATAAAAGTTGATCAATCCATAATTAGCAAACCTTATGCACAACTATCGGGCAAACGTTTGACACAAATCAAGCCGGTGAAGGATGACAATGGAAAGTCAATCACCGAAGAAGCGGAGCAAAAAAAACACTGGGCTGAACTTTTCAAAAGACTCCTAAATCGACCACCACCTACAACGCGCCCAACAATACCAACAACGGAGACAGAGCTATCAGTGAACACCACCCCCCCCCGAAGAAATCAGAAGTCCTTACGGCAATCAAGATGCTAATAGCTGGAAAAGCAGCAGGACCAGATGGAATCCCAGCAGAAGCATTGAAAATGGACCCAGAGACAACAGAGGACTTGATGACGCCACTACTGGAGAAGGTGTGGAAAGAAGGCAATGTACCCGAGGATTGGAAGAAAGGATACTTATTCAAACTACCAAAGAAAGGAGACCTAAGTCAATGCAAGAACTGACGCGGAATTATGCTCCTGTTCATCCCAAGCAAAATACTAAGCCGCATCATCCTGGAGAGAATCAAACATGCCCTGGATGAAAAACTTCGCCGATGATATATGTCTGATTTCCCACAAACTGGAAGATATGCAAGCGAAAAGCAACAAGTTAGCAGAAGAAGCATCCAGAGAAGATGGGGCTTTAGGTGAACATAGAGAAAACAGAAGTAATGAAGATTCCTGGGCAACACCACCAACAGCTACAACAATCAGCATAAATGGAAAGAACCTGAAAGAAAAACAACCTCTTTTACCTACCTGGGTATCATCGTTTCAACTACAGGCGGACGGAACTGATGAGTACATCAAAGCAAGAATCGGAAAAGCAAGACAAGCTTTCACTACTCCCAAGTCTGTGTGGAGGTCAACAGCACTCAGCATCAAAAATAAGGTCCGGATTTTCAACTCCACTGTGAAGTCACTCAGTACTACTTAACATACGGATCAGAGACTTGCACTGCGCGTCACAAAGAGCATCTCAAACAAACTACACACCTTCATTAACAGTTGTCTTCGCTCAATACTCAAGATCAGATGGCCAGTCAGAAAAGATCAGCAACAGAGATCTCTGGCAATGAGCGAACCAACACAGCAGGAACCGATTGTGAAACAAATATGCAGGAAGAAATGGAGGTGGATTGGCCATACTCTGAGGAAACAAGCCATCAAGTGACATCACTAGACAAGCCATTGTTCGAGTGGAACCCGGCCGAAAGGGAAGCGGCGAGTTGTTCGTCAGTGCAACGTTGAGGGTGATTTGGAGGAGGTGATGTGAAGAGGAGATGAAAACGTGTGGGCAGACTTGGCGCCAGGTGAAGACTCTAGCAGAGAACCGAACGCAATGGAGACGCACGGCTGAAGCCCTATGTTCCTCTAGGAATTAAAGGATACAATAATAAAAATAATAATAATAATGCACAAAAAGTCAAACTTCAGGTCAAGGAAACAATCAACAGCAATACCAGTACAAGTAGCCACCTAGAGGGTGTGAAAACACACAAAAACAACCAAAGAATCACGTTCAAGGTCACCAACCAGGAGAGATGACTGATAAACTCATGGAGAAATCTTAAAGCTCACTTCAATTCAAATTGAAGTGTATGCGCTGATGGAAGATGTTGCCTAGTAGGACAATAATGAAAGCTTCGCAACTATAAACCATCCACCCAGCTAGCTCAGAGAACACAACTACATCAAAATTATTTTAACTATCTTTAAACTGTAAAAGATTATATTTGTAAAATCTCAGCGATATTGAGATAAGTAATTCCAACGTTTCGTTCGGCAATCTGGTCCGAACTTCTTCAGGGAAATTAATCGAAATTAACATAACAGAGGTTTATATATAAAAGGAACATCACTTGTTTTTAAAAACTTTATCCAATCATGAGTCATTCAACAGGCATAATAAACAAAATTTTATGAGCTGTGATCAAAATGTGACCTCGGACTTACAAATATTGGTCCACCTTTGTTAAACACTTTGAACGGAGAGTGTATGTGTGTGTGGGTAAACAGTTGTAAAACATTTCTTAACGTCTCCATAAGAAGATATGGACAGTCGAGAATTTTGACCAAGTATTAATAATAAGTGATACATATCCATTTTTTATTTATTAATAAGGATTTTATGATTAGACGTATTTTCAAAATTATGGTGTTTAGGATTAGCGTTTAGTAGAAGCACCCTGTCGAACTTATTGATTTGTCTTCTTTCTGAATATTGAGCTGCTTTATTCGACCTACTGGAGTTGTCAGGTGACTCGACAGCTACGGATTCAGGATATGCATTCTGTTGCAGACAACGGAAAGTGAAAACACGATGATTGTTCCAATTACACAGTTTCTTTGTTGATTTAATTCGATTACAAAATAATTCAAACGAACTGTCGTCAAGATTTGACAGAATAGTTCCAAAATATTTGGGTGCCAAGTGAAATCCTTGTTGAATGACTCATGATTGAACAAAGTTTTTAAAAACAAGTGATGTTCCTTTTATATATAAACCTCTGTTATGTTAATTTCGATTAATTTCCCTGAAGAAGTTCGGACCAGATTACCGAACACAAGAAACGTTGGAATTACTCATTTCAATCTCGCTGAGATTTTACAAATATAATAATTTTTTACAAATGTCTACTTCTCACTCGGCGCCCAAATATTTTAGAACTATTCTGTCAAATCTTGACGACAGTTCATTTAATATCTTTAAACTGTGTCATAAATTTCCTCAATCTTATCTTATATTCAAATTAGTATCGCACTTTTATCCTCATGGTCCTAGTTATCCGCATAATTTATAACTATATCATCAGACAACAGGTTTTAGTCTTTACTAGACAAAAGGTAAATTAACACCTGGAGGATGCATATACGTATCCAACAATTAGATTAACCAAAACACCACAATCTGGACTTTTAATTAATTTATAGATGCTAAAATCATGCTAAAGTACTATAGGCTCTTAGCCGCTACAATTTGGTAGATGTATGGCGAACTCCTTTCAAACGCATGATCAACAAATGTCGCAAGTTTCACGAATCAACAACATTAGTTAAAGAGTCACTGAAAACCGACGTTTTGTTCGATGTGTGGGACTCTTCTGCATTGGCCCCGCTGGAAATCGAAGCAAGAACCTTCAAGTTACCAGACCAAGTTTGTTGACTATTCAACCAACTGGAAAGGGATCCAATGGCCCGAGAATTCTAACCTCTGTTAATTCGCGATTTTATCACAATCGCCAGCTCTTGTCATCGGCGAGTAACTATTCGCTTACCTGACTTGATCGACTCCAGAGTTGTAACGAACTAGTTACTAGAACTTTAGACAAGTTCATTCTGTGTAGCCAGTTACCAGTAGACATCAAATTCACCTTCAAGAGTTAATTTGTAGGGTTTCGATTCGTTTGACATTGGATGGAGGTCACGAAATGACAAAAGCTAGAATTCATGCGCCATTGAACTCCGTGCCGAGTAGATGACTAATTAACTAGCTTGTCTCCATTATGGATAAGATTTTAGTTTGATAAATGACATAGTGTTGTACAAAAATATTAATTGATGACCACGTTTCGAGCACAATTTACTGCTGGTCATAATCATATCACACAACTTTTCCTTCATTTATATACTGGTGTGGAATCGGCTAGATATTTAAATAAATATCAACATAGGATAATGTACATTCACAAACAATAATATTATTGTTATTAATAAACTACAATAAGATGGGAAATAATACGAGTGTTTTTATAGTCATAATAAGTAACTTGTTAGAATGTTATAATGTATGTGAATTGAAATAGAATTTTGAGATTATTTATTATCCTCCTCTGATTTGACTGACTAATGACAATAATATCCTCTATATCTCCAGTATTTGTATCGAGTCATTTCTGTTGCATGTGTTGGGTGTAGATTCGCTCGATGAACCAGCATTCAGTAATCAATCTCTCTTGCTCTCCACCTACCTATATTACTTCTTAGAATCTTAACCCTCTACCAACCTATTGTGTGGTTGTGTGTTAATGCATGCAGTGCAATTGCTGAGCTTTTTTCTAAATTACTCATCTTCTCGGGGTCAACCATTCTTACCTTAGCTAAATTCTTATGTTCCGACAATCTGATTACCCCCGATGTACTAGTTTGACCTATGTAGTTGACCTAACTCACAGTCATTGCAGGGTATTTTGTAAATTATATTAGTTTGTCTAATTGGGTCAACCTATAGAGCTTGTCCTGTCTGCGTGAGCTTGTAGGTTTGAATGCCACCCTAATTCCTGCTTTATTAAGAATCCTATTTAGGGTCTCAGATGTCCCCTCCTTATATGGTATAACAGTAGATGCCTTATATTCTCTCTTATTTATGTTATCACTACTAGTTTCACAATTATTTTCATTTTGCTTTTGGCGTTTTTTGATATTCCTAATGAATTTTATAGGGTAGTTATTTGATGCCAACGCTTCTTCTATCTGTTTTATTTCATCATTTAGGTCTATTTTTGTGCTACTTAGTGCTATTGCTCGGCTTATTAGACATTTAACTAAGCCTGCCTTAACAGTTAAAGGATGAGATGATATCTATGGTCGGCCTGAATTTGGGCTACCGATATCCATGCTGAAAATTCCACACTTGTACTGAAAATACGGTGTGGAATCAAGCTGTAAATCAAAATAAAATAAAAAAATAAAATAAATATCTATTAGAATGCGTTGGTTTTCTATAAACACTAGTCTGCAGTTTACCTTCTTCTATTCGTTTGATTTTACAATCTAACTGCTAATTCTCCTTGTTTATTTTCCGACTCAAATGTGAATTTTATTGTAACCTGAAGTTCCCGGGTTCTATAGCTGGTGGGGTCATGGTGAAAAGTTCCAAAAATGGGACGACAAGGGCTTCCTAGTACTCCTTGGTGGCTTTCAGTCGTCCTGTAACAAACGCCAAGACTATTTTTCATCACAATTTGTAATTAAACAAAGAATCACTCGATATCAATGTCAGGTACTGTGGATTAGTGACTTGCTTTTTGAAAAACCTTACCAGGTTCTCCACAACAAGCTGTTGCCATTGTTATCCATCAACTCATTAGTGAGAACAGTTACTTCACACCCCACAAAATTGAATTTAGACTGTACTATATGGCAAGATAAAAACTCAGCTGGATTCCGACAGATTGGTTTCTTGGCCATATGTTTACTTCAAAGCCCAACAGTTGTGGAATCTCTCCTTCATTGGCCTGTTGGTATACACTCCTGAATGTTCCAATACCTGGATAGAAACTTCTGACTAGTGCTCCTCGGATTTTCGATAATTTAGGACAACACATTTAAGCGAACAATACTGTTTTCAATTAGATCTCATCATCAGGCTTAACTCTAATATACCTACATAAGTTTACAAATAAAAATTCAAATATAAACCAATCATGGTGTTTTGTCTATAGGATAATACGATGATGAATATAAATCGTGCAATTTGTCATAGTAGTAGTAATGATAATAATAATAACAATAGTAATAATAAAAATGGTGTTATCAATAATAAGGATGAAAAAGTGAGGCAATCTGTGATAACACGAATAATGAAAAACAGCATGACTAAACAAACAAATCTGTTCAGATAGACGCAGATAGTCGATAAGGGCTAATAAAAACAAATGAACCGATTAAGTAATGTTAGATTGTAAGAGAAGGAAATGAAACAAGTTTATAATGAAGATAAGATTAAGGGATGATAAGAAAGGGGTTGAGAATATAAACAAAGCGTGGTGTAGAAGTCATTAGTTGGTTATGTCTTAATAGGCCAACAAGGGAGGGATAATGGCTGTACGAACTTCTTTTGAATGCATAGTTTAGGTTTATTAGTTCGAATGCCTATCGCCCCAGCTGTGTGCAGTAGACGAATACGAATTCTATCGGAAAGATTCGGTGAGATACGATGAATTACTTTGAAGGCTCTCGTTCTCTCGATTACATGACCACTGTCAATTAAATGTGACAAAATTGAGCTACGGATTGTTTTTGTCTGTCCTTTGCCAAACCACGATGATTGGAGATGTTCACTAACACGTTGGCTTAGCTGTCTAGCAGTACGCCCAATATAACTGTCGATAATTCGATAATTTATATAAAAGAAAAGAAGGCGTTCAGCGAAGAGACTCTTTTCGGCGAATTCATTCACTTAGCTGTACAATCGCATATTTATACAATTTTGTTTGTGTGTGTGTACATTAGATTTATAAAGTTTAGATAATTATGTAATATAAGTAATTTTTGGCTTGGAAACAAACGTTAAGATGGAAAATAAAATAGAATTGATTAAGTGAGTAGAATTCAGATGAGGTCAGGTTGGAAACAGTGTTAATGAGTGGTGTTATAATCAAGTAATGGTGGGGTTAGAGAATAATACAGTTGAAAATAAGTAAGTTAATCGGATGACGTAACTCAGTTGACTAGAAATTGGACGTGGGTCAAGTTAGTAACATTGTTAATGAGGGTAGAGATTACAAATGGGTGGGGTAGAGAATAATATAAGTGAAAATGTGAAATAATAAAATGCAAGAGACAAAATAATACAATTAGTAAGACTGAAATTAAGAAAGATTACGTTCATTGTAGATTTAATGAATGAACGAATTTCTTTTGTATGCAAAGTTCAGGATTTAGCAGATGAATTGCCATTGCTTCTGCGATGTGGAGAAGTTTGATCGGTACACTTTTGGCAAGATTGCCTTGTATTCTGTCGATAACTTTGAAGTTTATTTCTGGTTTGACTTGGTGTCCAGAGTCGATCAAATGTTCAAGGATCGAGCTCCGGGGGCATCGGTTTTCTCCTTTATAAAACCATGAAGGTAAATGTTCGTTGACGCGTTTGGATAGCGAACGCTGAGTACGGCCGATATACCTGGCTCCATACGAGCAGGTGAATTGGTAGATGCACATAGATGAGGCCAACAGCGGTAGCTTATCCTTGACGTTCATACGAATCATTGGTCTCGCGGAGAACGTCAGTCGTAATTCAGCTGCAACGAAGGTTTTCTTCAATGAGCGGGAGAGCCGATTTCTCAGTATTTCTGTAGATTGGTCTCCATTGAACTGTAGGTTCATATAGAGAAGTCTTTTTGGAGCACTGGGTGTGCACGGCTTCTCTGGTCTGGGTTTCATTGATTTTGTGATAATTCTCTAACTAATGTTGTCTCATCTGTTGAAACGATCGGATCTCTTTCAGAAAAAGAAGTGCTTAAAAAAGCTTCAGCGTACACATACACGATTACATCACAAATCATAATATAGACAGCGATAATACTGGACTAGTTCTAAACACCTTCTAAAATTCCATGAAAACTGTCTAGTCACATAGTTTTTCACTCTGTCTCTCTTTTCCATGAAATAGCATCAAAACTGTCAAAGATAAGAGAAAACTTGACGTATTTTTTATAACCTAATTGCACGTATATTTACGTTATCAAGACACATGCGATCAGAATTGAACGTACATGAGCAAATATGAAGTTGAATTTATCATTTATGTGTTTATCTGTCCATTAGAGAGGGCAGTTTTAAAAAAAGTTGTTTTTTTCCTAACCTCTTGTCAAACACCTGGCATCATGTACAAAAAGCCTCAATACAATAAATAAAACTAACATGACGAATTGACGGAAAAAATAATTAGGAATTATAGGTACTTTGGATTCTGTGATTGGACACAAGTTAGTAACTAGCGTGACATGTGTGTTTCTAGTCCTTGGTGTCTGGTGCAGACTGAATTCTATAGTAGCTTTTGTCCAAATAGCTTTAAACGTGGTTTAGTCAAGACTCTGTACTATAGAGCGAGGAGAATATGCTCTATAGAGAAATTAGAGGAAGAATTTGAGTTTCTTGAAAAGACATTGAAGAGCAATGGGTACCCTTAAAGGTTCATCAACAAGTATGGAAGATCTGAAGTCACAAATGTAAAAACAAATCACAGTAGGAAAAAAGCCAATCTACTTTCAGCTTGATTATAAAGGTGAAAACATTGCAGCGATGATCAACAGAAGGCTGAGCACATCACTAGCCATAGCCTATCCTGCAGCTAAGCTCGTTCCCGTCTATCGAACAACTTGCTCTTTGGTGCAATCAAAAATCGATAGATATCCTTCTCATGTTAACTCCAAATGTATATACAAATTTACATGTATCTGTGGGAGCAGTTACATTGGAAGAACAGAAAGAAGGGCATATCTACGATTTTCTGAACATGTACCAAAAAGCTTACGTCTAAAGGGAACAAATGCTTTAAACAGTGCCATCGCCAGGCATCTCCTCGACATGGGTCATGAGGTGGACGTCGAAAAGTCGTTCAAAATTATCAATAAGCAAAAGAGCTCAATTCTCCTTAAGTTTGCTGAAGCCATTTCCATCAAGCGCCTGAAACCTGATTTGTGCGTTCAGAAAGAAGCGGTTATCAGTCTTTCTTTGCTCCTGGTAACTGGATATTTTTCATCCGAATGCGAGATGCTGAAAAGTTTTCATTGTGTATGATTATTATTGTTCGGAATAGTGTTTAATATTACATATATATGTATATATTATTAGTGTATGCGTATATTGATCGATTGATTTTTGTTTAAAATGAACTCTGTGCAAGTATGTTAAAATTGTTTTTGTAGATACATTTAATAATGTCTTTGCCCTGTAAGCAGCTGACGAGAAGGCAACGAAATAAAAGATGG
The DNA here is from genome assembly GCA_944472155.2 of Trichobilharzia szidati. Lineage (NCBI taxonomy): Eukaryota > Metazoa > Platyhelminthes > Trematoda > Strigeidida > Schistosomatidae > Trichobilharzia > Trichobilharzia szidati. The sequence goes on from OX235275.1 coordinate 18,874,838, forward strand.
TACCATTTTATTCTGCTAAAACTGTAGTTCTTGCTTTGTTCAAATTCATTAAGGGGAATAAATGTATGAATTCTATCAGTCAGTCAATTCTGCAATGTGGCTACCATTCCGCTAGGTAGCTCGCCATCACGGTGTACATTGATTTGATGATATTAGATGGTTGGAGGCAATCGGCCGGACCAAGGCTTCTTGCTAGTTGGCAAACCTGACTGATAGAATTCAGTCTGCACCAAAGAAAGGGCTAGACACATCACACTAGTTAGTGACTAGTGTCCAGTCAAAGTATCCAATACAGTCCTACAGGAGGTCAATCGCAGGCCCGAATAGCCCAGTGTTAACGTCTCTGAGTGCAGTCAGCACTGGGTGACGGGGCATATGAGTTCCTTCAAGGCAGTTGCAGATACGGCTTGCTGACTGACTAGTGAGTGCCGACTAGCACGAAACCTAGGTGGTGTCCAAGGCTTCCTGTGGCCGATTGCCTCTAACCATATATTATCATCAAATTTGCAGTCTATTTACTCCAGGGACTTAATGGCAATGTACTCGTCTTGACCTGAAGGTTTTCGGTCCGATACTCAATGTGGTCATGGGTGCGCACAACACCGAAGCTCCCTTAGAACCAGGATGAAACAGAGATCCAGTGCTCCATGGTTTATAAGTGGTTTTCTCACAGAAATTTATATATTAAACTTGATGATTATTTTTCAGATGCTAGTTTATAAGGGTTTCATCAAGTTTGTTTGTTTCAAGCTTGATCACAGTTTGATACCAGTTAAAGAACCGGTAGGGAGTACTGAACAGTTATTTCGTCCTAGTTTGTGACTCTTCATCTGTGCTCACTTATGATTCCACTTATGATTTCGGGGATCGGACCAAGAACCTTCAGGTTACAAGGCGAGATTATTGATCACTCAGTGGCCAATGAATTCTAACCTCTGCCAATTCGTAAGACATTTTGATAAAATCACAGTCAAAGGTCAGTAAATACACACAATCCTCCTCTCGTGTTTTCTGTACAGTGTGAAAGGTAGATGTCAGCCAGTCAATATGACATGGCATACCTCATCTCTGTTGCAGAGTGTGCTAGGATTTACCGACTGAAGTGTAACAGAAACTTGATCTACAGATGAATGTTACATGTTTCGCAATAGAGGGTCAAACAAATAGTTCAAAAAGGCCAGCGTTAAACGATGAGGATTCCGATTAATGTTGGATTCAACTATATTGATGGGGCTAATCAGGTTATCCATGAATAATGGTACAGTTTGTAAGAATCATCAGTGTTCAGGACATACCGCAATGACAGTATTTAATTTTTTAATCAGTCAGTGAACCATTGAAAACGAGGGAGTACTGGACAGCTATTTCATCCTAGTTTGGGAATTATCGGCAGTACACCAGTCTGGATTACTCAGAATTAATGTTGGGCATGCTAATCATCTGACAAGTACAACCAATCGCCGACATCTTTTCACTAAACTCCACACACATACACGAAGGCAGGCAGACAGACAGAAACACGCAGGTAGTCAGATAGGCAGATGCACAGACAGACAGAATTGTAGACAAACACACACACTTTATAATGGTTCTCTAACTGATATCAATCCGTGATCAACTCGTAAAACTAAAAACAAAACTAGTCCTTACAAACCAACTATAGTAGATTAATCTGATGCTCGCTAGTGCTTTGCTACAGGAAGGAGTTTCCTGGATTTCTGGTGAGAAGTCATGACCACTGAGGTTCATCCAAATATCAAGTGTGAGGATGGATATTCAACCGATGGCATTGGTTGTGGTCGCGCTATATCACGAATTGGTAGAAGTTAGAATTCATGGGCTAGCTATTGAGAGGTCGGATCCCAGTGGCTGAATGGTATACGAGCCAGCTCTCCTTGTATCCGGAAGGTCCTGGGTGCAAACCCCAGTGCAGTGGGAGCGTACTGCTGATGATTCCCAAACTAGGCTGACGAAACAGCTGTCCAGTACTCCAGTGCTGGTTTTCAGTGGTTCTTCTCTAACTGATATCAATCCGTGATCAACTGGTAAAAAACAAAACTAACCCTTACAAACCAACTATAGAAAACAATATTTAATCCCAAATTGTAACCTTCATTCTCATCCCTAATCTTACAGTTTATCTTGTAACCCTAACTCCTGAACCTAGACGATAGATATTTCGATGAATATAAAGAAACTCCTACTCGAAACTGGAGGTTATTCTTGTGACATTTCAATATTTTTACCCTTCAACAGAATTCGCCAATTACTCAGGCTTTCCTTTGAAACCAAAATCAATTTATTTGATATTTAATATATGTGTAAAACTTGGGCACTGTGGTAATAAGTAATTCCATATTAGTTTGTTTATTAGATGTATCACACAGTGAAACAGTACTATAATTTATTAGATGACACAGTTTCGAACAAAATTTATTTATTGTTCATAATCATATCATCAATTATAATCACATGACTTCGAAACTTGAGTTTCACAGTCTTCTTTGTTCTCTCTCATTTGTCGTCGTTGGGTAGAAGAACTTTCCAGATGTCTGGATGGACAGGTGTTGAATCATTCCTATTACACGTATTCCCTCTCAGTTGATTCGATAAACAGAGCTTCTGTTATCAATCTCTCAGGAAATATGTAGGGAAATGTAAAAATACTATAAATAATGATAGTAGTGATAGTGATAATAATAATAATGATATTAATGACGAGATGCAAGTCAAATGTGCGCAAGACAACACCAACAATAAGGAATCTAAATCATCAGCAGCAATCCCACACAAGGAAGAAACCTCGGAAACCACCTTACGCAGAATTCATAACGAGGTAGCAGTAGAAGTGGCATTCAAGTTACCTACAAACCTATTTAGAAACAAACTTTGTCGGTTTAAGCATCTATCCTGTGGAGCCAATTAAACAAGATAATTTAGTATATCTAATACACTGTTGGAGTGACTATCAGGTCAAATACATAGCTTAGACTAGTAAAATCTCTCGCCGACCATGCACATGGTCCGGGGTTCGATCCCCCGCCGGCGCACACCCGATATCTATGGTCGGCCTGAATTTGGGCTACCGATATCCATGCTGAAAATTCCACACTTGTACTGAAAATACGGTGTGGAATCAAGCTGTAAATCAAAATAAAATAAAAATAAAAAAACAAATAAAAATCTGGAATAAATGACCTGAATAAGATAAGAAATCTGGAGAACAAAACAATTTAGTTTATCTCATACCTTGATGAAACCACTGTCACGTCAAATACATAGGTCAAACTAGTAGAACAGGGGCAGTCAGTCAGACTAGTCGAGCATAAACACCTAGCAGGGAAATCTAGATTAGTTGACCCAAATAAGATAAGAAAGCTGGAGAATAGTTCAGCTATGGCACTCACTACACTACATGCAATTATACACAACCATACAATAGGATGGGATGTCATAAGATAACAGTTTTGAAATCTAATATCATAGGGTGGAGGGAGAGATAGATAACGGACTGAGGCTTAATTTATCGAATCAGCTGAGGAGAATACGTGTAATAGGAATGATTCAACACCTGTCCATCCGGACATCTGGAAAATTCTACTACCCCAATGACGACAAATAGGAGAGAACAAAGAAAACTATAAAACTCAAGTGTCAAAGTCGTGTGATTATAATTGATGAAATGATTATGAACAATAAATTTTGTTCGAAACTGTGTCATCCAGTATGTGATAACACTGTTTCACTCACTGTGTGATACATCTAATAAACAAACTAATATGGAATTAGATCATATTTATTTTACTTTTTTATTTTATTATAGCTTGATTCCACACAGTACCTTTTGGTACACGTATGGAATTTTCAACATGTGATATCGGTAGCCCAAATTTTACAGGCTGACCATAAATATCAGGTGTGCGTCTGCCGGGTATTGGACCCCGGACTATATGCATGGTCCTAACCGCTGTGCCACCGACGCACATATGTAGCCTGTTTGATACCATAAATGGTAATCAAGGAAACAAGTACACATGCATGACGTAATATACCCTCTAGGGATTAAATGAGATGAGTAGTTGTGTGGTGTGTGCTACTGATAAGATCTATCAGTAGTATATATTAAAAGAGATATTCATCGGCAAAAAAATACCAATTAGCGAGGAGACAGATTTGATGTCAGAGAAAGCAAATGATACAGAGTTGCGGAGTTACATGGGAGACGATGTAAAAGGAATACAAAGAAGCACATAGTATGAAGGAAGGTCAGAGGTAGCGAGCACAACACGGAATATCTGTGCAAATGATGCTTTGAACATAAGGTGTACGTAATTTGACTATACTGAGAAAGATTATTACAAATAATCATTCCTTTACCAAGTCTCCCGTCTTCTACCGCTGCATTTCTGTATAATTCACACTAACCAGTAGTGCTTACCAGTGCCAAGTTGAAGTGGCCTAAACACCAGACGGTGGTCGCGATCGTTTACGGGTCGAGACGATCGATAGTGCACCCACTTTATTTCTATCATTATTATTTCCTGTAATTCCTAGAGGAACATAGGGCTTCAGCCGCGCGTCTCCATTGTGTTCGGTTCTCTGCTAAAGTTTTCACCTGGCTCCACGTCTGCCCACATGCTTCCAACTCCTCTTCACATGACCTCCTCCAAGTCACCCTTGCACTGACGACCAACTCGCCGCCGCTTCCCTTTCGGCGGGGTTCCACTCGAGCAATGGCTTGTCTAGTGATGTCACTTGAAGGTTTCCTCAGAGTATGGCCAATCCAATCCATCTCCATTTCTTCCTGCCTATTTGATTCACAATCGGTTCCTGCTGTGTTGGTTCGCTCATTGCCAGAGATCTCTGTTGCTGATCTTTTCTGGCCATCCAATCTTGAGACAACTGTTAATGAAGGTGTGTAGCTTGTTTGAGGTGCCCTTTATGACGCGCCAGGTCTCTGATCCGTATAGTAGCACTGACTTTACATTGGAGTTGAAATTCCGGATCTTAATTTTGATACTGAGTACTGTTGATCTCCACACAGACTTGAGAGTAGTGAGAGCTTGTCTTACTTTTCCGATCCTTGATTTGATATCCTTGTCAGTTCCTCCTGTAGTTGAAAGATGCTTCCCAGGTAGGTAGGTAGTTGAAGGAGCTTGTTTCTTTCAGGTTCCTCCTATTTATGCTGATTGTTGTCTGTTTTTATTGTTCTTGTCCAGGAATCTTCATCACCTCCGCTTCCTCTATGTTCACCTGAAGTCCTATCTTTGATGCTTCTCCTATCACCAACTTGTTGCTTTTCGCTTGCATATCTTCCAGTTTGTGGGAAATCAGACATATATCATCGGCAAAGTCCAGATCCTCCAAGTTCTTTGTGTGGATCCATTTTATGCCTGTTTCCTCGCCGCCCGTTTTCTGGCGCATTATCCAATCTACTGCAATCAGGAAATTAATCATTGATGATAGTAGGCAGCCTTGCCTTACTCCCGTCTTCACTTCGAAGGATTCCGTAAGTTTCCTCTCACAGGCGTGAGGCCAGCAACTTCACCCTGTAAACAAAGTTGCTACAGAAACTTCAGCAAGGTGAATCTCCTTGTACCCACTTTAACTGAGCTCAAAGAGTGGCGGTGGTTTATCTAGGAAATTGGTGTAATTCCACCTCGAACTGTACAAACTGAGAATTCGATTCAGGGTATTACCAGTTCGCTAAAGTAACTAGATAGCCAACCAGCCAGCCAGCCACAAATTGGGTAGTTTGAACAGATTCAGCTCTTTGAGTTGAATTCAACCGGGTACACTGTTGATGAGGAACTCGGCCTCCAAAGAGAGAAACGATTACCTACTGTTTAGACCATATCTTTAAGCCTGGATGCCAAGTACTACTGGTTGGCGTCAGTCCTCTAAAACTGCACATCTCGACCAATTGTTAGTGTACTCAGAGAACACAACACACCTGTTAACCAAGTGTTTACGTGCAATTTGATATATACACAGCGAAGTTATGCATACCATACATGGAATCCGTCATTTGCACAAACCTGCCGTGTTGTGCTACTTCTATGCGCCCTTTCTACTGTGTTTCCCAGTCTTCTTTTCACGTCCCATACTTTACCACAGTAGTGGTTCATTTTCTATCTATGGTGTCAAATTTATCTCTCCACTGTTTGGTTTTTTTGTGCTGATGAATATCTCTTTATATACTACTGATAAACCTTTTCAGTAGCACACGCCACAATAGTATATACCGTCATGCATTGATTATAACACACTTTTCAACGTTTTCTCATGATTTTTGTGTTTTAATTAGAGTGGCTTACTAAGATTGGCCGTGCGTCGGTAGACCATGCACATGGTCTGGGGTTCGATCCCCGGCCGGCGCACTCCTTTACCTCGCTAAGCCAGAACTAAAGCTAGTGAAGAGGAAAGGTTGGACATGAGGTTAGCAACCCAATCCTTTAAAAATAAACACTGCTACAGAAACTTCAAGCCTCTAGCTTGAAGCCCTATCTTCCACTGGGAACGTGAAGGAATAAAAAACAAAAACTTAGATTGGCCACTCTACTGTCATTCATGTACCATCCACTTAGACTTTCATCTGTTTTCACTCCTGATTCAAAACTGACGTGCACAAAATTTCCTATTGCCTCATTATTTTTAAGTAGTTTGCATTATTGATTATCTCCTCAAGAAATCACTTTATTACGGCACTAGTATATTTCAATTCATAGATAAGGCAAATATATATCTGCTCTGAGACAATTCTCCATAGATGGTAGTTTTTTCAAGAATCTTTTGTTAGTGCGTCTACATAATTTATTGATTAATAGTGGTGAATAACTGCTATTCAGCTACAAGGTGGTTGACTATTGAAATAGAAAACTGATCTAAAATTCCTTTTCTTGACGTTGAACTTACATGAAGAGCTGACGGAACTTTAAGAAGATCGATCCATAGGAAACCCACTTGGAACAACCAGCTGACAAGCTTCTACAGTTGGGTGGGTACCTATCAGTGGAAAAAGAAGGCTAATTAAATCACTTTCTACTCGCGTCCGACGAATCTTCAGCTCTGATACCCTGGAGGAAGAAGAACTACACTTCCTGAAAGAAATCTTCATACAAAACGGATATCCACTAGGATTTATAGACAAAAACATCAAATAGAAAATCCAAAAGCAAGAGACACTATCCATGCCAAAAAAATACTTTACTGAGAACCTCGACTTCAAAAGTGACCACCTACTCAAGGTTGTCCTTAAGAAGAGAATTTCTACTTCTTCAAGAAGAACTTTGCTTGCGGCAACATTAAGAGTAGTCTTCTCCTGTAGCTTTCTGATCTGCAGAAGCCCAAAAGGACAAGATCTCACACCTGACCACTTCTACGTGTATATATCAGTTCACCTGTTGCTGTGGAGCCAAGTACATCGGTCGTTCGATGCATATCCTGTCAAGAATGTCAAAGAACACTATCCGGTGTGGTTGCAGAAAGCAATTAGTGGCCGTATAAGGAGTGCAATGATCGAACATCCCTTCACTACAAGTCGTTCCATCTCAACAAACGCCTCCTACTTCAAAGTAATCTACCAAGTGGAGAACAACCTGCAAAGACAATACGTTTCCACCTTCTTTGTATTTCAGAAGCCTTAACCATTTGGTTAGAAGAACCAGAACTATGCATACAAAATGAAATTATTCAGCCACTTCTACTATCATGGTAACAACTCTGTTGATCTGACTTAACTTTTGCTTGTTTGCTTGTTTTTCTAACTACTTAAAACCTCTTGTATTCCTTTAAAACTCTCACGTAATTCCGTATTTTACTTTGTTTCCATTTTCACCCTGAGCACAACTCCATCATCAAACTATTCATGTTATTACGTAACTCTTTACTAACAATCGTTTGTGACAACTTATCACTTTTGTTACTACCCTCTTATATCAACATCCAATTCCTCTGAATACCTTTTGTATTACGTAACTCGACCGAAAGTCTTACTAATTGTATTTTCGTTTGACAAAGTTGATATACACACACACAAATACATAAAAGCCGTCTGTTTTCAGTATTTGATGATGTCAGCGTACTATAAAATCTGTGATCAATGCCTCCTTTACTGTTTAGCTAAAACCCATTTCACGTCCTTCCTATTGCCTAACAAAAAACATCAATCCATTCAAACAAGGATTCTCTCCACACATCTCACAACACCCAGGTTGTTAAAGACACACAAATCAGTCACGTCTGCTTCACTATATACACAACAAACCAGTATCAATATGTCATTCCACTGTTATCACCTTCCTACATACTCTGCGTCACACCATCATGTCTCGCCGACACAAAAAAGTATCCTGCGTTTTTGCAGTTTTTGTCTGAATATCTCGTGATTCTACACACAATCGTCATCATCAGACTTTTTCTTTTGCGCGCATTCCTGTCACCTACTTTAAAAGACTCGATAAATCAAAACCGAAATACAACGTGTTCAATTTGGTTAAATGTCGAATGGCGAGGGCAGTGGGGGAGGGAGGAATCATTGCTTTCGTCATATTACAACCCACTGAACATTAATGTGATGGTAAGCCAGTCGTCACAACGATGAAAAACAATCTGTGTAATTCTATGTTGATTTGTGGTTGTTACTGGTGTTACTGGTTGTCTTTCGCGTACTTGTATGTGTATGTGGGTTGTTTCATTACAATTGTGCAGATCAAACGATGTGGAATAATACCGCTAATCGGATCAGAGTTCATTATGGATACGAAGATATATATCGTTGATTTTACCTGGTGAATGTTGACGATATCACTCCAAGACATAAATTATTATTGTTCCCTTGGGTTCCTAGTGGAACATAGGGTTTCAACTGCACGTCTCCACTTCTTTCTGTCTTCTGCTGTACTTTTCACCTGCATCCATGTTAGTCCATACTGTTTCAACTCTTCCTCACACGATCTCCTCCATGTCACCCTTAGACGTCCCACTCACCGCTTCCCTTTCGGGTTCCACTAGAGCGATGGCCTGACGCGCGATGTCACCCAGCGGCCTCCTCAGCGAGTGTTCAATTCATCTCCACTTTCTCCTGCATACTTGTTGAGTGATTGATTCTTGTTTCGTTTGTTTGTTCCCATAGTTTCTTGTTGGTTCTTGTTCTTTCCGGCCATCTGATCTTCACTATAGAGCCAGCGAAGACAGTTGTTGATAAAGGTCTGCAACAGGCTGTTGGAAATATTCTTTGTGACACACTGGCCAAGTTTCTAATCCATCCGTATAGAAGAACTGACTGACTTGACGTTTGTATTGAAAATCCGAATCATTTTGTTGTTGATGCTGAGTTGAGTGACAGCGGAAGATTTCCAGATTGGTTTCAGGATTTCCCGATTCTCGATTTGACATCCTCGTCCGTTCCTCCTGTAGTCGAGACAATGCTCCCTCCCTAGATAAGTGAATGAAGTAACCTCTTTCAAATCCCTCCCGTTGATGGTGATTGGTGGTGGATGTTGTTGCTGCTGCTGTTATTGTTGTTGTTGGTTGGTTATTTTCATAACCTCCTTCTTGTCTATGTTCACCTGGAGTCCTGTCTTCTCTGGCTGCTTCCTCGACCACTCTGTCGGTTTTCGCTTGTAAGTCTTCGATTTTGTGTGATATCAAACATAAATCATCCGCGCGCGAAATCCAGGTCTTCTAGGTTCTTCATGTCGGTCCAGGATATCCCTGTCTTTTCGTTTCCCACTGTCTGACGCATAATCCAGTCCACCACAATTAGGAATATCATTGGTGATAATAAGCACCCTTGTCTGACTCCTGTGTTTACTCCAAACTCTCTCTATATATATATATATATATATATATATATATATATATATATATATATATATATATATGGTCAATAAGGTGAATGGCTTTCCATCGCAAGACACTTTCAGTCGATGTTAAGATATTCAAGGAGGAGTAACAGGAAGCACCACATTTAGGATTCGTCCTTATTGACGTGATGCTGATAGCAAATCACCTACTGGTTGGTCAACACTAGTAAAGACGAAACAAAAACGATATACCATACATCCCCTATAGTCTTATGGGAGTACAGTCTCCCAGGGGGTTACTTCTTGATAGCACTGAGTGGAAGTTTATTATTTCTCTGAAACCAGTGTAAAGATCTGTAGCACTAAGCAGCTTAACAAATTCTAATACACCTGACGTGAATGGATAAAACTCCTCTGTAGACATATAGCCGTTTCAGAAGTTATTACACGCCTGATATTGGCAATCCTCTTCATCCATAACACAGTTAAACAACCCCGTAAGCAAATAGACCTCATTCTACCTATCAATTACACAAATGCACTACTCTAATTGACATCTTACAGGTCTCCACTGATACAACTAAGTTAGCAATCATGAAAAAAAAGCACAAATGCACCACGCTACACACTACTGATTAACTGAGGTGAGTAGTTGCATGCCGCTAACTTCAACCAGTAGGGCTTGTTAGCTAACCAATGATAGAGGTGATCTAATCACCGGACAGCTGTTTTGTTCGTTTGGGGTTGAGCTCATCAGAATTGTACTCAGTATGACTCAGCTCAGATGGCCGAGTCAGTTCAAAACAGCAGAATTCTAGCTGGCTAGATACTTGGGAGAACTAATAACGCCATCATTCGGGTAGTTTTTAAATGATTCGATTGTTTGAGATGATTCACACTGGGCACATCACTGATGACCTGGGCCTCAAATGAATTTAACGGCTATCCTGTCTGTCTGTCTGGATTCAGCACAGAACTTGGCACCGAAGTGCAGCAGTTCCAGTTGCCACGTTCCAAATAGCACACAAAGGTAGACAAGAAAATGAATGAAGAGAATCAATAAAGGTTTGACAAGTATAAGAGTGAAACAGAATGAGTAATGGTGGAGAGGAATATGAAACATTACAGAGACTGAATACATCTGCGTAAGCTATTGACAACGATTTTGAGCCATGTCACCTATTGTCTCCAGCCTTCATTGATTCTTAGAGTCCCGAGGGCGGGCCCTAACCCGGAAGTCTGCATCTCCCTCCCTACCTGACTCAGTTTAACTGTCAAGGATTTCATGGATTGATGAGGTCATGTTTTTGTTTGGCCACCACTTACTCTTTTCCAACCTGCACCTATATCAGCTAGTAATGCCCATCCGTCGGGGGAGGCGATGGTTAGGCATGCGCAGCACGTGGCCTAACCATCTCAATCTATGTAACTTCATAGCCTCGTCGACTGATTTTCCCTCTTTTCCCAACACTCTACGCCTAACGTCGACATTACTTACCTTATTATGCTACCTAACGTGAGAAAGAGAACGTAGACATCTGCGATCAAAAACAGTCAACCTTTTCATGTCTTCAACTCGTATTGGCCATGTTTCAGAGCCATAGAGAAGGACGGAGCGAACTGCTGAGCAGTACACACGTCCCTTGGTTGATAGACGGATGTCACGCCTACGCCAAAGATGGTGTAAGTTAGCGAAAGCAGCCCGAGCTTTTTGGATCCGTGCTGAGATTTCGTCACCAATCAATCCGTTGGTGCTGATACAACTTCCCAAATAGGTGAAGTGGTCAACATGTTCTATCACTTCACTCCCTATCACTAAGCTAGGAGTTGACGTAGGCCAGTCCTGTAGCAGCATCTTACATTTTACAGGGGTGAATCGCATGCCAAACATACGAAGATTGCTGCTCAAGGTGTTCAGAAGACTCTGCATTTTGTCAGCGTCCTCCCCTAACAGGACTATGTCGTCTGAGTATTCTAAGTCTATAAGACTATTCCCTGGTAACAAGTCGATTCCTAAGTCGTTAAGTTCAGTTAAGGATACTTCCATTAGCATATCTATGATCAAGTTGAACAGAAATGGGAAAAGTGGACATCCTTGACGGACACCACTGGTTGCTATCAATTCAGATGATAATTCCCCATAAGCCCTTACACGGCTACGTGAGTTTGAGTAGAGTGCCTTGCTTAGTGCAATGTACTTTCTTGGCACTCGCTTCACAGTCAAACATTGCCATAGTACCTTTCAATCCATGGCGTTAACGGCTAACCATTGCTTACATGACTGTGATCTGGTTTCAAATAACTCACTTCTGTCAGCAACATATACCAGCATACATTCATTCTTGATGCTAATCGACAGTTTCCCCAGTGTATGCCCTATCCATGTCCGTTTTCTTCTACATATTTGTTGAGCAATCGGCTCTCTCTCGCCTGTTGGTTTGTTCCCAGCCAGAGTTTTTTTGTTATTAATTCTTTTTCGAGCTGTCCATTTGATCTTCAGTATGATGAGAAGGTACGGATTGATAAAAATGTCTGAAGTGGCCTGTTGGAAACCCTTTTTGTGACACGCTGGCCAAGTTTCTGACCCTTGTAGAGCGACCGACTTCACATTTGTGTTGAATATTCGAATCTCGTTCTAGATACTGAGACAGTGCAGAAGATTTCCAAACTGGTTTCAGGTTGATGAAGACGTATCTTGCCTTTTCGATTCTGACTGGCTGGCTTGCTTTGACATCTTCATCCGTTCCCGCTGCACTGTAGTTGAAACGATGCCTCCTAGATAAGTGAAGGCGGGAGGTAACCTCTGTTATATCTTTCTCATTGATGGTGGTTAGTGCTGGTTCTTGTTGTTGTTGTTGCGGTTCGTTGGTTATCTTCATCACCGCCTCCGCCTTCTCTTTGTTTGTTTGGAGTCCTGTCTTCTCCACTAGCCTCTTCTGTCAGTTTATTGGTTTTCGCCTGCAAGTCTTCGAGTATGTGTGACATTAAACATAAATCATCCACTCACGAGTTTCAGATCATCTTCTAGAGTCTTCTTATCGGTCGGTGTCGAGGATTATTTTCTTCTCATTTTCACGCACAGTCTGACACAACCAATCAGTAAACATTTGAACCAGAGGAAATCAGAAGTTATCTAGTGTCTGACTAGACAGATAATGGCGTGCTTCGGCCTCCTTACTTCACATTGGTCGATATAAGGATGAAACACCAGAGACTTTTATTCTCTAAGTACTTATTTCCCAAAGGTATTTAAGGTGAGAAATAAATATGCGCCACATGAATATTGTTGAAGGATAATTTATATCTTGGAGGGATGTCGTCAACATTCACCATGTAAAATCAACAATATATGTCTTTGTATCCATAATGAACACTGATCCGACTAGCAGTATTATTCCACACCGTTTGATTTCAACAACTGTAATGAAACAACCCACATTCACATACACACACACACACAAGTACGCGAAAGACAACCAGTAACACCAGTAACAACCACAAATCAACATAGAATTACACGGATTGTTTTTCATCGTTGTGACGACTGGCTTACCATCACATTAATGTTCAGTGGGTTGTAATATGACGAAAGCATTTATTGCTCTCCCTCCCTCCCCCCATTCGACATTTAACCGAATTCAACACGTTGTATTTCGATTTTGATTTATCGAGTCTTTTAAAGTAGGTGACAGGTATGCGCGCAAATGAAAAAGTGTGACGATGATGTTGCTGTGTTGAATCACGAGATATTCAGACAAAAACAGTAAAAACGCAGGATACTTTTTTTGTGTCGGCGAGACATGATGGTGTGACGCAGAGTATGTAGGAGTTATTGTGTATATAGTGAAGCCAACGTGACTGATATGCGTGTCTCCAACGCTTTGTTGTGAAATGTGTGGAGACAATCATTGTTTGAGTGGATTGATGTTTTTTGTTAAGCGATAGGAAAGAGGTGAAATGGGTTTTAGCTAAATACTAAAGGAGGCATTAACCACAGATTTTATAGAATTCTGAAATCACAAAATACTGAAAAAAGACGGCTAATATGTATGTATGTGTGTGTATGTCAACTTTGTCAAACGAAAATACAATCAGTAGGTTTTATTGGTGGAGTTACGTAATTTAAAAAGTATTCTGTGGAATTGGATGTTGATAGCAGAGGGTAGTAACAAGAGTGATGAGTTGTCACAAACGATTGTTAAAGAAGAGTTACGTAATAACATGAATAGTTTGATGAAGGAGTTGTGCTCAGGGTAAACACGGAAGCAAGATAAAATACGGAATTACGTAAGAGTTTTTAGGGAATATAAGAGGTTTTTAATTACTTAGAAAAACAAGGAAACAAGCAAAAGTTAAGTCAGATCAACAGAGTTGTCACTATGATAATAGAAGTGGCTGAATAGTCCTCTTTTGTATGCATAGTTCTGGTTCTTGTAACTGAATGGCTAGGGCTTCTGTAATGCAAAGAAGATGGAAACGTCTTGTTTTTGACAGATTGTTGTTCACTTGGTAGATTACTTTGAAGGTGGAGGCGTTTGTTGAGATGGAATGACTAGTGGTGACGAGATGTTCGATTATTGCACTCCTTTTATGGCCACTAATTGCTTTCTGTAACCACTGTGGATAGTGTTCTTTGACTCTTTTTGACAGGATATGCATCGAATGGCCGATGTACCTGGCACTATAGCAACAAGTTGAATAACGATATTTAAGATGTTGTTGAAAACATCAGCAACGAAGAATTGTCTTAGCCTAAATGGAGTTTTGAGTTATATGAGAACTAATTGATGCGTTGATTGATTCATATAGGTCTGTGGGACTTATACAGCAGATAATTAATTTAAACGAAAGGAATGAAATGCACTCATGAATAAGATCAGGCATGTGTAGACACTATTTATCAGTGGGCCAATGATAGAATAGCTCGCCAACTACACACGTGATACGGATTCCAGTCCTAATCAAGTAACTCACTTCGAAACCTTCTCTAGTTTACCTAACCGGAGGTATTATGCACGGAAATGAACGGAGATTGAGTCTATGAGGCCATAATGAAAGCCATAAGGAATCTTGTGGCGATACTTCTGAATGGGAGCATTAAATCTGTTTCGAATTGGTATGGTCAAGTTTCCAGAAGTAGACGCTGTTGAATTTTGAGGGTCAAGTGGACAGTTGTTTGGTCTCCAAATTATAACCGATTTCAACTGGATTTTACATTTCTTCTGAATGTAACTCACTGGTGGGGATCTTGTTCAGAATCCATCCACAAAATTTCTGTGAGCTGAAAAAGACGCATAATGTTGCTAGTGAGTTAAGCCATTCAACACAATAATCAGAAAGTCCTGAATTCTAAACCCGGTGGGTGCATACTGTTGAAGAGTCCCAAACTAGGCTGACGAAACAGCTGTTCAGTACTCACAGACTTTCCAACGGTTCTCTAACCAATATCAGCTCATGATAAAATCCTGTAACCAATCAGTCAAATCCTTACAAACCAATGTTTGAACACCGATTTCTGCTTTCTTTCTTCGATTAGTTTTGCCCCTCTTCCTGTTCAACTGGTTTGAGACACTTACTCTGAAATCGGTGTGGTGGAGGTCTACAGAACTCAGAATAATAAAATAACATCCGAATTTTCAGCATTTCTCTCAAGTTATCTCAAGTGCGAAGAAGTAGCCCACATGTCACCGAAAGCATTTCAAACAGGCTACTAAAGATATAAGTATAAAACTTGGACACTGTAGCGGGAGAGTATAACTCCATTGTGGATAAGATTTTATTTTGATAAATCACACAGTGTTGTTATACAGTAATATTTACTGATGATAACGTTTCGAGCACAATTTATGGCTGCTCATAATCATATCAAGTCACTCACTCACACAACTTTCTTGCTTCATTTATATACATGAGTAAAATTGATGATTAGACATTTGAATAAAAATCAAAATGGGATAATGTACATTAAGAAATAATAATATGAGTGTTATGGATCAATTACAATCAGATGGGAAATAAGACGAGTGTTTGTATAGTCATAATAAGTAACTTGTTATAGTGTTGTGATGTGCGTGAATTGAAATAGAATTTTGAGATTATTTATTATCCTCCTCTGATTTGACTGACTGGTGGTAATAATATCTTCCATGCATATCTCTGGTATTGGCATTGAGTCATTTCTGTTGCATGTGTTGGGTGTAGACTCGATGAACCAGGATTCAGTAATCAATTTCTGTCTCTCCACCTACATAGATTACTTCGTAGAATCTTAACCCTCTCCCACCCTATTGTGTGATTGTGTGTTAATGCATGTAGTGCAGTTTCTGAGCTTTTTTCTAAATTACTTATCTTCTCGGGGTCAACCATCCTTACCTGAAACGACTGAAATCTTTGCGCTGATGGGGTGTGGTGATTTGAAGTCTAAATATTTGTTGTTGGAGTGTGTTTTCTTCCTGAATATGTATATACTAAAATGTCCGTTTTCCCTTCTCTTAACTAGGCAGTCTAGAAATGGTAGTTCACCGATGTCTGAATCTGCTTCCGACGTAAACTGGATTCTGGGAGATACACAGTTTATTTTTTCCCCAGGAATGAATTGTGTAGATCTCGTTTTAGTACTACAAAAGTATCATCTATATTTTAGGAATAAGTATGCATGAAAAGATGTTATTTTCGAATCTATTCATGAAAAGGTCAGTGACTATTGAGGAAACTAGTGAACCCGTAGCAACACCAGTTTTCTGTCTACATAAATCCCCTTTAAATGTAAAATAATTACTTTCTAGACAGAATTTTAAGCTCTTAATTATTTCACTGGTGTCCAGTGAACATCTTCGTGATAGCGTTGTATCTGATTCTACTAGACTGGAAATGATATGAAGACTTTCTGTAGTTGGGATACAAGTATGTAATGAGTTAATATCATAGCTTACCATAATGTCTTCTTTATCAATTTCTCGGTGTTCTATTTGAGATTTTGACAATATTGAAATCATCATCCACAAAAATTTCAGAAATCACAAAGAACATCTCACATCATCAGAAGCACTTCATATCAAGTGGAATGCAAATTGTCTGAATAGGAATGATGGAGTAAAACGGAATCTGACCTGGTTACAACACCTCCCTCCTCTCCCTCATGAAGTGACAAAATCAACACGAATGTGATAAGCAATTTCATGATGTAAACAAACGCTGTTTTTATTATTTTACACACTTATCAAACCCAACAATCTACACCTACCTGGTTTTGTTATCTTTACCAATTAGCCAAATTGATAGCATAAAAAAAATTACCTCATGCTGATGAACGATGATCAAGTTAGTAAACTTTGTTTTGATACCATAGCAAATGTACTATTACCTCTGTTATTTGGTTGAGTGATCTTCATTGTTATTTCGACCTTCAATATGGCGGCCTTTTAACTTGACCTAAGTAGTGTATTTTCTCACCTCCTTACTCTTTGTTATTATATATGCTGAGATTTTGTAAATTCCGGTTTAAATATTACAACTTTGATAAAGCTATTAGCTTTAAATAGCGAAACCAATCAACCAAATTTTGATAGCATTATTAGAAGACGGAGATTATCTGAAAAATGTGATGTATTAGCGCTATACATTTCGAACAATCTGATCACACATTTACTTGTCAAGTCAATATATATGGAAAGGTTAAATTAAACAAGGTGACAAAAAAAAGAATTAAGAATAATTAACACAAACGTTTGGTAATCCAATCAAATAAGGATTACCAAGGTAGGTTAAGAGTAATAACAAACTGTTTTTGAATACACAAGGGGGGTTAAGTTTATGAATGTCTATAGCCTCAGCGTATTTCAGTAAACGTCCTTGACCGTTTTTATAGATGACCTTAAAGGCTGAGTTACAGTATAAGAGAGGCTTGGTGAAGTGTCTATTTAAGAGGATTCAGCGTATTTGCACGGCTGATGTCATAGACAAGGAAAACGAAATATTGATGGATACTCTTGTTGAAAACGGATATCCTTTGAAGCTTTTAAACAGGTGTAGAAGTCAACCAGCCTCTAAACCTACAATTCATACCGTCCCTAAGAAAAAGGTTTTCATCAAATTACCATATAATGGGGAAATAAATAGTAGGATTTTGAGACAAAGGTTGAATTCCATCATCCGTAGAACCTACTATGCAGCCCAGCTTGTAATTGTCGAAAAGGCTAAAAATATGCTTCACTGGAAACCTCAAAAGTGCACAAGTGATTATATCACATCCCATACAATTTACCAATTTTCGTGTGTGTGTGGACATACATACATAGGGAGGAGTAATCGCGCGTTGCACGTGAGGGTGGGAGAGCATATCCCAAAGTGGTTAGGAAAACAGATGAATTGTGACAAGCCCATAGATGCAGGTGCCAGACTACCAAGTTCGTCTATAGCTAAACATCTAATCGAGATGAACCATAAGGTTGATGTTAACTCAGCCTTTAAGGTCATCTATAAAAACGGTCAAGGACGTTTACTGAAATACGCTGAGGCTATAGACATTCATAAACTTAACCCCCCTTGTGTATTCAAAAACAGTTTGTTATTACTCTTAACCTACCTTGGTAATCCTTATTTGATTGGATTACCAAACGTTTGTGTTAATTATTCTTAATTCTTTTTTTTGTCACCTTGTTTAATTTAACCTTTCCATATATATTGACTTGACAAGTAAATGTGTGATCAGATTGTTCGAAATGTATAGCGCTAATACATCACATTTTTCAGATAATCTCCGTCTTCTAATAATGCTATCAAAATTTATAAAAGGGACTAACTGTTTTAAATCAACCAAATCCCTACAAACCAATACTTAAATAGCGAAACTTCAGTAAAAACTACGGCGGTATCGTTTTGTTTTTCATTCATTCGTTGGGAAATACAAGAAAACCTTTATTATGACACGTCTATACTACTTTCATGTTAATCAGTAAGTAATATTGACAGATGAAGTAATTTCATCCTATATTTCAACTCATCATCAGTTTTTTTCCCACATAGTTAATTACTTACTACAGTAGTGTTACACATTCATTTGAAATAGCATCCATTCACTGTCAAACTACGGCATACTTGCTGTAGTATTTTGTGTTAGACAAATTTCCTTCTAGATAAGAAACACTTGTGTGTTAACCAAAATCTTGCCTGTGTGTACGTATATATTTGTGCCTGGCGCGTGTGTTTTTTATTCCATCAACATACACGGAAAAAAACTTTTATTATTATTATTACTATTCACCTGTTTTATGTATTTTTAGAAACATGAAATGTTTACATCCACTGTAAACTTGGAGGTTCTTTTTTTTGTGCATGTCAATCAGAAACGCGATAGAAGAAGAATGAAACTGGTAAGTGGGGAAATTTGATTGCGCTACTTTTACAGAATTGAATTATTATTTATTGATTTTTTTGTCTTTACTATGTATAAGAGGATATTTGAAAAGGGCATTCATTCTAGCTGGGCGTAAAAAGCAAATAGGATTATTTTTTCAAAGAAAAAATCAAATAACATCTTTGAAAATTGGGATTGTACTGTGGTGGTAGTAGTAGAAGTAATAGTGGTGGTTTTTCTCTGGAGTGTTTCGCCATCTTCCGCTCGTTTCCTTCCTCCCTCACTCTCAAAAAAATCACATCTGTTAGATATATGTGTACGTGATTAGAAAAGAGTTAAAAATAGCAATTTCGTCTTCATACGTTAAGTTATATTTTTTTGATTATTGGGATGATGGCAAGTCCGAGAAACTAGTGTAGGTTATACAATCTGATTAAAGCTAGATATTGAATAATAATATGTTATAACTGATGGGCTTCGCCAAGTCAGGGAGTACTGGAGTACAACTGTTTCGTCCTAGTTTTAGACTCTTCAGCAACATGTACTCATGACCCTATTATTATTATTATTATTTTTATTCCCATGGGTTCCAAGTGGAACATAGGGCTTCAACAACACATTTTCACTTGCTTACATTTTCTACTGTTCTCTTCAGTTGGCTAGCTCCACGACTGTTCACTATCTAACACCTCCATGTCACCCTCGCACCGACTACCCACTCGAGCAATGGCTTGCGTGCATTGCGCGCGATATCATTTGACGGTCTCCTCAACGTGTATGCCCGACCAACGCATCTCCGTTTATCTCTCACATATTTTTTGAGTAATCGCCACTCTCTTGTTGGTTTGTTCCAGTGCAGGGTTTCTTGTTGCTAATTCTTTCTGGCCAGTTGGCCATTTGATCTTCATTACAGAGCTATCGAAGATCATAAAAGTCGAAAATGAACGTTTGTCATTGAAACAAAGGAATAGAAGAAGAAGAAAAGAAAATTGTGATAGGAATTTATAGTCTTAATGTTTATGGAGGATTTGTTGACTTTATTGTAGGCCAAGGTAAACATACAAAGAGTTGGTCTTCTGGTATTTATTGCCACCGCTTCAGCTACTGATAGAAGACGCAGTCGAGCTCCTCTAGATAAATTACTAGGAACGCAGTCAATAACTGAGAACGCCTGGTCAAGTTTTATCTGGTGTCCAGTATCTACCAAGTGGGCTAAGACTGCACTATTTACACACTTGGTTACTCCTTTACTCAACCATACAGGTACATGTTCACGTGCGCTCATGGGGAAAGCCCTCTGAGTA
>OX235275.1:18895794-18935761 GCA_944472155.2 Trichobilharzia szidati
CTAGCTAGCCAGAGGAGGAAAGAACACCTTGTCATCTCCAGACATCGAGCACCCCTCCTCAACTGCATGAATGCTTCGCAGTGCTACACAGAGTCCCTCAGTATCGTACAAAAGGATTTCGCATACGCCATCTGTACATAGCTGAAGAATTAGCTATTCGAGATCCGAAATCGGACCTCTGCATTCAAAAGCGATGCATACATTCACTTGCCCTACCGTGGTCAGAGTAAAGTTCTTATTATAATTTTGCTTCTTCTCTTTTTATTATGTAAGTTCATTATTATTATTATTACTACTATTATTTTATTATCATCATTATTCCCATCATCCATATTTTATTACCACTCTATTACTGTTTATTAATAACATTGCTTTTTCATACAGATTTTATATAAAAACACTTTATCGCCCTTCCACTAGTTCCTGTCCATTCTAGACGAACTTATTGATTAGTCATTACCTCACTCTGATTACGTCATCCTAACTTCTGCCTCTTTTCTAACTTACAATTAGTCATCCCGTCTAGACTACACCTTACATTATGTAATACATTTTTCGAGGACAAACTTTACCAGTATCTGATTGATTTTATAAATTCTTTGTTATATATGATTATGATTGTAGGAGCAGTTTCTGAAAATGAATCGTCGAAAAGGGAAAATTTTCTTCGCTGTTCACGCCTTTTTCTTATGAATCAAGATGCATCATGGTCATCATCATCAGCATCAACTGTGCCACCTGTAGTTGAAACTTTTTTGAATAGACAAATAAAACAAGTGACTTTCTCTAGATTTCTCCCGTCGTTGTTGGTTGTCAGTTATCTCCATCACTACTGTCCTCTCCATGTCCTATCTTAGCTACTTCGTCGGCAGACTTGTTGATCTGACTTGTGGATCTTCAAGTTGATGTGTGATGACATTAGATATGTCATCCCCGAAGTCCAGACCTTCTAGTTTCTTTCCCTGCATCAAGGTATGCCTTACCTATGACCTATCCAAGCTGAGGCAGATGGAGTGGGATTCCATGCTTGATTAGGAACCGAGTATTTTAGCTTCCTTCTTCTTCTCTTTCTTTTTTCCTTCACGTTCCCCAGTGGAACATAGGGCTTCAAGCTAGAGCCAGCTTGAAGTTTCTGTAGCAGTGGTGTTTATTTTTACAGGATGGGATTGCTAGCCTCATGCCCAACCTTTCCTCTTTACCAGCTTTATTTCTGGCTTAGCGAGGTAAAGGAGTGCATCGGCTGGGGGTCGAACCCCCGACCATGTGCATGATCGGCGAGAGTCCTAACCGCTATGCCACCGACGCACTGAGCATTTTAGCTAAGAAGCCACAATCTTCAAATAACCACTCCCTCATCGCCCACGCTCAGCAATTAAATATCGAACCACTACTTGAGTGCTGTGATTAACTTCGAAATGGGTGATCACCTCGGTCGTTGAAGTCTAATCTTTCACAAACATCCTCATGGGTGACATTAGGCACCAATAGGTACTGTATTGCTGTTATTTTTGTTAGTAGCGCTGACCATTTTCTTTCTTTTTTTCAAATATAAGCGAAATCTCATTTACCCGAGAAAATATTCTCTACAGGTAAATGTCTGAAAGGCGTACTGTATACGGGAGTAATTCAACATGGAATCCGATGTCCAGTATAGAAGATTACTGTATTATTAAGTAAGTTCAATAATTTTTAGTATTCCAATTGCTTGCTTGTATTTAATTCACAAAATTATCTAATAAGGTGGCGATAATTACAGTATTTTCAAATATTGGTTTTTGTTGGGATTGTGTTTGATTGGTTGGAGGGTAGGATCAGGTCCCAGTGGATTAATGGTCACCTTGGAACCACCCCACCTAATGGGTGCATACTGTGAAGAGTCCTAAACTAGGACGAAACAGCTGTCCAGTATTCCCGGCTGTTTTTCCAATGGTTCTCTAACCGATGTCAGCTCATGATGATGAAACCCTCCAACCAATTACAGTATTGTTGAGGGATTCAGACCACTTCTACTGTTCGACTGTGAACTAAGTCTTACCAGCTTCTTATCTACTGTGGATTCTGTCCGATTGCGAAATAGTTCGTTATTAGTCAATAACATGAAATATACATTTCCTTGCAGTTTGTGGTGGTCATGCTTGTTGTGTAATGGATACTACAATCAGATAACCCGAATCTCATAAGGTGGATCAGTGATTTCGAAAAATATGGTCATGGGCATTTGTAAAAATTGTATCTCTGTAAAATCTCAGCGAAATTGAAATAAGAGTAAGTAATTCCAACGTTTCCCGCGTTCGGCAAACTGCTCTGCACTTCTTCAGGGAAATTAATCGAAATTAACATAACAGAGGTTTCATAAATATAAAAAGGGCATCTCTTATTTTTAAAAACTTTCTCCAATCATATAAGTCATGAAACAGGCAACAAAATATATAATAAGCAAACAAAATTGTATGAGCGGTGGTCAAAATTTGACCTCAGACTCACAAATATTAGTCTACTTTTGTTAAATTATTAGATGTCCAAACCAAGTTCACTTTTAACAGTTTGAAAAAAATTGGGCATTGGGTATATGATATTCATTATAATAAAGGTTTACTTGTATTTCCCAATGAATGAAAAACAAAACGATATTGTTGTGGT
Organism: Trichobilharzia szidati; assembly: GCA_944472155.2. Taxonomy (NCBI): domain Eukaryota; kingdom Metazoa; phylum Platyhelminthes; class Trematoda; order Strigeidida; family Schistosomatidae; genus Trichobilharzia; species Trichobilharzia szidati. The sequence goes on from OX235275.1 coordinate 18,898,435, forward strand.
TCTACTGACGTTTCGCTATTTAATGCTAATAGCTTTATCAAAGTATTATTAAACCGGAATTTACAAAATCTCAGCATATATATAACAAAGAGTTAAGAGGTGAGAAAATAGACTACTTAGGTCACGTTAAAGGGACATATTGAAAGTCAAAATAACAATGAAGATCACTAAACCAAATAACAAAGGTAATAGTACATCTGTTATGATATCAAAACAAAGTTTACTATTAGACGTTCTTTGTGATTTCTGAAATTTTTCTGGATTATTTCAGTATTGTTTTTACGAGTTGATCACGGACTGATATCAATTAGAGAACCATTGAAAACCAGGGAGTACTGAACAGCTGCTGTTTCATCCTAGTTTGGGAATCATCGGCAGTATGCACCCACTGGGATTCGTAAAAACCATAACAAACCCTTACAAACCAAACTATAGAAAAATATTTCAATATTGTCAAAATCAATTTTGTGGTCCGATATACATCGGACAAACATCACCAGAGAGAAATCAAGGTAATCAGAAGAAATGAACACTGTAGAGCATCTATTCGACCACCGAGAAATCCCGTTGAACTAGAAAAACTTGAAAAATCATCAGCCATAAGTCTACACGCTATAGAATCAGGTCACAAAATTGATTTTGACAATATTGAAATAATCCAGAAAAACATTTCAGAAATCACAAAGAATGTCTCATATCATCAGAAGCACTTCATATCAAATGGAATCCAAATTGTCTGAATAGGAATGATGGACTAAAACAGAATTTGACCTGGTTACAACACTTCCCCCTCCCCCATGAAGTGACAAAATCAACACGAATGTGATATGCAAGTTCACTATGTAAACACACGCTCCTTTTATAATTCTACACACTTATCAAATCTAACAATCTACACCTGATTTTGTTATCCTTACTGATTAGCCAGTTTGACAACGAAAAATGACTCCATACTGAAGAACGATGATCAAGTTAGTAAACTTTGTTTTGATACCATAGCAAATGTACTATTACCTTTGTTATTTAGTTTAGTGATCTTCATTGTTATTTTGACTTTCAATATGTCCTCCTTTTAACGTGACCTAAGTGGTCTATTTTCTCTCATCTTAACTCTTTGTTATATGTATGCTGAGATTTTGTAAATTCCGGTTTAATAATACTGCTTTGATAAAGCTATTAGCATTAAATAGCGAATCGTCAGTAGATACAACAATATCGTTTTGTTCTTTTTCATTCATTGGGAAATCCAAAAAACTTTATTATGATGAATACTTTTGTTAAACACTGTAAACAGAGTGTACTTTTTCACCAAAATTTTAGTGATTACGTTCGGCCAAAGTTCATGGTCGTAGATAACTGAATATGATATATATGCGGTATACAGTGGTATGTGTGTGTGTACATTTGTGTATGGGGAAACAATTGTAAAACATCTGTTAGCCTCTGCATAAGAAGATATAGACAATCAGGAATTTTTGACCAAGTATGATTAATTAGTGGTACATATCCATTTTTATTTAGTAATCCGGACTTACTGTGCATTACTTAACATCACACCTTCATGTCTGTTCAAACTTTTGGGATTCATCCATATCTGTAGGGCTTCTGCAGTCAGTCTTTCTTTATACGAACCAAAACCTTTCTGTAGAACCTTAATCCTATCATCAAAGTCGATCTTGTGTCATGTTTCTATCGAGTGCAGTGTCCAATCACCGATCAGTTTTCTAGCTTCTTCAAATCTGAAGAGGTCTTTGGAACCACCTTTAGACATTGTTTATGCCCTTCCACTCTTTTAAATTTACCTGTCTGGAAGTGTCTCCTACATATCCAGCAGAGTCACAATCTCCAAAATTGATCTGGTATACACAATTCTGTTGGTGATGAGCGTAAGGTGTTGTCATGATTGTTAAGGATTCGCTTTATCTCATCTGACGTTTCTTTGCGCAGTAGGGTATCACCGCTGTATTAACCCAATTCTTAGCAACAAATGTATTTTGTAACTCCGTACACATTGTTACTTCCATGTAAAATTGTTTGTATACGTATACATATATGATATATCAGTCAGTGAAACAGTATATATGTACTGGATAACGTTTCGAACACAGTTTATTATTCATAATTATATCTTCACTATAAACTTTCTAAGAGCTTAACGTTTCGAGCTGTCCTGCTACTGCTTGGGGATTTGGATGACACATTCACCTTCAAGCTGGAAAATGAACGGTGCATGTTAGCTATCCTAGGCTGTACAGAAAAACAAAAAGAAGGTGGTAGTTAGACAAAAGCCTTTATAGAAAACCAGCACATTCCAATAGGTACTTGGACTTTAATTCATTCCACCTAAAAATCAATTAAGTTAGGTCTAGTTAAATATTCATATAATCGAACCAGAAGCCAAACTAGTAAGTCAGGAGATCTAAATAATGAAATCAAACAAATAAAGAAAAAACGGTACTGGTGAAGGCCCACAAGAAAATTAAGAGTAGTAATATAAATCCTCAATCCTTCGAAGTGAAGACGGGAGTAAGGCAAGGCTGCCTACTATCGCCAATGATCTTCCTGATTGCAGTAGATTGGATAATGCGACAGACAGCGGGAAATGAGGAAACAGGCATAAAATGGACCCTAACGAAAAACTTGGAGGATCTGGACTTCACCGATGATATATGTCTGATTTCCCACAAACTGGAAGATATGCAAGTGAAAAGCAACAAGTTGGCAGAAGAAGCATCAAAGATAGGACTTCAGGTGAACATAGAGAAAACAGAGGTGATGAAGATTCCTGGCCAACACCACCAACAGCAACAACAACAACAGACAACAATCAGCCAGCATAAATGGAAGGAACCTGAAAGAAACAACCTCCTTTACCTACCTACCACCTGGGAAGCATCGTTTCAACTACAGGCACGGAACTGACGAGGATATCAAAGCAAGAATCGGTAAAGCAAGACAAGCTTTCATTACTCTCAAGTCTGTGTGGAGGTCAACATCAGCACTCAGCATCAAAAATAAGATCCGGATTTTCAACTCCAATGTGAAGTCAGTGCTACTCACTATACGGATCAGAGACTTGGCCTGCGCGTCATAAAGAGCATCTCAAACAAACTACAGACCTTCATTAACAGTTGTCTTCGCTCAATACTCAAGATCAGATGGCCAGAAAAGATCAGCAACAGAGATCTCTGGCAATGAGCGAACCAACACAGCAGGAACCGATTGTGAAACAAATAGGCAGGAAGAAATGGAGATGGATTGGCTGGCCATACTCTGAGGAAACCATCAAGTGAGTGACATCACTAGACAAGCCATTGCTCGAGTGGAACCCCAATAGAATGGGAAGCGGCGAGTTGGTCGTCAGTGCAAGGGTGAGGGTGACTTGGAGGAGGTCATGTGAAGAGGAGATGAAAGCATGTGGGCAGACTTGGAGCCAGGTGAAAACTCTAGCAGAGAACCGAACGCAATGGAGACGCATGGCTGAAGCCCTATGTTCCTCTAGGAATTAAAGGAAAATAATAATAGTATATAATAATAGAAATGTAACAGCAGAAGGCAAGACACGGAAGCCAAGGTATGTATTTTTCATTAATTAAACCGCTGTTTATATATCTACAGTTTATATTCATTAACTAATCGCTGAGGGTGTGATACATAAACATAGTGTTTTGTTGTTAATGCGCGTCGGTAGCACAGCGGTTAGGACTCTCGCCGACCATGCACATGGTCCGAGGTTAGATCCCCTGCCGAAGCACACTTGATATCTATGGTCGACCTGCAAAATTTGGGCTACGGATACCACATGCTGAATTAGTTTCCATGACTGTGGTTCGTGTTCGCCAGTGTTTCGCCTCACTATATGATATGCTGCTATCTTCCGACCTCCCAGCAGCTTTCCAAGCAACAGACTTATCGCTGACGGATTTTCAACACCGCAACAGCCTCGAAGTCCTGCTGGAAGATCCATATATCTCCTTCTTCAACAACTGCAGGGCATAGGCTTTCCATTTGTCGGCAGGCAGCGGCACCAAATGTAACAGCAGAAGGCAAGATACGGGAGCCAACTTATACTTTTCATTAATCATACCGCTGTTTATGTATATACAGTTTATATTCTTTAACCAATCACTGAGCGTGTGATTTTGGCGTGTATTAAATGACATGAAATAGAATGTTCAAATATACATAGTATTCTGTTTTTAATGCTGTATTGAACTGTGGGAATATGTGAGAACAATATTTCGTTGGAACACATTGTCTGTATTGCACCACCACAGTACTAGCAAATAAAGGAGAAGGAACATCAGAAGCTCTACGTAGGATTCCTAATAAGACTGTAATTAGGGTTACATTTAAGCCAACCAACGTCGGTAGTTCAATCGTAGGATGCTGGCCAACCCACAGCAAGTGTCCTGGAGTTCGATTCCCGGCCGATGCACTTCTTTACTTCACTTAATCGGTAGTAAGCCCCGTAGGCAGGCAAGGTTAGACTTGAGACTAGCAGCCTCGTCCCGCCAAAAAAATAACATCACCGCTACTGACATTTCAAAGCCCCCTCAGCTTGAAGCCCTGCTTACCAATGGGAACTTAGAGGAATAAAATAAGTAAATAAATAAAAGTTGAACCAACCAGCTCACTGAGAGATAGACCTTGTCAGTCTAATGACCCGATAGATCCAATTAAGAAACATAATATAATTTACCAAATACCATGTAATGACTGTTAGTGAGATCAATTACGCAGTTCAGACTAGTAGATCAGAGTCATTCCATATCAGTTTGTTTATTAGACATATCATACAGTGAAACAGTATTATTTACTGGATGACAGTGTTTCGAACAAAATTTATTTATTGTTCATAGTCATCGCATCAATTATAATCACACGAATTCTAGACTTGACTTTTATAGTTTTTTTGTCCCCACCTATTTGTCGTCGTTGGGGTAGAAGAATTTTCCAGATATTCAGGTGGACAGGTGTTGAATCATTCCTATTACATGTATTCCCTCTCAGTTGATTCGATAAATAAAGCTTCAGTCAGTTATCAATCTCTCCCCCGCCTACCCTACTGTTACATTAGATTTCAAAACTGTCATCCTACCCTATCCGTCCTATTGTATGGTTGTGTGTAATTGCATGTAGTGAGTGGTATAGCTGAACTATTCTCTAGATTTCTTATCTTATTCGGGTCAACCAATCTAAACTAAATTGTTTTGTTTTAAAGGCTCCACAGGATCCTTTAACAATCTGGTTTGTCATATATTCTGCAATCATTGTCAGGTCGAATACATAGATCAAACTAGTAGAACAGGGGCAGTCAGACTAGCTGAACATAAAAACCTAGCAAAATCTAAATTGATTGACTCGAATAAGATAAGCTATACCACTCACTACATGCAATTACACACAACCATACGATACGATGGGATAAGATGACAGTTCTAAAATATAATATAAAAGCAGCGTGGAGGGAGAGAGAGACTGATAACTGACAGAAGATTTATTTATCGAATCAACTGAGGAGAATACATGTAATTGGAATGATTCAACAACTGTCCACCTGAATACCTGGAAAATTCTACTACCCCTACAAAGACAAATAGCAGAGGACAAAGAAATCTATAAAACTCAAGTTTCGAAGTCGTGTGATTATAATTGATGAAATGATTATGAACAATAAATTTTGTTCGAAACGTCATCCAGTGTGTAATAATACTGTTTCCTCACCGTGTGATACATCTAATAAACAAACTAATATGGAATTACTTACTACCACAGTGCCCAAATTTTACATATATATTAGATCGGGGTCAGTTAGATTATTGGAACATTGGAATTCAGTTGGGTCTAGAAGGATTAACCCTTCTAAGTTAAATAATCTAGAAATGTATACACTTGCATGTAATCAAACAACAGGACGCGATAAGGTAAACGTATTAGAAAGTAATATAGTTGGAAGGAGAGTGAGAGAGAAGTTAATCACCGAAACTTTCTTCATCGAATCACCACCGCACTCGTGCAATGAATGCCTAACCAGGATGTATGCTGAGTTACAATAAACTAACACGGGGAACTAAGAGGTATGTATATAAAGCAGTCTAGGAAGTCGTGTGAATACAATGACATGGTTGTGAACAATAAATTGTTCTGGAAACATCAGATGCGGAACTATATTTTAACACAGCCACCCCCCCCCAACTGCCCCTACAAGCTTCCGCTTCCAACTTACATGCTCTTCATATCATTCTTAATACTGTGCCAAACCCATCACATTGCATTCAAGCTCCTTTCGACTGCCTGACACATGATGTCACTGAACAGCCTCCTCAGTTTTATGTTTAATTCATCTCTTTCTGCATGTTTGTTGTCTGGGTAATAGGCTTCCAGATTGGTTCGCTATTGGTTATTCTTTCTCGGTCGGTCGGTCGGTCGGTTTTCGACATAGAACTTTGCACCGATGTGCGGCAGTTCAAGTCGCCACACTCTCTCCATGTAACACAAAGCAAGAGAAGAAAGTAGAAGAAATGCATAATATAGACGGTAAACAGAGGTGTGAGACAAAGGAATAGTAATAACGAAGAACAAAACAGTTTCATTGGAAATCATGAGTCACAAGGAGTGGATGCATCTGGGCCAACTATTGAAAACAATTTTGAGCCGTATCACCAATTGTCTCAAGCCATTGTTGTTTACCGTCCCGAGGACCCCAACCAGTCAGGAAGTCTACACCTTCCTACGTGGCTTAGACTAACTGTTGTAGATTTCATTGACTGGTGCCATGTTTTGGTTTGACCGCCGCTAGCTCTTTTCCAGCCTGACCCTATATCAGCTAACATTGCCCGTCGGTCGAGGAAGGCGATGACTAGGCATGCATGCACAACACATGTCCTAACCATCTCAGTCGATGTAGCTTCACAGCCTCGTCGACTGATTTCCCCTCCTTACCTAGCACTCGACACCTAACCTCAGTGTTGCTCACCTTATTATACCACTTCACACGGGAGATAGAACGCAGACACCTATGATCAAAGACAGCTAATCTTTTCATGTCTTCCTCTCTCAATGGTCAGGTCTCACTGGCCGTAAAGGAGGACGGAGCGGATCTGTTGGGCAGTACACACGCCCTTCGGTCGATAGTCAGATATAGCGTCTACGCCAGAGACGGCGTAAACTGGCATTTGCGAAACTAGCCTCTGTATTCGTGCTGAGATTTCGTCGGGGATCAACCCGTTGGGGCTGATGATACTTCCCAAGTAAGTGAAGCGGTCAACGTACTCTACCTTTTCACTTCCTATTTCTAATCTAGGGGTCGGTGTAGTCCAATCCTACAGCATCATCTTACATTTTACAGGGACGAATCACATGCCAAACATACGAAGATTGTTGCTCAAGGTGAATAGGCAGTCATCTAATCTTCACCGTTGAATTGAGTTACAAACCTTATTTTGAATTTCTGAGATTTTATAGGATCTCCTGCCTTATATTGTATCTCTCTTTCTCTCTATATTTCTCATATCCACACCTGTCATAGTGATAAACGTATCCAAGACTATGAGAACATATTTATGGCAGCTTATGTCATTGGATTAGAAAGTCAACTGGAGAGAATATCTTCCTCTTCTGCTTCGTCTTGTTCAACTGAATATGATACACAAACAGCCAATAGAAACAGAGATGAAGAAACACTTGTTCAACAGTTCCACGCATATATTCATGAACAATCCAGCAGTGATATTGATCATCACTTGGCAATACAAAATATTCTTGAAAAGATTATCCTATTCAATAATGCACAAAAGTCGTTCCCTCGTGGAATACGTCATATTACAAAGAAATCGAATGATGTAGATCAATTTGAAGGATCACAAGCATCATCATCATCATCATTGTCAGCATCACCACTGGAGAGGATAACTGACTTACAGTCAACAAATAAGAAAGCTGCTGTGTCAGGCATCAAAGAAAAGTCAGTAAAATCAACAGATCAACTGGTGGATTCATTCAGTAAACTGACTTTGGACGAGTATAATCAAAGATGTGCTATGGTATGTTTAGTTTGTACATATATATATGCATTAATGTATAACTCTAGTCTTATATGTTGTATACTAGCTCTGCATGTTTGCAGGAAAGCGCCCTTGTCCATCTAATTCATTTATTCCTTTACGTTCCGAGTGCTGGAACATAGGGGGCTTTAAGCTAGAGCTGTTTAGAGGTTTCGGTAGCAGTGGTGTTCATTTTTGTCTCCAACCTTGCCTCCTTAACAGTCTAATTACTGGTTTGGCGATGTTTCGTCGGCCTGGTTTCAGACTCTTCATCAGTACGCACCCACTGCACTGGGGTTTGAACCCAAGACATTCTGGCTACAAGGTGAGCTAGCTCGTAGACCATTAAGCCACTGAGACCCAATTCATTTGACAGTTCATGAATTCTAACATCTGCCAATTCACATCATAGCGTGACCACAAATGAAATGCCTAGGAAAACCAGTACTTGAAAAGTGATCTGATGCTCACTAGCGACTGGCCACAATTCATGCAGTTAACCCGGGGTTCTAGTTAGAAGCCGTGACCAGCAGGGTACATCAGGTTGAAGGTGAGGTAGTAACTCATCGAAGAAGACATTGAGAAGTGGTTGCACTATGTCATGAATTGGTAGAAGTTATAACTCACGGACTGACCATTGAATCGGGTCCCAGTGAGTTGCTTAACGGTCCACTAGCTAGCTCGCCTTGTAAAAAGAAAACCCTGGGTTCGAAGCCCGCAGTGAGTGTGTGCTGCTGCAGAGTCCCAAACTAGACTGACGAAACAGCTGTCCAGTACTCTCAGCTGATTTTCCAATGGTTCTCTAACGGATGTCACCTCATGATGAAATCCTCCGACCAATAAAACAAACAAAAAAGAATTCCCTACAAAACCAATACTTGAAAATATGTTCAATAGCTCTCTATATCCGCCGAGTTATCTGTTTAGTGGTAAGTTCTTGGTTGGTTCATTACCTGCCAGTGTTCTTCGTTACTTACCATTTTTGACCATCTGCTCTTTAATATCGAGTCAGAGTAGGCAGTTATAGACGAAAGTCTGCAGTAATCTGTCCGTGATGCTATTCGTCACACGTTAAGTATCTCAACTATACAGAAGCTCTGATTTCACATAAAAAATACGAACCTTGCTGCTTATTTTGATTATATTAGATTTCCAAACTGATTTCAGGGCGACGAAAGTCTGTCTTGCCCTTCTGATCCTGCCTTTAACATCCTCATCTGTTCCACCTGTAACTGAAAAATACTACTTAGGTGGTGGGAGATGAGTTCCTTCAAGGCAGATGCAGATACGCCTTGTTGACTGACCGGTGAGTGCCAGCTAGCACGAAACCTGTAGCCAACTGCCTCCAAACATCTAATACCATCAAAATTATATTCTTTGTTCATCAAACAATCTTTTAAAATAACAATTCTCCTAAAATATGAATAAATACTTCAACGAAAAGACTTGGGTAAATTTTATTCACCAAAGTCTTTACACTGTCAGTTATATTTTTGCATATATGATGAGTGCACATCAGTTCAGGGTATTGTTTACATCATCAAAACATATTGAAAACAGTGATGAATAATTAAAAAAAAAATGTAACTAGGGAGATAAAAAATAATAATAAGTAAAGATTAAAAATTGAGTAATATGAAAAACATTCAGAAAAAAAAACAAGGGATGTTTTATAGACAGAGAGAGTGAGCATGAAGACAAGTATTGAAATAAATTATGTAACAGAGATGAAAAAGGGTAAACAAAAGGTTAATTAAGAAAGTGATGTCAAGAGATGCGATACAAAAAACTGTATAGAATAGTACTAGTGTTATTATTATTATTACTATTATTTTTCCCTTGGGTTTCCAGTGGGACATAGGGCTGGCTTCAAAAACACATGTACACTTTCTTCTATTTGGTGCTATTCTCTTTATTATCAGTAAAAAGTTTGAGCATTGTGGATTAGATCAAATAAAGTATAATTATATTTCAATAGTTTACACACAATGATAAGTCTTGTTATTGGTAATATTTCGAACAAAATTACTACTGCCCGTGTTCACACCACTGTTGGAATTGTTTGATTCACACATTTATGATATGTACTCATATATATAGTTCATTATTTTTGCTCATTCATGTTTGTTTTTTTTGTGTTTGAGTTATATTCCACGTTCATTCACGTTTTTGTATCCAGAATTATATTTTAAGTTGTTGATAGTTGTACTGAGTCACCCTTGCTACATGTATCCGGTGTGACTTTAATGAATATCGATTCTGTTATAAGTCTTTCTTTCCATTTGTTCATATTAGTTCATATTTACAATACACACACTGTTCCAATCGATATTGTGGTTTTTATCCCATGCTGCATGTGCAACTATCGATGAATTTTTTTCAAGATTCTTGTAGACTTGTGTTCCCGTTGGTTGACCTTTGGTTAGGCGTTTATGTTCATTCACTCTTATTTTGAGTGATCTGGACGTTTGCCCCACATATTTAGTTGGACAGTCAGCACAAGATATTTTGTAAATCAAGTTGTTTTTGTCCATCATTTTTATGGGATCTTTCAGTTGATTTATTTTATTTTTGATTAGATTTGTCGGTTTAAAAGTTGTGTGAATGCCGATATTTTTGAGGTTTCTTTGAATTGCCTCTGATGTACCATTTTTGTATGGTATTGTGATTGCTTTTTTTGCATTCTTCCATCTTGTTATTCTCCCGTTTTACAAAAACATGAATGAACGTGGAATATAACTCAAATACAAAAAACCAAACGAAACATGAATGAGCAAAAATAATGAACTATATATATATATATATATATATATATATATATGAGTACAAATCATAAATGTGTGAATCAAACAATTCCAACAGTGGTGTGAACACGGGCAGTAGTAATTTCGCTCGAAATATTACGAATAACAAAGCTTATCATTGTGTGTAAACTATTGAAATATAGCTATTCTCTTTACCTGGTTGGCTGCACGATCGCCCTAACTCCCTCATCTCCTCCACCGAAATGATCTCCACCATGTCACCGTCACAATGACAGCCCACTTGTCGCTTCCCATTGGGGTTCTACTCGAACAACGGCCTGCACTGCGGGCGATGTCATTCGACGGCCTCCTCAATGTATGCCCGACCGACCCATCTCCAATTTCTTCGACATATTTGTTGAGCGATTGGCTCTCGCCTGTTGGTTTGTTCCACTGCAGAGTTTCTTGTTGCTTATTCTTTCTGGCCATTTGATTTTCAGTATGGAGCTAGCCAGCGAAGGTGGCAGCTGTTGGTAATAGTCTGTCACAGGCTGTTATAAATCATTTTCGTGACACGCAATGCAAGTGTCTCACCCGTATAGAAGAGCTGACTTAACATTGGTGTTGAAAAACCGAATTTTGTTCCTTATGCTGAGTAGAGAAGATTTCCAAACTAGTTTGAGGTTGTTGAAGGCGTATCTTGCATTTCCAATTCTGGCTGCCTGGGCTTGCCATCTTCATCCGTTCTGCCTGTAGTTGAAAAGATGCTTCCTAGCCAGATAAGTGATGGAGATAACCAGTGTAAATCTCTCCCGTTGATGGTGAGTGGTGCTGGTTGTTGTTGCTGGTGGTGGTTGGTTGTTGGTTGGTTATCTTCATCACCTCCGTCTTCTCTGTGTTCACTTGCAATCCTGTCATCGCTGAAGAGGCAGCGAAGACAAAATATTGATAACAGTTGTTGAACTTGTCATTATACCTGCGGTAGATAGAGGAGATGCAGAAGTTTCTTCCGCTACCATAAATCAATGTTTTTCATCCGAATCGTTAAGGCTTCAACAGTCTAAATGATAAGTAGGCATAGGCTTTTTGGCCAGGCTTCTTTTGACTTTTCAGATAACTTTTAAGTGAATTTCCTCTGGAAAGACATGCAACTTTTTGTACAAAAGAAATAGAAACTTAGATACAATTGTTACTAACACAAAGGCACTTGTCTCTGGCTTAGTAGACGTGATATCTAGTGTGTACTGCATGCCAGTTCGCTCCATCTTCCTACATGGCTGTGAGACATGGCTGTTGAAAGTGGCAGGTATGAGTATCAAGGCTAGCTTTCCTTGATCATTCATGGCTGCGTTCTGTCTCACATGTTAGGTGATGCAACAGGGTGTGTAATATTGAAGTTAGGCATCAGTCGAGTGACTGCTAGGTAAGGAAGGAAATACCTGTCGACGAGGTTATGAAACAAATTCATCGACTGAGATGGTTAGGACACATTTTACGCATGCCTAGCCTAGCCATCCATTGCCTTCCCCGACAATGGGCAATGTAAGCCGCTGATATACGACATACCAGGTTAGAAAACACCTAGCGCATGGTGGTTAAACTGAAGACGAGTCCCAAATAAGACGAAATGCTCATCCTGGATTCCACTGCTAATCACCATCCACCAATTAACTTCCAATTATATGCCCAAAAATCGTCGAAGCATCTGCGCAAGAAGCCAACATGTAAACCTGAGACCGAGCACTTCGGTTCAATCAATCGACAAGAAAATCTAAGACTGAAATAAACAACTAAAACATGATTTCATCAGTCACTTAAATCCACAACAGTTAGTTTAAGCCAACCAGCCAGCCAGACATGTAGGCAGATGTAGACTTTCTGACTGGCTGGGTGCGGTCCTCGAGATGGTAAGAACTAATAAAGGCTGGAGACAGTTGTTGATATGGCTGGCTCAAAGTTATCATTCTCAATGGCTGGCTGGCGCAGATGCATTCACTCTTTGTTACCTATACTATTCAGTAAAACTCTATCATTTTTCTCTCACACTTCTGTTCATTATCTGTTTTTGAGTCTCTCTTTATTCTCTTCACTTGCTTTGTGTGCTACATCGAGAGTGGTGACTTGAACTGCTGCACATCTGTGCAAAGTTCTATGCAGAAACTATTCAGTCAGTTCAAAGGTGGTGACTAGCAATAGAAATTAGGAGGTGAGCTTTGTCCTATATCCAACACTTCAGCTAGTTGTTAACATGATGACAAAGACTGGTGGTTTTAACCTCAGTAGGAAAAAAACCAGCAGGAAATTCGAAATTTCGCAGGAGTAATAAGTATCAGTTTTTAAGACTTAGTTTGTAGGGAACTGATTTTTTCCAAGTATGATCACACATTGACATAAGATAGATTAAGTTCCAGTGTCTGAATAGTCTACGAGCTTGTCTTGCAACTGGAAGCTACTGGTTTTGAAGACCGTTGATGGGGAGGTACTGATGAGGAGTCCCAAACTAGGACGAAACAGCTGACCAGTACTCCCCGCTGGTTTTTTAATGGTTCTCCAAACTTACATCAATCTGTGATCAAACTTAATAACACTGCTGGTCAGTAAATAAGGCATGGTACTTATGGTACGGTTACCTAGTGGATAACGGTTTGGCAATGGTTGTCTGGTTTAAGTTTCAATGGGAACAATTTTATTATAATAAAGGTTTTTGTATTTCCCAATGAATGAAAAAGAACAAAACGATATTGTTGTGTCTACTGACGTTTCGCTATTTAATGCTGATAGCTTTATCAAAGTATTATTAAACCGGAATTTACAAAATCCACTCAGCTTCGTAGTGTGTCTGATGTCTTGAAGAAAACTCTGATGTCGAGCTTATTGAGTACTCTTCTGATATCCTCTGACATCTCTGCTCTATATAGAATGACAACTGTTGAGGTCCATGTTTTCGGAATACGTTTTCGACCATATTTAACGTCAGTGTTGATTTTGTTGATGAAGCACTTTGGGTAGTTATTTCGCTTGAGAGTCTCAGTAATATTTCTTCTTCTCCTGTTTCCTTCTCATCCGTTAACATCAAAGAGTGTTCTCGTCTAAGAAGACTTGAAACAACTGATACCTTTGCGCTGATGTGGTGTGATGATCCGAAGTCTAAATATTTGTTGGAGTGGGTTTTCTTCCTGAATATAGATATACTAAAATGTCCGTTTTCCCTCCTCTTAACTAGACGGTCTAGAAATGGTAGTTCATCGACATCTGATTCTGCTTCCGAAGTAAACTGGATTCTGGGAGATAGACAGTTTATTTTCTACAGGAATGAACTGTGTAGATCTCGTTTTAGTACTACAAAAGTATCATCTACATATCTTAACCATATTTTAAGTATGCTTGAAAAGATGTTATCTTCGAATCTATTCATGAAAAGGTTAGCGACTATTGGGGAGACTGGTGAACCCATAGCAACACCATTTGTCTGTCTATATAAACTCCCTTCAAATGTAAAATAATTACTTTCTAGACAGAATTTTAAGCTCTTAATTATTTCACTGGTGTCCAGTGGACATCTTTGTGATAGCGTTGTATCTGATTCTAGTAGACTGGAAATGATATCAAGACTTTCTGTAGTAGGGATACAAGTATATAATGAGTTAATATCATAGCTTACCATAATGTCTTCTTTATCAATTTCTCGGTGTTCTATTTGGGATTTTGACAATACTGAAATCATCATCCAGAAAAATTTCAGAAATCACAAAGAACGTCTAATATCAGAGGCACTTCATATCAAATGGAATCTAAATTGTCTGAATAGGAATGATGGACTAAAACAGAATCTAACCTGGTTACAACACCTTCCTCCCCTCCCCCATGAAGTGACAAAATCAACACGAATGTGATAAGCAAGTTCACTATGTAAACACACACTGCTTTCTATAATTTTATACACTTATCAAATCCAACAATCTACACTTGATTTTGTTATCTTTACCAATTAGCCAGTTTGACAACGAAAAAATGACCTCAGACTGACGAACGATGATCAAGTTAGTAAACTTTATTTTGATATGATAACAGATGTACTATTACCTTTGTTATTTGGTTTAGTGATCTTCATTGTTATTTTGACTTTCAATATGTCCCTTTAACGTGACCTAAGTAGTCTATTTTCTCACCTCTTAACTCTTTGTTATATATATGCTGAGATTTTGTAAATTCCGGTTTAATAATACTGATAAAGCTGTTAGCATTAAATAGCGAAACGTCAGTAAAAACAATAATAACGTTTTGTCCTTTTTCATTCATTGGGAAATCCGAAAAAACTTTATTATAATGAATATCATATACCCAATGCCCAAATTTTTTCAAACTGTTAAAAGTGAACTTGGTTGGGAACATTTTTGCTTACTTGGATGCAAGCAAATATCCAGCTGATGAGTCCAAATTTAGCCGAAACACTCGTTTAGTTTCTTCTGTTAGCCACTATCTATGAAATAAATAACACACCATACGGAGTTCAATTCTAAATGACAACTTATTTAAATATTCTTCTAAATATTTAACATTGAACTATATAAATCAATGTGTTGTTTTTATTTCCTTACAAATTAATCACCGGTTGATTTAAACTTTTCTTTTTTTTTTTTTGAAATATTCCAAAGCTCGATGGTATGATGAAATCATTGAAGGACACGTTTACACAACAACGGAACACCTATCAAAAATATAAAGGTAAGCTGAATGAAATGCAGTTAAATAGAATTTCCTGAGCAGCTGTAAGTTAATTAGATCTTCTTCAGGCTTTACTCTAATTTACATAGATTTAAATCTAAACCGAAATTTAACCAATGACGGTGATTTCGTGGATCAAATAATAATAATAGTAATAATAATAAAAATAATAATGTGCAAAATGTTTTGAACGTAATTAATAACGATGATTATAATGATAACAAAGTATTGATAATAAGGTTTATGCAGGTGGCGATAAGAATAACAAAGATAGTATATGTATATATGTGTAAATGTAGACAATTCAATAAATAAATAAATTAGGTCAAATTTTAAAATTCGCTGGTCCAAATGGGTTATCCTAGTAGATTTGTAAGGAGACACATGAATACCAGGTACAATAAAGAAAAACTGATAACAGTTGAAAAGAAAGAACTGTTCATGAAACTGCAATTTAATGGGGACGTAGCTAGTGAAGTCTTACATCTGAGATTATCGAGAGCGATAAAACGGACTTATACTGCCGCCACCCTTTGTTTGTCATTTTCCAGCCGACCAATTTTGATTGCTCAAGTGAAAGATAAGCTACCTACCTAGCTGTGCCACTTCGATGTGTATCTATAAATTTAGTTGCTCCTGTGGAGAAAGCTATATAGGGCGAACAACTAGACAGCTTAACAAACGCATTAATGAGCATCTTCCTTCATGGTTTGGAAAAGGTCAAATAAAATCTATAAGAAGTTCTATTTTGGCTCATTTGATTGATAGCGGTCACCAGGTGGACAAAAATAGTGCCTTCAAAGTTATCTATCGTATTCCATCGAGTCTTTCGAATGGAATTAGAAACCGTCTTTTACACCTAGTCGAAGCTATGGGAATTCGAGAGAACAATCCTAGTCTTTGCATAGAACAAAAGAAGTTTGTTCTACCTTTGTCTCTCCCTTGGCCTAGGTGAATTCTATTCAAAACCCTCCCACCCTTTCTTATCTTCCACCTCCTTCGTACTTTTATAATATTTATTTAAACTCTGATTATCGTTCCACTTCACCTTTAAGATTTGACCTAATTTATTTATTTACTGAATTGTCTACAT
Organism: Trichobilharzia szidati; assembly: GCA_944472155.2. Taxonomy (NCBI): domain Eukaryota; kingdom Metazoa; phylum Platyhelminthes; class Trematoda; order Strigeidida; family Schistosomatidae; genus Trichobilharzia; species Trichobilharzia szidati. The sequence continues at coordinate 18,915,042 of OX235275.1, forward strand.
ATACACTTATATACATATACTATCTTTGTTATTCTTAACACCTGCATAAACCTTATTATCAGTATTTTGTTATCATTATAATCATCGTTATTAACTATGTTCAAAACATTTACCACATTATTATTATTATTTGATCCACAAAATCACCGTCATTGGTTAAATTCCGTTTTAGATTTAAATCTATGTAAATTAGAGTAAAGCCTGAAGAAGATCTAATTGAAAACAACAATATTGTTCGCTTATATATGTCTTGTTCTAATATTGTAAATGGGAATATTAAAAGATTAGTTAGTTAATTGGCTGTTTTTTTTATCACAGCACATATTTCTCATTAAAAATGTGTTGTTTTAAATAAAAACTGGGAAACTGTTCCATTTTGAAAAAAGTGCTATCCGCGAAGACTACATACTAGATATTCTGTCAGCAGTCGGTCCCCAAAAACCTTTTGCTAACGCTGTATACTTCATTCTGTTTGATATTGTTATGTTCTCTGAATCAGGTCCCATAGCTGTGAAGCTTTCATTGCCATTCTAGACTACGATTGTTCACTGGTAACCTCAAAATGAAGTCATTCTAACAGACCACAGTAACCAACTGTTGACAATTAGTGATACAGAACAATTGTTATCCAAAGTTAATAATAATAGTAATGATTTACTTTATTCCAAAAACAGTACTTGTGATACAGAATGGAATTTTCAGCATTAATCACAATATTGCATCTAATTTCCTCAAATTATAAATAAAATTAATCACACAGTAAATTTTTCAACATTTACAATAGGGGTAATGTCAAAAAAACATGCAGCATATAAAATGGAAATAATAATAATGATAGCAGCTAAGATAATGATAACAATACAAGTGGAAATTGCCATGGGCTTGTTTCACACAGTATTGTCGATGCGGTATACAAATACTTGCATGATTAAAAAATATTGAATATAATGTTCTCTTTACATGATATGGTGAGGGAAAAAACAAAGATTACAGCAGTCATAGAGATAAGTTGGTGTTTGCAGTTATGAAAGTAAAAACAAAGAAGCAACAGGACCATAAATATAATAGAAATAATAAAAGTAAAACTTGAAGGTATATAAGGATGGATGGAGGAGATTGTTTATTTACTAGATGAAAAAAGGTTAGTCAATTCTTGCCTTACACTATTTTCATCACATAAAATGCGTGCCAAGTATGGTATCATAGAATTTTTATACTTAGACGTGCGAGCATACAGTTTTCTGAAGTTACTTCTTGTTCTACCTGAGGAGATGCAAGGTGAAAGCTGAGGGTGAAGTGGATGCTTCATGTCAGACAAAATCCCTGCACGAAGTCAAGTCCTATGACAACGACGTTAACTATGTAGTCCACTGGGACACCACACATCCTACTGATAGTATGCAGATGCGCTCACATATGACGGGATTTGTCTCATACTCGCTAGTGACAGCTGACTAAAGGACGGAGCTTCCTTGAGTTTGAGTGAGTCCTTGGATGACAACTAGGCATTACTCTGGGTTATTTCAATGACTTCGTTAGCAGTTAGGTCTCATATCTCTTTTGGTAAACTGCAGGACAGATAAGTCGGAGGCCGCTAGTTCGAGTGCTGCAGACGCCTAGCAGCTTTAGATCATTACCTATGACATGAACATAAAATTCGCTACAACTATTAAGACGTGAACAAGATGGAATACTTAGAAGGATCTATGTACAGAAAGCCGAAATGGAACGGACAACTGATTAACTTTCATATACAAAACGAAACCTGACTCATTCACTGAGTCACAGAATCCGCAGCACTTGCAGTCGTGACACTATCGAAGAGGAGCTGAACACTGTGAAAGGAATTCTCCTTCCAAAATCGCTACCGATAACATTTCATTGAAAAAAATTCATGAAGCCCAAACCACCAAAACTGCCAACACTTTCTGCTCCTAAAAGACTCTGCTCTGCTTGAATCTACAGTCCAGTGGAGACTCATCAGCAGAAATACTGAGGACCCAGCTGTCCCACTCATTGAAGAAAACCTCGTTTGTGAATGAACTTCAACTAACTTTCTCCATAAAACCTATGATTCGCATGGACGTGAAGGATAAGACTACAACTACTGGTTTCATCACCTGCTCGTGTGGAGCTACGTCTGTCGGCCGTACCCAGTATTCGCTATCCAAATGTACGATTGAACACTTATCCACAGTCATGGTTTTATAAAGGAGAATACCTGATCGAATCAAAACCCTAAGCCAACCCATAAACCAACTTCAAGGTCATGTACAGAATACGTGGGAATCTTGCTAAAAGAGTACGAATCTTCAAACCCCACAGAAGCAATAATGATTCACATGTTAAATCCTGAATTCTGCATACAAAAATAGTTTGTTCAGTCATTATATCTCCAGGGGATCTGAGCTCACTTAACACTGGATACGTAATTTTCGTTTTGTTTTCTATTTCTTAATTGTATTATTTTCTTCCCTCGTAATCCACAATGGGAAACTCACGGAATCCTTCGAAGTGAGGACAGGAGTAAGACAAGCTGGCTGCCTACTATCGCCAATGATTTTCCTGATTGCGGTAGACTGGATAATGCGACAAACAGCGGGCAATGAGGAAACAGGCATAAAATGGACTCACACAAAAATTGGAGGATATGGACTTCGCCGATGAAATATGTCTGATTTCCCACAAACTGGAAGATATGCAAGTGAAAAGCAACAAGTTGGCAGAAGAAGCATCCAGAGAAGATATGACTTCAGGTGAACATAGAGAAAACAGAGGTGATGAAGATTCCTGGCCAACACCGACAGCAACAACAACAACAGACAACAATCAGCCAGCATGAATGGGAGGAATCTGAAAGAAACAACCTCTCCTACCTACCTGGGAAGCATCGTTTCAACTACAGGAGGACAGAACTGACGAGGATATCAAAGCAAGAATCGGAAAAGCAAGACAAGCTTTCACTACTCTCAAGTCTGTGTGGAGGTCAACAGCACTCACCATCAAAAATAAGATCCGGATTTTCAACTCCAATGTGAAGTCAGTGCCACTCACTGTACGGAGAGACTTCGGTGCGTCATAAAGAGCATCTCAAACAAACTACAGACCTTCATCAACAGCCAGCTGTCTTCGCTCAATACTCAAGATCAAATGGCCGGCCAGAAAAGATCAGCAACAGAGATCTCTGGGAGCGAACCAACACAGCAGGAACCAACCGATTGTGAAACAAATAGGCAGGAAGAAATGGAGATGGATTGTCTGGCCATACTCTGAGGAAACCATCAAGTGACATCACTAGACAAGCCATTGCTCGAGTGGAACCCACCCGAAAGGGAAGCGGCGAGTTGGTCGTCAGTGCAAGGGTGACTTGGAGGAGGTCATGTGAAGAGGAGATTAAAGCGTGTGGGCAGACTTGGAGCCAGGTGAAGACTCTAGCAGAGAACCGAACGCAATGGAGACGCACGGCTGAAGCCCTATGTATTCCTCTAGGAATTAAAGGAAACAATAATAATAACTATTGTTTTCTTCCCTCAGCCCCTATGAAATCCCTACGCCTTATTACCATTATTGTTAACTTAACTCTGGTTCAAATTTTAGCTGAATTCTACTCAACCCTGTCAGTTATATTACGTCAGTCAACCTACTTATTTGATTTTAGTTTCACTCTGATTAACGCCTTTCGTATTACGTAATTTGTCACCTAAAATTTGAAATTCTAATTTATTTTATTTTTTGATTACAGCTTGATTCCACACCGTATTTTTTGGTACAGGTATGGAATTTTCAGCATGTGATATCGGTAGCCCAAATTTTGCAGGCCGACCATTGATATCAGGTGTGCGTCAGCAGGGGATCGAACCCTGGACCATGTGCATGGTCGGCGAGAGTCCTAACTACTGTGCCACCAACGCACATTCTTGGGAATATTCCTTTGGCTGCTAAGATAATTTACTGTATATATGCTCAATTGTGTACAGCTTGAGGATGATATCGCTGAGAAGAGGAGTAACTCTACGCTGAACGTCTTTTCTTTTATATTCTGTCACTGTTTATTAATCCGCTGTTGATGACGTTAATGTTCTTTGATAAACAATCGTAACACGACAAAATATATTTCTCTCCCTTTTATAGACAGACTTGACAATGAAGTAATGAAAAGGCTGAAAAATTTTCCAAAAGAACAATTCAAAGACGTTTCAAGTGAAAATATAACAGAAGTAAGTATTCAATAATCAGTTGCAGGATTTCATCATGCGCTGATATACTGGACAGCTGTTTCGTCCTAGTTGGAGACTCTTCACCAGTACGGGGTTTGAACTCAAAACCTTCTGGTTACAGGGCTAGTGAGCTCATAGAACAATAAGCCACTGAGACCCGAATCAGTAGCCAGCCCATGAATTCCAACTCCTGCCAATTCACGACACAGCGTAATCGCTAGCCATTGTCTTCCAGCGAGTATTTATCCTCACACTCGACCTGCTTCATTCTACCGGTCACGACTTCCTAATAGAACCCCAGGTAACTACCTACCTGAATAGGGCCAGTTGCTAGTGAGCATCTCATTGATAGTGTAGGGATTCGACTGATTGGTTAAAGGATTTCATCATGAGCTGACATTGGTCCTGGATTCGAACCCTGGTCTTGGGTGCATACTGATGAAGAGTCCCGAAGTAGATTGACGAAACAGCTGTCTGGCAGTACTCCCTGTGGTTGGTTTTACAATGGTTCTCTGACCGATGTCAGCTCATGATGAAATCCTGTGACCAATCAATTATCTAGCCAGCAAGCATCGTTTCAACTACAGGCAGTCGGAACGGATGAAGATTTCAAGGCCAGGCAGCCAGAATCGGAAAGAAAAGCTACGCCTTCATCAACCTGAAATCATCTAGGAAATCTCCTGCACTCCGCAGCATAAAGAACTAGATTCGGATTTCCAACACAAATATGAAGTCAGTCAATTCTTCTATATGGGGCAGAAACTTGACGCGTGTGTGTGTGTGTGTCACGAAATGCATTTCCAACAGGTTGCAAGCTTTTATCAACAGCTGCCTTCGATGGCTGGCTCCGTATTGAAGATCAAATGGTCGACCGGCCAAAAACAATTACCACGAAGAAACTATGGGAACAAACCAATGAAGAACTTATTGCTCTTATTGCTCCGCGCTGAGGAGACTGTCGAATGACATCGTGTACCGGGCACAACCTCGAATGGTACCCGAACTGGAAACGCTGAGCTGGGCTGTGATCTTATGGTGACATGGAAGACACTACATACTACTGATTAATATAGATGAGTAGTTATATATGACTCATACCAACCAGTAGTACATATTTTCATGCATTCACACTTGATTTCATGATTATCATTGATGTGATGAAGCAGATCACATATCGTGATCTGAATAACCTCAGTCTCCAAAGAGAACTATGTCTAAACAACTATGAACTCGTCTGAAAATTGTGAATTTAACTTATTATGTCATTAGTTAGCCAGAAATCAGGCGATTTTAACTGTTTCGGCTATCTATACTGAATCTACTGGAGTACGCCACAGGTGAGCTTGCCTTCAAGCCAGCGAAACGGCCGTCTAGAGATGTTCAGATTACTTGAAATTGCTAGTATATACTGTAGTGAGAGCTGCCTGCAAGCCGAAATTGTAGACAACAGTTTACGTCCCAAATCAGTGTCATGAGCAAAAAAATCATAACAAAGCTTAACCTTGAGGTACTCAACAACCATTCACAGAAGACTTAACGTGCGCAAATACGATTCGCAGATATATGGCTTGACTTTCTAAGAAACGGCCACAAGCAGTACAGAATAACCTTCAGCAAGAAAACAACCAATCAGAAGACGTTGCTTCTCTGCTAACAATAATGCTAATAATAATGTACATAAAAATCTATAAATATCTGTTGATTTTCTCAATAAACAATTTGTTTAGATAAAGCAATAAGAAGACGTAATTTGTCTGAATCGTGTACTCTTGTATTTGCGCAACACATTTCGAACAATCTGATCACACACACACGGACTTGTCATAGGAATATATATGAAATTAATAAAGAGTTAAGAGGTGAGAAAATAGACTACTTAGGTCAAGTTAAAAAACCGCCATATTGAAGGTCAAATTAACAACGAAGATCACTAAGCCAAATAAGAGAGGTAATAGTACATCTGCCCTGACTGGTATCGAAACAAAGTTTATCAAGGAAGGTTTAGTGTGATGACGAATTGTTGCTTTGAACGCATACAGGTGGTTTAAACTTTCTAATTGCCAGCTAGGGCTTCCACAAACTTTAGGATATGCCTTCCACCAAACTCGTTTTATTTTCTCACCTCTTAACTCTTTATTAATTTCATATATATTCCTATGACAAGTCCGTGGAGTGTGATCAGATTGTTCGAAATGTGTTGCGCAAATACAAGAGTACACGATTCAGACAAATTACGTCTTCTTATTGTTTTGTCAAAATTAATAAAGGGAACTAATTGTTTTAAACAATTTGTTGCCTCGCCCTTGTCTTCTGTCGTTACACTACTACTGCTTGATATAATTGGCATATAACTTCTCATCTCACTCAACCAGTAGTACACAATTTCAGTAGCAGATGAGGACCTATAGGAAATCAATGAGCCAGTTAAAGAGGACTGCAGAAACAGAGTCCAACAAGATGTGCTGCTGAAGCCCTATGTTCCATTAAGAACCTAAGGGAATAATAGCAATTCATCGAATATACTTTATCCCCCTCCCATTTTATTTAATATAGATATTTACATGTTATGGCCTCTGCGAAACACATATACAACCATGCGACGAATAAGTTTGTGTAAATTCCTTTCAACCACCTTTTGCGTTTTTCTTATAAAATGTTTTGCATCTACTTTTATACTTTATAAGTAGTATGAAAATGTTGACATAATTTCTTTCCTTTTTCTTTTAGTTGGATTCGAAAAAGCCTTTTCCAAATGGATTAAGAGAAATTTTGGGCTACAAAAGATACTTCCAGGTGGGGGGATTGTTTGACCAATATATCTATAAAAATAATAATAATAACGAATGTCTGATTCTGAGCAAAGTGTTTATACAATGTACAAAATTTAACCGGACTGATGGTAGGCTGACATCAGTGAGAGAACCATTGGAAGACCAGCTGGAAGTACTAGACAGGTGTTTCGCTCCAGCTTGGGACTCATCAACAGTACGCACACACTGGAGTTTCAGCCAGTTACTTTCTGGATGCGAAGTCAAACTATCATAGCCAAAGTCACAGTGACCTTGAACAACAATCAATCAGAATTCAGATGCAAAAAAGTCGCATAATCGTTTAAAATTGGACTAAAATTTATTGCAAACATGATATTACACTGTATAGTTGTAGCTTATGTGTTGTAAGAATGTCTCTCAGTCACAAAACAGATGATCTATACAGAAATCATACCATGCCCGATATACCCATTCATCCAAGTGACTGTAGGTCATGGTACTTTGAGATCCATTGATATTTCTGACAGTATTCTCCAACCTATTCCTAATTCTAACCCTAATCCTAACTCATAATCCTAACTGACGATGAAATCCTCCAACCAATTAAAGAAAATCCCTACCAAACGAAACTTTGGCTATAATAGTTTAACTTCGCCAAGATGGCTTCACAGACCATTGAGATCGGATCAGCCCTGTAACCAATCAAACGCCTGCAAACCAACACTTTTATGGAATTTTCCCTTCGTCTATGATCCTCAATCAAAATAATGAGGGACAGTACATCGCATCAGCCAGTACTATTCCATTTGTAGTACATTTCAATCTTCCTACACATAACATATCCATAGCAGAAGTTTACTTGACATTTTAAATCCGACGTTTTTCAACATTTTTACTCTTTTATTGTATTAGTGATCATTTTTTTCTGAAACTGGGTCCGAACCTCACTGGAGTGGGTGCGTGCTGATGATGAGTCCCAAAATAGGGCGAAACAGCTGTCTGGCAGTACTCCCTATGGCTGGCTTTCCAGTGGTTCTCTAACTGATGTCAGCCAATGATGAGATCCTGTAACCAGTCAAATCCCTACAAAGCAACACTTGAATACCAGACATATTGTTGATACCGGACATCTCGTAGAGGTTTCTAAGTCATTGAAAATATTAAATAGACATAGGACAGCAAATTTACTACGATTTGCTGAAGCGATCGCAATCAAACGATTGAAACCAACCAGACTTATGCATACAGAAAGAGAGTGTGATTAACCTCTCACTTACAATCTTGGTAACTGAATTTTGATTTTGATTACATTGATTAGTCATCTATTTCAGTGATCTCAACTCACTGAAGAAATCTCATAAACTGTAACTGGTTTTTTTGTTTTCTTGAGTTGCTATGTGGACCTACAAGCCAACAGTGTTCGTTAGTTTTCTCTGTTTTATGTCTTACCCCTCCTCCCTTTTTTCTACTTTGAAAGCGAATAAATTGATGATGCAAAAACTTAAACTAAAAATTGTAATGCTTATATTTTGGATGCGTTTCTTGTATAGTATTTCTTCTCTACTACCACTATTATTACCAATGTTGGAGTATGTTATTATCATCTATATAACCACTGTAATTTCAGGTAGTTTACAGCAGCTGATGAGAACCCGTGAAACAGAATGATGATATCATTTTATACTGCAAATTTCGTCTTCCTTCCTTTCTTTATCGTAATTTTTAAATGTTGGTTTTCAGTGATTTGATTGGTTAGAGGTTTGATCGTGAGCTGACACCAGTACTTACTGATTGTCCCATAGTTCTTCAGCTGACATTCCATGATCACACCTGTAACTTTTCAATTTAGATACCTGGAAGCAATCATGATGGTGAATTTTTTGAATAAAAGACGACACATGCATGACGTCAAGTTACTACTTTGTGTCTAATCATCAAAAGCATATATTCCCGTTTTATTTTTGTTTTGTATTTCAGATTATTGAGAAATCAAATCTCTTGAGTGTCTACAATCAAATGTATGTCAGTCGACGTTTAGCTAAGAGTACATTGAAGAGGTATACACAACTACAAAAAGAAAAAATTAAACTTCAGCTGAATTGGAAACATTTAGCTTTCAGTGGCACTCGGAAATATCGTCATAATTTATGGAAATATAATATCCCTGAGATAATGAAGGTATGCATGTATTTTTGATAATCAGTGGAAATCATCCAAATTTTGTTATGATTTTTCTGTATTATTATTATTGTCCCCCTGGGTTCCCAGTGGAACATTGGGGTTCCAACAGCACATCTCCATTTCACCCCGTCCTCTGTAGTCTCTTTCAGATGACTCAACGATTCCTCCATGAGCTTTCACCTCTTCTACCTCACACGACCTATGCCCAATACTCCACTTAACATTCGAATTCCACTAGATGGTTGACCTGACTGGCGAACCTATTGGTTATTCGTTGGCTCATTTCCAGGATTCCTTATTGATTATCCTTTCTGGCCATCTGCCCTTCAAAATCGAGTCAACGAAGACAGCTGTTGATGAAATTATGCAGTAGCCTGTTCGAAATGCTCTCGGCTGAGGAGGCTGTTCAGTGATATCATCCACCTCATCCACCCTCAAGTAGATCTTGAATATGAGGCAATGGGATAGGCATTTGAATGTGATGTGGAGGAGATCATGTGGAATGAAGAGATGACAGCTTGTTTGAATCTGGTCACTACTTTCACTTACTTGGGTGAGCAGCATCGTTTCATCTGGTGGATGTTACAGCTAATTAGGATCGGAAACTCAAGCCAAACCTACTTTACCTTGAAACAAGGGCGGAAATATATTCAGAACTCAAAATGAACGGTAAGATTCAGTGCTTGTATTTGATTCAGGGACTTGGGCTACTGGAGAATTTCATCAAAGACTGTCTTCGTTGGCTCGATTTTGAATGGCAGATGGCCAGAAAGGATAATCAATAAGGAATCCTGAAAATGAACCAGCCAAGAATCAATAGGTAAGCCCATCAGTTCAACCCTCTGTAGTGGGATTCGAATGTTAAGTGGAGTATTGGGCATAGATCGTGTGAGGTAGAAGAGGTGAAAGCTGATGGGGGAATCGTTGAGTCATGTGAAGGGGACTAAAGAGGATGGGGTGAAATGGAGATGTGCTGTTGAAGGCATGTTTTCTCCTCGGAACCCTAGGAAACCGGGGGTCATATGAATGCGTGTGACACTGGTTCTTCGTTTACCGCTGCACTAGCTACGCTGGCTTCACCTCTCAATCCTGTTTTCATTCTTCTTTTGTTAAATTTAGAGTATTCAACTTGATAAAAATGACCTTGAATATGCTTTCAAAAAGCTGAATAAACATCTGGATTTGGACTACATAAATGTTAAGGTGACAGAGGTAAGTGTTAACTTGACAATTGGGATTTGTGTGTAACTTTGGTTTTATCTTTTCCCTTCACTATTTCTCTGATTACTCCAAAGAGAAGTTTTCAAGCTCCAGGAATAATGGTGCTATTCTTCTTTTTATGAAGCGAGATGGTTCGCCTCATGACCGACCGACCTTCCCTCCTTGTTCGGCTTGCTATTAGAAAGCTTAAGAGTACACCGTCGGGAAACCGAAGCTGAATTCTGTCTCTGTCTCATCGGTTGCTAACTATTATTTTCAGCATATTAGTGAATATAGCAGTTGTCAAAGTCATTTAAGACCTACATACTCAGCATCTCTGTAAAGTGTTTGAACTGTTATTTCAGACGGTGAATGCACTCTTGCCAACGATCCACTGTGTGTTTTCTCTTGGGGTGTCGATGGTATTGGTGTTGTTGTGAATTACCTTGTAATTAGAGAATCGCCCAACCTCTACTTTCACAATTTGTCAACTCTTATATCTTACCTATTCTACTTTACTGCTCCTCGTTCGTCTTTCCTGGGCTACTGAAAAAAAAACTACACCATCTTGAGAAGGATGTTGAAGGTAGTTAGTAGGACTAGTCGTGTAAAACTCAGTCAGCCCATCACTACATTAGTTGAAAGGCATCTGAATACATGAGAAAAGTGGTCAAAAACCATACTCTCCGACCCCCGAACACCCCCTCTATTCCCAACTCTCTCCTTGTATCTCATCAGGTAGAACCAGAAATCAGTATAAAATAATCTATGCTCGTACAACCAAGTACAGGAACTCAACGATACCATATTTGGCCCGTGTTCTAAGTGACGGAGACAATATTAAGCGCGAAACCTATGACGTGCTCTGTTGTTAATAACATAATTTTGGGCTCTTTTATTTCTCTCTTATTTTGTATTCTTTAGTGAACTCCTTCTTAAACATACTTAGCTACCTAAATTATTAACACTGGCTTACTTCTTTGTACTTTACTGTATTCCTTCTTTTGTGTATCTACTGGTTCCGACTATATTAGCACTATGAGTATCACAAAATTGTCCTGTCATTAACCATCATGTAATTATTAGTTTTGTGGTTTATTTTTGTTCGGCAATATTAACTGACAATCATTGGTTGTGAAAGCCATTATTACCATCTTAAAATTTTGTATTATGCAGGATTACTCACACTACCACTACAAACACCGCATTAGAGCTGACAACAAAACAACCCTGAAATGTTATTTTATGATTGTTTAGAGTTGTTTCAACCAAATTAACTGGTCATCTTGGCGATAAACATTCTTAAATATGATTTCATAACTTCTTGTGTGACTATAGTTTTACTGTCACCATGCATAATCATATCATAGCTTCCACTACCCACTGCTGAGATATTATTATATGCTGTTTATTTTCATTTCTACTTCTTGGTTTTTTCGCATTCTTTTAATTATTTTTGTGTTTTTTGTGTTTGTTTTGTTGTTGTTGTTTTTATATTTATTTTTTGAAATACTCCTTTTAAATGTTGGATAAAATTAGATGCAAATATTGTAGATATGTGCTGAAAATTCCACACTGTACCACTAGTACTGTTTCTGGAATAAAGCAAATTATTATTATTATTAATATGGCAGTCTTTTTTAATGCATTAAGTCTGTATAACTCTCAATCTACTAAGTCGTATTATTGGTGAGTGGCTTTTCTCTTACCTGACTTGGTGGACTCTGCAGGTCACGACTTCTCACTAAAAGTCGATATTTAGCATCAGATTAATTTGCAAGTATTGATTTACAGGGGTTTGATTGATTATCGGTTTGATTACAACCTGATATCAGTTACAGAAACAGTGAAAACCAACAGAGAGTGCTGAGTAGCTGTTTCGTCCTAATTTGCGAATCTTCAGCAAAACGCACTCACAGGAGTTTGAACCGAGAACCTTCATGTCACAGGGCCTACGAGCTTGCTTGCCTTAGTCTAGCACGAACTAGTAACTGTCTCTATACAAGAAATTGCCTGCAGTTCTAGTGAGGAGTTTCGAATACCAGGATCTACTAGGTCGTATCACTTTTCCTTATTAATAAAACGGATCAATTTCAAGTTTGAAATAAGTGTAGTTGTTGCCTACGCATATCATTTAACTGTAGTACTTTAGTCATTCTTAATTTTCTTATCTTTCAGATTGTAGAAGCTGTTTCTCACTGGTGTATTGATATCAATCTGTTCATTGTCCTGGCATCGTTGGCTGAACGTTATAATGGCGTAGAGTAAGTTTAATGTTAGCAAGCTTTTTCATCCAAACATAAACATTGATTTCAATATAATTCTCGTCATAGAACAACATCGACTAGAGTTCGGTGAAAAGCAGGGAGCATTAGACAGCCGTTTCGTCCCAGTTTGAGACCCTTCATCAGTACGCATCCACCCAGTAGGGTTTAGCAGGTCGCGCGTGAGGACAAATACTCGCCGAAAACATTAGCTAGCGGTCGCGCTATGTCGTGAATTGGCAGGAGTTGGAATTCATGGGTTGGCCATTGGATTGGATTCCAGTGGATTAATGGTCTACGAGCTCGCTGGCCTTGTAACCAGAAGGTCCTGCGTTCAAACCCCATAGTGTGGGTGCGTACTGTGAGGAGTCACAAACCAGGACAAAACATCGTTCCAGTACTCCCAGCTGGTTTTCCAATAGTTCTCTAACCGATGTCAGCTCATGATGAAATCCTGTAACCAATCAAACGTAAGTCCCTACAAACCAGCACTTGAATATCAAACTGGATCAAAGCTGATGAGGTCAACTTCAAACGAGCGAAAGGAGTGTTTGGATAACTTCGATTTGGTTAACGAGGACTACTGGTTGATATGAGTGGCATTCAAATACTCATCTTAATTAACTAGTAGTATACGCTTTTATGTACGAAATCATGCTCACCTAGTAATCATGATCGATATTGTTTGACTACCAAATTTAAAAAACTTAAACATTTATACTTCGATTAGTCATTAGGTCGTGCTGACTGAGTTATATCAACCAAGTTTGCGATGTAGTCAGTATGCTAGATGACTCACTGTCATGGTACACTATGAATTGTTTTTGGATAATTGATGGAAACTGGTAGGAAATTTTGGACCCTGGTTTCATACCTGTTGATACTCATCAGCAAGGTGTAACTGAAATCTTGAAGGGACTCATGTTTCCTCTGAGATTCAAACCCGTGTCTCCCGGTGTTGCATTTAACTTTTTTTTCAAAAAGCGACGACATTAAGCATAACTCTGAGTTCAAGTCTACTAATGCACTCCAACGGGGACTTCAGTTCATTCGACGTTGCATGTAAACCTTGTTGACAAATTTCGACATGTGTGTGTGTAACCTACATCAAGAGTTCCCTGTCTACCGCTTCCGCCGATGACTAACAATAATTCAAGGTGTATCACACTGGGAATTCCCCTTGCTGTTGATTATATCGCAGAATTTGACTGATAGAATTCAGTCAGCGCCGACATTTAGCCCATCTGATTGGAATACGTCTGACTAACAATCGTCAATTTGCCCTGAGGATTTAACAGTTCTACCGTCTGGTAATTATTTAATATATAATTCTGCTAACATGACACCTCTATAATAATAATAATTGATAATAATGGTTTCTTACACTTTTTCAGATCACTGGTGAGAAATAATATATATAAAGTTGGTGCGCAGTCATTACGCGGGAAGATTAAGAAGGCGAGAGTAAGTGTACAGTTCAAATTTTTGAATCTATATTACTATTCATATGAACTGTGATCAAGATTTGACCGGATAGTTGCAAAATAATTGAGCGCTGAGTGAGAAATAGACATTTATAAAATTATATTTGTAAAATCTCAGCGAAATTGAAATGATTAATTCCAACGTTTCGTTCGGCAATCTGGTCCGAACTTCTTCAGGGAAATTAATCGAATTAAAATAAACAGGTTTATATATAAAAGGAACAATTCATGTTTTTCAATTTTGTCCAATCATGAGTCATGCAACAGGCATCAACATGTATAATAAATAAATTAATAAAATAGTATGTTTATATATGAAAGTACATCTCTTGTTTTTAAATTGTTAGTCCTGTCATGTGAATCCAGAAACAGGCATCAACATGTATAATAAACAAAACAAAACAAAATCTTTAATACGAACTGTGATCAAAATTTGACCTCAGGCTATCAAAATTAGTCTACTTTTGTTAAAATATATGTGTATATGTGTTATGCAGTATCAATGGTGTGTGTGTGTGCATGTGTGTATGTGTGTTTTATGACTGTTCACCCACACACATACACACATGCACACATACACACACCATTGATACTGCATAACACATATACACATATATTTTAACAAAAGTAGACTAATTTTGATAGCCTGAGGTCAAATTTTGATCACAGTTCGTATTAAAGATTTTGTTTTGTTTTGTTTATTATACATGTTGATGCCTGTTTCTGGATTCACATGACAGGACTAACAATTTAAAAACAAGAGATGTACTTTCATATATAAACATACTATTTTATTAATTTATTTATTATACATGTTGATGCCTGTTGCATGACTCATGATTGGACAAAATTGAAAAACATGAATTGTTCCTTTTATATATAAACCTGTTTATTTTAATTCGATTAATTTCCCTGAAGAAGTTCGGACCAGATTGCCGAACGAAACGTTGGAATTAATCATTTCAATTTCGCTGAGATTTTACAAATATAATTTTATAAATGTCTATATTACTATTATTGTTTCCTTTAATTCCTAGAGGAACATAGGGCTTCAGCCGCACGTCTCCATTACGTTCAGTTCTCTGCCAACTTTTTCATCACCTGGCTCCACGTCTGACCACATGCTTCCATCTCCTCTTCACATGACCTCCTCCAAGTAACACTCACACTGACGACCAACTCGCCGCTTCCCATTCCATTGGGATTCCACTCGAGCAATGGTCTGGCGTGTGATGTCACTCACTTGATGGTTTGTTTTCTCAGAGAATGGCCACCTCCATTTCTTCCTGCATATTTGTTGCACAATTAGTTGCTGGTTGGTTTGCTCATTGCCAGAGATCCCTGTTGCTGATCTTTTCTGGCCGGCCATCTGATCTTGAGCGAAGTATTGAGCGAAGACAGCTGTTGATGAAGGTGTGTAGTTTGTTCGAAGTGGCCTTCGTGACGTGGCGCGGCGCGGCGCCAAGTCTCTGATCCGTATAGTGATTAGTAGCACTGACTTCACATTGGAGTTGAAAATCCGGATCTTATTTTTCATGCTGAGTTCTGAGTGTTGATCTCCACACAGACTTGAGAGTAATGAAAGCTTGCCTTGCTTTCCCTATCCTCGACAGTTCCGTCCGCCTGTAGTTGAGACGATGCTTCCTAGGTATCCACGAAACCGAGTTTGTTATTCAATTCGAATTCGGAAGTCACTCGGATATTTGGATGAATATTATTAAATAGAGTAATAAAGCTTTCAGTAGACTTACTATTATTACCAATAATGAGTGTATCACCCACACAACGACGTTTTATAGCATAAATTCTCCAAGCATACCTTGCATTTGTTTCTCCAATTTTGATATGAATATATCTGCTAACAGAGGCCCAAGAGGGCTCCCCATCGCAACACCATCAACTTGTTTGTATGCCTTTTCTGTACATATTAAGACGATGTTTCTGATGTAATTGACAGAAATAGGCAAGTTTATCCCATTGCTTGTGATGTAATCGCAAATGAAGTCAACATTTTCATGAAGAGTAACATTGGTGAATAAACATTCTATGTCGATTGAGCACATAAACTTTTCCTTAATTCTCAAAGTGTCTAACAGTCGCCATTAAAACGTATTCTATTTTAAACTCTGCACAGAATCATATTAGTCTTACATGCGAGGAAGAAAGTAACAACCAGCTCTCATTTTTAGACATACTTCTGAGTCGAAGAGACGATGGCTCAATAAGACGGTCTATCTACAGAAAGCCCACTTGGACAGGTCAATACCTTAATTTTCACAGTTTCTGTCCATTACAGTATAAAAGAGGCTTGGTGAAGTGTCTATATAAGAGGATTCAGCGTATTTGCACGGCTGATGTTATAGACAAAGAAAACGACATATTGATGGATATTCTTGTTGAAAACGGATATCCTTTGAAATTTTTAAACAGGTGTAGAAGTCAACTAGCCTCTAAACCTACAATCCATACCCTCCCTAAGAAAAAGTTTTTCATCAAATTACCATATAATGGGGAAATAAATAGTAGGATTTTGAGACAAAGGTTGAATTCCATCATCCGTAGAACCTACTATGCAGCCCAGCTTGTTATTGTGGAAAAAGCTAAAAGTTTGCTTCACTACAAACCTCAAAAGTGCACAAGTGATTATATCACATCCCACACAATTTACCAATTTTCGTGTGTGTGTGGACATACATACATAGGGAGGAGTAATCGTGCGTTGCACGTGAGGGTGGGAGAGCATATCCCAAAGTGGTTAGGAAAACAGATGAATTGTGACAAGCCCATAGATGCAGGTGCCAGACTACCAACTTCGTCTATAGCTAAACATTTAGTCGAGATGAACCATAAGGTTGATGTTAACTCAGCCTTTAAGGTTATCTATAAAAACGGTCAAGGACGTTTACTGAAATACGCTGAGGCTATAGCCATTCATGAACTTAAGCCCCCCTTGTGTATTCAAAAACAGTTTGTTATTACTCTTAACCTACCTTGGTAATCCTTATTTGATTGGATTACCAAACGTTTGTGTTAATTATTCTTAATTCCTTTTTTGTCACCTTGTTTAATTTAACTTTTCTATATATATTGACTTGACAAGTAAATGTGTGATCAGATTGTTCGAAATGTATAGCGCGAATACATCACATTTTTCAGATAATCTCCGTCTTCTAATAATGCTATCAAAATTTATAAAAGGGACTAACTGTTTTGAAAAGTTAACATTTGTTCCCATTTATCTCATCAAACAGGAATTGTTTGCACTAATTGGCGGGTTTGACAATAGACAACACTGTAAACAATCCTACAACAACCGATCGATATTCCAATCGTCAACCAATCAAAATCAATCTCGTCCCACTACTTCCACTACTACTGATACTTTTATCAGTAGTAAAAGTGCAAAAGGTAAAAATAATACGACAGAAAGAAAAAAGTTCACCCCATTTGATGAATATATTCAAGTTGACGATATGAAATTATTTTTCTACGCTGGTAATATACGTCAAAGTCATGTGGAAAGGTTAATTCAATACTTAGATCATCAGAATACCGGTAAAATTGATTTTATCACATTTTTAGAATATCTACCTTTATTCGTCGAGTGTCATAAACAAATTCTGTGTAAACCGCTTACAACTTCAGAAATATTTATTTCGTGATCCAATTCTTATCCATCTTTTTGTTAATATTTCCCCTGAGTAACAAAATCAATAAATAGCTCTGTGTTATCTCATCTAGAAGGTTGTGAACATCACAACAAAATAGATTCGTCATTGACGGAGAATCAACCTAACCTATGTATACGAAAGCAGCATATTCCTCCGCTTCATTTACTCCTGGCCTACCATGAGCTCATCAGAGAAGTAATGATCACATATTTTCATGACTTATTTCTACACCCTTCTTATCCCCTTTTTATCTAGTTTAATTCACACCATTATGATCATCATTATTGCCATTTGTCAGTTCTGGCTATTTTTGTTTTGTGATTACTGCTCACACTATTCAACCTGTTTATTTTATCAGTAAGTACATTTGTTATTCATTCAGCCCACAGAAACTTACATTCAATATGTGACTGATTTATCTATCGATACTTTTGTGGTCATTACATTTTTCTTTCACACATCAGTGAACATAATACATTGTCGATTATAAATACATTTCAGTATGTCAGACAATTGTCTGTTCACATTTTATCTTCTCTTCTGAATGACTATACCTTTTATGTACATTCACAGTTAGTTTCAAATCTTTGAATATTCCCATTTTTAAATAATAATAATAATCTACTTTATTCCAAAAACAGTACTTATAATACAGAATGGAATTCTCAGTATTTGTCACAATAGTGCATCTGATTTACTCAAAATATGAATAAAATTAAAACAAAATTAACCAGAGGAATTTGTCCACATTTACGACATAATTATTAGATATAATAATAATAACGGTGAGTTTGTTTCAAACAGTATTGTCGATTCAGTCTGGAAACTTTAGCATGTGACAGATTATTGGGTCTAATGTTCTGTTGATATAGAATAGTGAGGGGAAATACAAAGTTTACAGTCATAATACAGCTTAAAATTATGACCACACTTATGAAAAAGAAATAAACAAAACGAAAAAAATGAGAGGATTATAATAAAAGAAGTACAATAACAATAAAGTATGATGCTTTAAAAGTGAAGGAAATGGTTTATTTAGTGGTGCTAAGAAGGTTAGTTAGTTCATGCCTAACACTATTTTCATCACATAATGTACGTGTGAAATATGGTATAATGGAATTTTTATACTTAGACAAACGTGCATAAAGTCTTCTGGAAAGACCTCTTGTTTTACCTGAGGAGACACAAGGTTGGAGCTGCGGGTAGAGTGGATGCTCAGAGTCTGACAAAATTCCTTTAGCAAATTTGTTGCATGACATCAAATGCCTATCAGTGACAGTGTCAACTATATGGCAAAATGGGATACCACTCGTCCTACTGACAGTCTTCAAAGTTCTACGAAGTATGAAATAGTCTTTTTTAAGCAACTCAGGAAAGAATAAGTAAGGGTGAACAGTGAAGAAGAATAGGTAAGATGCAAGAGTTGACAAACTGTAAGAGGAGGAAAGGTTGAGTCATGCCTGAGTGCCTTGACTTCTTAATGCAAAATGTCAAACGAAATATTGTTTTAGAAATCGCTAAGACATGAGAGGACCAGGATAGTTCAGAAGAGAGAATTAATCCAAGATACTTAACTTCAGACTTGATTTCTATATCAGTATCATCGATTTTGCAAGGGTCATAGGAACCAACGGCTTCATTTAACTTTCGTTTGCATCGGAAACTGAAATTAACAGTCTTACATTTGGAAGGATTTAGCTTAAGACAGACCATTAGACGAAGACCATTTGCTAATTTCTGATAGAAAGTTGTTTATCTTAGTGCAGTCAAGCTGAGAGTTAACAGACATTGAAACAGTTAGATCATCGGCATATTTAAAAAAGGTCATTTCATCAGAGTGAGGCAAGTCATGCAAGAAGAAAGAAAACAGAAAAGGAGGGACACCAGCCTCAGTAAGCAATGAAGTGGACGACTTTCCCTAACATACAGTGTATCGCTTTCTTCCTGGGAAATAAGAATGCAGCCATTTGACAACCCAACAGTCAGTTTGAGTTTCAGCAAGCTTGTTTAGTAGAATGTCCCTAGGTACTGAGTCGAAAGCAGATGTATAATCTAGAAAGGTGCAGCGAACAAATTTAGCCCCCTTGTCTAAGCTGGAGACAATGTTATGATACAGGACTGCAGCTGCGTCCAAAGTACTTCTACTATGTTTGTAGGCGAATTGTTTGGGATCGTTAAAGGCTTTAAGTGAAGGTTGAAGATTAAGTAAGAGCAACTTTTCCATAGCTTTTATAAAAGGGGAAGTAATAGCAATGGGTCTAAATTTAAAACATGTTGCAGTAGACGACTTAGGAATAGATACAATTTTAATGTCTTTCCAAACGGCTGGCACGACATTTTTCGAAAAAGATTCGTTAAATATGTCCATGAGGGGATAAAAGCATATAAGCGAACAATATTGTTGTTTTCAATTGGACCTTCTTCAGGCTTTACTCTAATTTATATACCTTTATTAATAACAATTTTAACCGATGACGGTGATTTTGTGGGTCAAATAATAATAATAATGTGGTAAATTTTTTGAACGTTAGTAATAACGAAATATTGATAATAAGGTTTATGCACTTGGTGATAAGAATTACGAAGGTAGTGAGTGATATGTGTATATGTAGACAATTCAATAAATAAATAAATAAATTAGGTCAAATCTCAAAAGTTACATAGTACTCCGCCCTTTGTTTGTCATTTTTCTAGCTACCGACCGATTATGATCGCTCAAGCGAAAGACCAGCTAACTAGCTGTGCCACTTCTATGTGTATCTACAAATTTAGTTGTTTTTGTGAAGAGAGCTATATAGGGCAAACAGATAGACAGCTTAACAAACGCATTATTGAGCACCTCCCTTCCTTCATGGTTTGGAAAAGGTCAAATAAAAGAAGTTCTATTTTGGCTCATTTGATTGATAGCGGTCACCAAGTGGACAGAAGAAGT
>OX235275.1:18936259-18967557 GCA_944472155.2 Trichobilharzia szidati
CCTCCAAACCAACATTGGAAAGTGCATATGTCCTAAATTTGATTATGGACTGACTTCAGTTGAAGAACTAATGAAAACAATCAAAAAGTATTAGACATCTGTTTCGTCCTTATTTGGGACTCTTCAGCAGCAGACGCCCAAGACCTCGATTGGTTGAAATCACCAGGACATATAATACACATGCTAATTCATCGCTTTCTTCAATAAGCAGTATCAGTTGGTGAAATAAGACTAGTTTGGAAGAGAGTTAGCAGAGGGTCAGATGAAAACATACCATATATCCATTGTTGGTTTTATCCATAAAGGTGGGGTGGTGGGCGTAGACTGCTCAGAAATCCTCAGTAACTTTCGCCTGTACATTTTCGTTCACTGTAAGTTTCATTTCCTTCGTCTACTTGTACATGGCAAATTTTACAAGGTTCTACACCTAATGAGTCAACCAAATTGATATCAGCCTTGGAAGGGATCAAAAATTAGGGAATCCTAGGCAGATGTCTCATCTTACTTAGACATACAACCTTCAGTGCAATGTACCGACGATATTTTCATTCAATAACAGTGTAGTGTAATGTCAAGCATCTCGTGTTACATAATATAATATCTTGTTGTCTTCTTCTGATTACAGAACTTCAGAAAGAAGAGAAGTTCGTCAGCTACAGTTTACTGCATGGCCAGATCATGGAGTACCGAATCATCCAGCCCCATTGTTAATGTTTCTAAGACGTGTTCGAGCTGAATGTCCCGCGAATTCTGGTCCAATTATTGTACATTGTTCTGCAGGTGTTGGAAGAACCGGTAAGCCGATTACTGAAATATATCTATTCATTTATTTATTTATTTATTTTCAAAGTGCCTATACTCATTTTTGTTGATTGTCTTCTTCTATTTTATCCTTAACCTTCACTAGTGATGATGAGTGTTAGGTGTCCATTGCACGAAATAACAACAATAGTAGTATCAATAATAATCTTAACAAATATTTCATTTTCTCTCCTCCAATTCCCCCCCAACAGGTGCATTTATCCTGCTGGACATCCTACTTGAACAAATGCGTCATGAAAAAGCCGTGGATGTTTTCAGCGCAGTGAGTCGTTTACGCGCTCAACGTAACTTCATGGTACAAACAGAAGATCAATACGCTTTTATCTATGAAGCTTTAGTTGAAGCTGCATCGAGTGGTAATACAGAAATACCAGTTCAACAATTGACCAATCATTGGACACGTTTAACTGATTTGAATCGGATCAAGTGTCAAGATCATCATCATCAATTGAATTCATCGGATCAAATCAGTTTGTCAGTGAAATCTTCTGTCTATACAAATTCAACCATATCGACTGGTTTAGAACTGGAATTTTATCATTTGCTGACCCAGTCGAATTTAACCAAGTTAATTTCATCTATTCCATCATCAATTGGACTGTTATCACCGATTGATCCGATCTCGAATAAAGAGGATGAAAGAGGCGGGAATGGTTGTTCAAGTATACCACGACTACCACCTCCAATTGGATTGGGTATGAATAAAACTGGATTGGCAGCAACTCTACCGGTAAGTAGAACCCTATATATATATATATATATATATTGACTGATTAAAATGCCCATTAAAATTTTCAAAAGAATTGACACGGAACAAAGAGTACTCTTTTCGATAAATTCATCATCAGGTTCTACAATTATATATACATTATAATGAATGAATGAATTAGTCTTATGAACGACATTAATGTTTAAATAACATCAAATAAATAATATTGATAAATTACAGCTGAACAGCATCAACATAAAATAAACTGAATGTCAGAAGAATTAGGAAAGATAATAGTACAAATTCATGAGTTTATAGTCTCTAGTGAGGGCTGGCCAGGGCAGTAGTAGGGGCTGGACTCGCTTCTTCTGAACACAGAGCACCGGTTATTTGAGGCGAATTGCAATAGCCTCTGCTGTTTGGAGCATACGGTGCTTCTACGATTTTGGTAATTTGTTAGGCACCCGGTATATTATAGAGAAGGATTCTTCTACGCCGGCTTTGTGACCGGTTTGCATCAGATGGTCTAATATCGAGCTGTTAATAGTTTTAACTACACCTTTACTTAGCCATAGTGGGATATGTTCTCGAGCACGAAAAATCAAGTTCCTAGAGCAACGGCCAATATAACTCGCTCCACAAGCGCAGTTGAATTGATAGATACAATTTGAAGTGGCTAGTCTTAATTTTCTTAATTTCTTTGAGCTGTCAAATGCATAATCTGGTCGCCCTTGAATGGTAGGTAGCTTTCTTTGGTACCGAAGCTGTCTTTTCGAGATGTGGTCTTTCTTTACTAATGGTTATCCGGAAAACTTTATCACTTGTCACAGTAAAGAAAGACCACATCTCGAGAAGACAGCTTCTGTACTACCACTCAAGGGTGACGAGATTATGCAGTTGACAGCTCAAAGACTTCGGTCAGCCATCAAACGCACATTCTACGCCGCATCTCTTTTTCTCACTTGCCGAACATTTTCGATCCCTGTACCTACAATTAAAGGACGAAATTCTGTGGACTCTACTTCAAACTGCATCTACAAGTTCACCTGCAGTTGTTGCGGTGACACCTATATAGGTAGAACCAACAGAATGTTCCAATGTCGTCGAAAAGAACATGTTCCAAAATGGCTTCTAAATCATATAGAAAATCCCGACGCGATTAATCTTAATAGAAATCCAGCATCATCCATTACAAAACACTTATTAATGTCAGGTCACAAAATCAATATTAACGACTGTTTCACAATTATTTCATCATATCACTCTAATTCAAGGTTATTGAAGGTGATGGAAGTACTTTGGGGATTAATCACATACAGCCTAAACTGTGTGTACAAAAATCAATAGACTTCAATTAATGTCGCCTACCATGGACTACTTGACCTATCTAAATATGATTGGTCATTAGTATGTACTTTTGTGTTTTTTATTTAACTGAGTAATTGTCATGAACTTTATTTTATGATTGCTAACCATGTTAGTTGTAAAGCGGTTGTAAAGAAACTACGAAATGACGATATCATCTCACGAAATTTGTCTTCTTAATGCCTTATTCAAATATATATATATATATATCATGGTAACAACTCTGTTGATTTGACTAGAATCTCTATGTATTTTATTTTCCCCTGTCATTATTTAGGTTAATATACCTAAAAATCGTAACCTGACGATTATACCGCATGATGCTAATCGTGTCGCCTTGAAAGCTGTCCGTGGTGTTGATGGCTCTGATTATATCAATGCAAGTTATATTGATGGCTATAGGTCACGTGCTGGTTATATAGCGACACAAGCACCAATGAACAATACACTAGAAGACTTTTGGCGAATGATATGGGAGTCTGGATCATGTTTAATTGTTAAGCTGGACAGTACTCTGACACCATCGATTGATGGTAAATTTATTGATTCAGTAAGTTTTATTGTTATTATTATTATTATGCAATATAGTATTATATCACTGTGAATAATATTATTATAATAATAATATAATAATGCTCCTTAATTAGCTCTCAGGATAGACGCCTTGAACGCTGTAAAGAACACTTTGAGGAACAATTTAACTTGCCTACAGCCACAATGAGCCTCCCCGCCATCCAGCACACACCCGAATGAGATATAGACACTGGCCCGCCGTCTGTAAGTGAGGTCACAAAAGCTATCTGTAATCTGAAACGAGGCAAAGCGGCATGACCCAACGGAATTATCCCGCAGGTGTTTAAATATGGGGGTGACATACTAGTATATGGTTTAACTAAGGTACTAGGTAACGTCTGGGAATCACAGACGGTTCCATCAGACTGGGGTAAGTCACTTATTATACCAATATTCAAGAAGGGAGACAAGTCCCCATGTGATAATCATAGAGGAATCAGCCTGATGAACATAGTCTCTAAAATCCTAGGCTCAGTAATCATGCACAGACTATGCCGAACTCGGGAGGAACAAACGAGGGAAAATCAAGCGGGCTTTAGGCCAGGTAGAGAGTGCATAGATCATATCTTCAGTCTCCGACAGATCCTAGAACATAGACACACTTTTAGGCGTCCAACAATTGCCATATTTCTTGACTTGAAGGAGGCATCCGACTCCGTGGATCGAGAGGTTCTATGGCAATGTTTGGCTATGAAGGGAGTGCCAAGAAAGTACATTGCACTAATCAAGGCACTCTACTCAAACTCACCTAGCTGTGTAAGGGCTTATGGGGAATTGTCATCTGAATTGATAACAACCAGTGGTGTCCGTCAAGGATGTCCACTTTCCCCTTTTCTGTTTAACTTCATCATAGATATGCTAATGGAAGTATCCTTAGCTAAACTTGACGATTTAGGAATTGACTTGTTACCAGGGAATAGTCTTATGGACTTAGAATATGCAGATGACATAGTCCTGTTAGGGGAGGATGCTGACAAAATCCAGCAGAGTCTTCTGAACACCTTGAGCAGCAATCTTCGTATGTTTGGCATGAGATTCGCCCCTGCTGTAAAATGTAAGATGCTGCTACTGGACTGGACTACGTCAACTCCTAGCTTAGTGATAGGGAGTGAAGTGATAGAACATGTTGACCACTTCACCTATTTGGGAAGTTGTATCAGCACCAACGGATTGATTGGTGACGAAATCTCAGCACGGATCCAAAAAGCTTGGGCTGCTTTCGCTAACTTACACCATCTCCAGCGTGGGCGTGACATCCGACTATCAACCAAGGGACGTGTGTACTGCTCAGCAGTTCGCCCCGTCCTTCTCTATGGCTCTGAAACATGGCCAATACGAGTTGAAGACATGAAAAGGTTGACTGTTTTTGGTCATAGATGTCTACGATCTCTTTCTCACGTTAGGTGGTAAAATGAGGTAAGTAATGTTGACGTTAGGCGTAGAGTGTTGGGCAAAGAGGGAAAATCAATCGAAGAGGCTATAAAGTTACATAGATTGAAATGGCTAGGTCACGTGCTGCGCATGCCTAACCATCGCCTCCCCCGACGGATGGGCATTACTAGCTGATATAGGTGCAGGTTGGAAAAGAGTAAGTGGTGGCCAAACAAAAACATGGCCTCATCAATCCATGAAATCCTTGACAGTTAAATTGAGTCAGTTAGGTAGGGAGGGAGATGCAGACTTCCGGGTTGGGGCCCGCCCTCGAGACTCTAAGAATCAATGGCTGGAGAAAATAGGTGACATGTCTCAAAATCGTTGTCAATGGCTTACGCAGATGTATTCAGTCTCTTTAACCTTCATATTCCTTTCTACCACTACTCATTCTGTTTCACTATTATACTTGTCAAAACTCTATTGATTCTCTTCACTCATTTTCTTGTCTACCTTTGTGTGCTATTTGGAACGTGGCAACTCGAACTGCTGCACTTGGGTGCCAAGTTCTATGTTGAATCCACCCAGCCAGCCTTTCCGTATTCCAGTTCGATTCGAGGGTCTGCTCAGTGTGTGATATCACTCACCAGTCTCCTAAGTGTCCCCCCCTGATCCATCTCCATTTACTTCTACAGTAGGTTCTTAATGTTGGTTCGTTGTCAGCCAGAGTTCCATTTTGCTAACCCTTTTCCGGCAGACCATCTTCTACTCAGTATCCGGCTAGAGAAGACATCTGTTATTAAAATACAAACAACTATGAAGAGATATCTTATAATACAGACTTAGTTGAGAATCACTGACAGGTAAGGAGTACTGGACAGTGTACACCCATAAATTCATCATGGTCACTTGGCTGGGATCCATTGTCTTATGAATTCTAACCTCTAAAGGTTCTAAGTTTGATCACTGCTAAGATCGTAGGTATCCATGTACTACTAAAAAGTGTAGCAATCTTCGTATGTTTGGCATGCGATTCGCCCCTGTAAAATGTAAGATGATGTTGCAGGATTGGACTACACCGACCCCTAGATTAGAAATAGGAAGTGAAGTGGTAGAGCACGCTGACCACTGCACTTTTTTGGAAGTTGCGTCATCCAATGCCAGCGGGTTAATCACTGACGAGATCGCAGCACGGATACAGAAGGCTCGTTTCGCATATGCCAGTTTACACCGTCTCCAGCGTAGACATGATATTCGGCTATCGACTAAAGGGAGTGGGTACTACTCAGCAGTCAGCTCCGTCCTCCTTTATGGCTGGCTGTGAGACCTGGCCATTGAGAGTGGAAGACATGAAAAGCCTGGCTAGCTGTCTTTGATCATAGGTGTCTGCGACCTATCTCCCGTGTGAGGTGGTTCAATAGGGTGAGCAATATTGAGGTTAGGCATCGAGTGCTAGGTAAGGAGAGGAAATCAATCGACGAGGCTGTGAAGTTACATCGACTGAGATGGTTGGGACATGTGTTACGCATGCATGCCTAGTCATCGCCTTCCTCCAATGACGGGCAATGTTAGCTGATATAGGGTCAGGCTGGAAAAGAGCTAGTGGCGGTCAAACGAAAACATGGCCTCACCAGTCAATGAAATCTACAACAGTTAGTCTAGGCCACGTAGGAAGGTGTAGACTTCTTGACTGGTTCGGGTCCTCGAGACGGTAAAAACCAATGAAGGCTGGAGACAATTGGTGATATGGCTCAAAGTGATCGTTCTCAGTGGCTGGTGCAGACGCATGCACTCCCTGTGACTTATAATTTACAATGAAACTGTATTGTTCTTCGATATTATTATATTTTTGCCTCATATCTCTGTTTACTGTCTTTATTTTTCATTTCTTTTTACTTTCTTCTGTTGCTTTGTGTGCTACATGGAGGGAGAGTGGCGACTTGAACTGGCGCACGTATGTGCAAAGTTCTATGTCGAAAACAGACAGACAGACTCAAATGTGCCAAACTACAATGAAAGAGCTACTGAGTAGTACCTCCCTGACTTCCACCACTAGTTCGAGACGAGATGTACTCTGATTATATTATTTTTTATTATTATTTCCTTGGGTTCCTTCCTCCTTTCAACACGATCTCCTACGTGTCTCTCATTGGGATTCCACTGGAGCAATGGCCTGCACTGCGAGCAGACGGCCTCCTCAGTGGCGTATGCCCGACCGATACATCTCCATTTTCTCCTACATATTTGTGAAGCGATCAGCTCTCGCCTGCTGGTTTATTCCCAGCCATAATTTCCTGTCGCTAATTCTTTCTGGCCATTTGATCTTCAGTATGGAGCCAGCCAGTGAAGAGGGCAGCTGTTGATGAAAGTCTCAAAATCTGTGGTGTACTCTGAAGTCAATCAAAATCCATACTTCCCTGAACATTTGAAGGAAAGCCAACAAATATTCAGTAAAGCACAACTATCAAGAGATAATTTAATTGAATTTCAAATTTTCCTGTCCATTGATTGATTGGACCAAAGTGCTCGGGTCGCTCAGGTTGACATGTCGGCTCCTCCGTGTATAGATGCTCTGACGATATCTCTAGACATGTAATTAGAATTTAACTGGTAAATGGTGACTAGCAGTAGAATCCAGGACAACGCACATTTCGTCTTATTTTGTACTCGTCAGCTAGCTGGATGTACCTGCATTCCCCAGTGAGTGATGATGTTCCCACCGAGGCTTGTGGCCCAAGTGGTCTAGTGGATAACGCTTTGGCGTTTGAAACTATGTGGGCACTGGGTTCGAGCCTCGGTGGGAACATCATCAGTGAATGCGGAATGCAGGCACATCCAGTTAGCTGATGAGTCCCAAATAGGACGAAATGCGCATCCTGGATTCTACTGCTAGTCGCCATCTACCAATTAAATATCAAGAGATAAGCTTGAAAGATGACTGTAACAGCATATTCTTCGGTAGGAGCTCAAGGCTTGCATCCTAATGATGTGTGACGGGGGGGAGAGGGAAGCAGTCAACATTCTTGACTACTCAAATTACAGATAGATAGATAGATAGTTCTTGTATTTATTTTGTCATCTACGGTGGGTCTTGAGTGCGTGGTGATGAAGAATTTCAAACTTAGGAAGTAACAGCTCTCCGGTACTTCACACTGGTTTCCAGTACTTCTTCAAAATGATGTCGATTCCTGATTAACCATGGAACCAATCAAATCGCTACAAACGAACTCCTGAATATTCAAGTATTGGGCCATTGGATCGGGTCCCAGTGGCTTAATGGTCTACGAGCTCGCCTTGTAACCAGAAGGTCCTGGGTTCGAACCACGCAGTGTGGGTGCGTACTGATGAAGAGTCCCAAACTAGGCCGACGAAACAGCTGTCCAATACTCCCTATGGCTGTTTTTCCAATGGTTCTCTAACCAATGTAAGCTCATGATGAAATCCTGTAACTCCTGAATATTAATCTGATGCTCCCCGGTTACTGACTACAGACGGACGAATTTGCCTGGAGTTCTTGCGAGATATCATGATCAGTGGAGTTCACAAGGTTTGGCATGAGGACAAGGATATTTGTTCAAGGTCGCGGTAAAATCATGAACTAGTAGAAGTGGGATGTGACTGGATGTTCTACAAGTTAGAATTGTGACCGGAAGATCCTGGGTTCGAACCCCGGTGGACGAAGACTCGCAAACTAGGACGAGACAGCTTTCCAGTACTCCAGTGCTGGTTCTCAATGGTTCTCCAACAGATATCGATCCGTGATTAAGCTTCAAACTATCACTGACTACAGGCGGACAAAGTTGCCTGAAGTTTTAAGAATAAGTCGTGACCCATGAAGTCTACCAGGTTGGATGTGTGGACAAACACACTCACCGATGACACTGGCTGGCAGTCGTGCTTTAAATCACAAATTAACAGAAGTTGGAATTCTTCGGCCAGTCATCGAGCTCGTCTTGTAGACTGAAGTTCCTGGGTTCAACCACTAGTGAAAGGAGTTATAGGTGAGTGCTGTTGAAGAATCCCAAACTAGGACGAAACACCCATCCAGTACTGCCCTGTTAGTTATCAGAAACCAATCAACCAGTGAATATATTTTAATACATAAAAATCAGTAAATATACACATTGAAATAAAGGTTTTAGTATTTCCCAATGAATGAAAAACAAAACGATATTGTTTTTACTGACGTTTCGCTATTTAATGCTAATAGCTTTATCAAAGCATTATTAAACCGGAATTTACAAAATCTCAGCATATATATAACAAAGAGTTAAGGGGTGAGAAAATAGACTTAGGTCAAGTTAAAGGGACATAATGAAAGTCAAAATACCAATGAAGATCACTAAACCAAATAACAAAGGTAATAGTTCATCTGTTATGGTATCAAAATAAAGTTTACTAACTTGATCATCGTTCGTTAGTATGGGGTCATTTTCCGTTGTCAAGTTGGTCAATTGGTAAAGATAACAAAATCAAGTGTAGATTGTTGGATTTGATCAGTTTTTAAAATTATAAAGGCAGTGTGTGTTTACATAGTGAACTTGCATATCACATTCGTGTTGATTTTGTCACTTCATGGGGGAGGGAGGTGTTGTAACCAGGTCAAATTCTGTTTTAGTCCATCATTCCTATTCAAACAATTTGGATTCCACTTGATATGAAGTGCTTCTGATGATATTAGACGTTCTTTGTGATTTCTGAAGTTTTCCTGGATTATTTCAATATTGTCAAAATCAATTTTGTGACCTGATTCTATAGCATGTAGACCTATGGCTGATGATTTTTCAAGTTTTTCTAGTTCAACCGGATTTCTCGGTGGTCGAACAGATGCTCTATGGTGTTCATTTCTTCTGATTTTGATTTCTCGAGATGTTTGTCCGATATACATCCCATCACATTCCAAGCATTTTATTTTATAGACACAGTTAGGTAGAGAATCTTTAGGGATCTGGTCTTTTATATGGACAAGGTTGCTTTGAAGTGTGTCTGGTGTTTTGAAGAAAACTCTAATATCGAGCTGATTGAGTACTCTTCTGATATCATCTGACGTCTCTGCTCTATATGGAATGACGACTGTTGAGGTCCATGTTTTCTGAATACGTTTTCGGCCATATTTACTGTCAGTGTTGATTTTGTTGATGAAGTCACTTGGGTAGTTGTTTTGCTTGAGGAGAGTTTCAGTAATGTTTGATAATACCTTGATAAAGCTATTAGCATTAAATAGTGAAACGTCAGTAAAAACAACAATATCGTTTTGTTTTTCATTCATTCATTGGGAAATACAAAAACCTTTATTATAATGAATATCGCATATACCCAATGCCCAAATTTTTTCAAACTGTTAAAAGTGAACTTGGTTTGGACATATATACACATTAAAACCCTAATCTGAGTTTTTCCTTAATTTTTAACAGCCAACCTACTGGCCAAACTTACAATCAGCACGTCATGGATTCTTGGTTGTCGATCCGATAGCCACATATACCATGCCCGCCTATATTATGCGTGAATTACGTCTAACAGATACACGTGATGGCAGTTCACGAACAATTCGTCAATTCGACGCCAGTTGTACAGCAAATTCAATTATACATCTTGAAAAACAAACCTGTGCCACATCAAGTAATAGTAGTGAATTCCTCGTGGAATCATCCCCGTCAATAACAACAACAACCGGTGGTATCGGCTGCGGTCGAGGAGCATCACTATCACCGAATCCACTCCTGCTGGAGACATCATTTACAGAGGATGATTATCTCCGCGTAAATCATATACCCAGTCAGTTGTTGACAACATTTCGACAATGTTATCAACCATTGTGTGAATCAATGCTTGAGTTAATTAGTCAAGTACA
Source organism: Trichobilharzia szidati (assembly GCA_944472155.2). Classification (NCBI taxonomy): domain Eukaryota; kingdom Metazoa; phylum Platyhelminthes; class Trematoda; order Strigeidida; family Schistosomatidae; genus Trichobilharzia; species Trichobilharzia szidati. The sequence goes on from OX235275.1 coordinate 18,946,954, forward strand.
TAAAACTAAGGAACACTTTGGTATGGAAGGACCAATTACTGTACATTGCAAGTGAGTTATTTCAAAATCTTATCTTGATTGATTGATTGATTGATTTTATTGATCTCAGCTGGATCCTTCACAATGTCTTAAAATGGTTGATGGGATAACATTTAACCTGTTGGTAGACGTTGTCTTGGATTCGAGACTCAATGAGGAGACACTATCATTCACTGAGTGGGATGAAAATTCATTCAATTGACAAGTCTCTAATAGGACGAAACTAGCCTTCTGGATTCCACTACTGTCCTTCCCATCCACCAATTGAGATGACAAGAGATGTGGTAACTCGATACACAGATCGATTGAAGGCCGAAATTGTCTGGTCTCTATGTTTATATATTGGCTTCTAGTACTAGCGCTTCCAATGATTAAGGTAAAGTTATCCTGGAATCCGGTAAGATAGGCATTTCGTCCTATTTTGGACAGACTCGTCAGCCGACATACATACCTGAATTTCTAGTGAATGATCGTGTTTCCACTGGGAATCGAAACCAGAGTCCATGTGTTTTAAATGTCAATGAACAAGAGATGGCTTTCATGGTCCAAATGACCCAGTGGACTGACTGACTGACAGGTTTCAACAGAGAACTTTGCACCAATGTGCAGCAGTTCGTGTCACCACACTTCACTCAGCACACAAAGCCAGAAAAGAAAGTAGAATAAATGCAAAATAGAGACAGTAAACAGAGACATAAGGCAAAAAGGATAGTAATATTGAAGAACAATATAGTTTTATTGGATATTGAAGTCACAAGGAGTGGATCCATCTGCGCCAGCCATTGATAACGATTTTGAGCCATATCACCGATTGTCTCCAGCCTTCATTGGTGTTTACCGTTCCGACGACCTCAACCAGGAAGCCAGTCTACACCTTCCTACATGGAGTGGACAATGCTCCAACGTCTGAAATGATGGGTAGGGGGTTCGAGTCTCAGTGAGAACACTAACAGTTACCAAGTGACATGCAGTCATAGCATAGTTTTGTTTCCATGCTATCCAAGAAGTGGAAACATTTATTTCCCGATACGAATTTAAAACAAGCAATAAAGGTTAATAAAGCATGATATAATGAATTCATCAAATTTCGGTAGAACTCGTCAGCTGAATACTCTACATACACAGATATATATATATATACTTTTGAAATTACATTGGGAGACATAAGACTGATAAGTAAACAAACTACATTGAATTAGTCATGCAGAAAGACAGGTGCGAATGTTTTTCCAGGTCATGTTCAAATAGATAAGGGGAGAGAGAGTATGAAAGATCAAAATTAAGATAAATTGCATTACGCTTCAATTACATCACTTAGATAAACAATTAGACATTAGAGGATATAACAAGAATTGCAAACAGAGTAATATCAATAGTAATAGTTATAATAACAATAATAATAGTGTTGAAGTGAGTTGAGATAATGCTACTGATAAAAGATAGTTTTAAATGAATCAAGAATAATAATAAGAGGTAGAATTATAACTAAAACGTGTTACCATGGTAGATTCAGGGTGACGACCATCCCCTTTTGTACACAGAGACCTGGTTTATAAACTCGAATTGCACAAGCCTCAGCAACTGCAAGCATCTTCATCTTTCTTTGTCTGCTGACAATAGTGAATGACTTGACCGCGTCGATATCGTGCCCGTAATCCACAAGATGCTTTGTTATTGAGGATTTTGGCACTTTGCACTCAGCTGTTTTCAACCATTTTGGCAAATGCTCCATCATGCGAGTTGACAATCGCCTTTCTGTACGACCTATGTATTTTCTTCCACAAACACACTCAAATTGATATACGCAGTTTGAAGTGTCGAGGATTGGCGACTGGTCTTTCCCAGATTGTTGAAGCACTCGCTTAGTGGTGTTAAGGAAAACAAGTTTTGCAGCATAATAAGTTCTCTTGATAGCTTTATCGAGTCTTCGTTTGATTACTTCCTGTACATCATCTCCTTTGAACGGCAAACTGATATACACAGGTTTCTTCGGAACTGTTTGTATTGTTTTGCAGCGGGTGTTTTCTTTAGAGTATTTATTAATGAACTTCTCAGGATATCCATTCTTAGATAAAATATCCTTCAGGGATTTTATTTCATGCTCAACAGTACTGTCAGAACAAATTTTTCGTGCTCTATTGAACAGTGTTCTGACCAAGAGGTGTTTTTATCCTTAATTACTTTTCAATATGTGTTTTCATCACTAACCCTCATCACTTTCTTTTCCCTCTCTTTCCACTTTTTTATTTTCTAGTTTGGGCGCTGGAATCACAGGCATTTTTCTTGCCATCTCACTTGTCCTAGAACGTATGCGTTATGAAGGTGTTGTAGATATGTTTCAAACTGTTAAACTTTTAAGATGGCAACGTCCTGGTCTTGTACAAACTGCTAGTGAATATGCATTCTGTTATGCTACAGCTTTAGAATATCTTGAGTCTTTCGAAAGATATACAACATAAATAACTAAATAAATCATTTTTGTTTTTCTAATTACTAGTTACAATTTATACTACTGTTAAAAGAATATAAGTAGTTTGATTGATATTGTCAAAATTCAATAGTGAATCAACTATACAATATTGAACATTGTACATTGAACAAACTAGGCGCCTTTTTTAAAAGAAAAATTAAAGGGGAAGGTAATAAATGACAAGGAAAAAATGGGAAACTCTATTAATTTGCCAACATCTTTTCGTCTTTGTGTCTTTGATTTTTCTTTTGTCTTTTTTGGTTATATTTCTTTCTCATTGTGTGTATTATTTTTGTACCTATTGATGACGATGAAACGTTACCTTCAATATTCACATCTGAAGTTAGATATCCCCTGTCAGCTTAAATCATGTCTTCCTTGATGGTCAGTGTGAATAGAACACACTATCACACACCACTTTCCCCTTTATGTATGTGTACATAATTGAAAATAATAAATCGGTTTGTATAGATGAAATATGCACATATATACACATATTTTTCACTTGCTTTAAACTGCTTATACCCATTTTAACCTTGAATGAAGTGTATTTTTTAGCTCCGACCCCCCCCCTCGCACAGACACACGACACCTCATCTTCTGTCTTTGTGATCATTTGTCTTCTTTCCTCCTCGAAGAAATGTTGTTGTTGCTGTTGTTGTTGTTGATGTCATCGTTGTATTCGTCGTCATCCTCTCGCTGTCTGGTGCTGACTGATGCGCACAATTTTTGGAAAAGGTTGTTAGACCGAGGCGTTCTTTAATTAATAAGAATGCATGCAGATTACTCCTCCCTTTCAATTATTTATCACACAAATATATAAATGGGTATACATATTGTGTGGATTGCATTTATAAGGAGAAGGGAGAAGAGAAGAGAACATTGAGTCATTCTCTCTCTCTCTCTCTTCCTCGCCACTGCTAACTTGCATGCTGAAAGCGCAGAAATATATTGTTAAATTTCAAGAATTTAGGCCTTATTTATTATTATTATTATTATTGTTATTACTACTATTATTACTGTGTAATAATATCCTTTTTTTCTCCCAAATGACCTCTGTTTTCTGACCCATGACTCCCCCACCCCACCCCAATCTAATTTACACTGTCCTCCCCTTTCCTATCCTTGTTAAAACTATTGTGTTAGGTTCTATGACTTTGAGGATTTTGTCTCGATTCTCAGTGGAATCTGTTTAATAATAATAATGATAATAATAATATGTATTGTATATTGTACATTATTTACTAGTGGGTGGGAAATTCCTTCCTGCCCTCCCTCCCTTCCTTTCTTTATTTCTTTCAAACTCTTCTCACTGACTGACTGCTTTTTCAAAAATAAAATAAAACCGTTCAAAACAGAAAAGTGCTGCCTTTTTGATTTTCTTGGTTTCTCAGTCTCTCAGATCATCATCACTTATGAATATATTTCATACGAAGTGATTTCTGGTGTACATACACCCCAGGCTTGACTGTCTGATTGACTGACTGATAGAGAAGGGCACACACTTCATGTAGTCCATTTGAGGACATTAAGGAGCCTGTAGATACACAATAATGAACAAGATTAAGAAATCTACAGCGGATTTAATACAGTAGTAGTAGTATGAAGCTGTCAGTGGGTGAGTCTAAATGGTTTAATTTAATGCTTAGAACTTATAATGCTAGTAGAATGTATGGTACTATTAAAATACATAAACCAGATTACCCATACCCCATACGACCAATAGTAGATTTCAAAAATACGCCGACATATGAATTATCAAATCACTTAGCTCCAATATTATGTCCCATTAGAAATCATTCAAACTCTAGGCCAGCTGACTAATTCATATGAGATGAAAAAGAAACTAAATGACATTCAACTAGAGAATGATGAAACAATGGTTTGTTTTGATATAACTAGTCTTTATACCGATATACCAATCAATATGGCAGCCTTACAAGCAGTTAAAAAAGAACTAACTGCAGATCCTGAACTCACTCATAGGACGAAGCTGCCAACTGAGGAAATTATTTTAGGAATTCAGTTATGCCTCACATCTAGTATCTTTAAATTCCAAGGCAAAATATATAAACAAACAGATGGTGTAGCGATGGGGTCACCAGTATCCCCTATTGTAGCAGACATCTTTATGGACAGCTGGGAAAATAGTGCTCTCAATACATTTAATCCCACGCCAAAAATATGGTGGAGATATGTAGATGACACATTCACAGTGTTAAAAACAGAACATATCTCTAGCTTCTTAACACATATAAACTCACAAGTAGAAGGAATAAAATTCACATTTGAATCAGAAAATGAACAAGGAGAATTAACCATGTTAGATTGTAAAATAAAACGAACAGAAGAAGGCAAACTACACACAAGTGTTTATAAAATGCCAACGCATTTTGCTAATAGATATTTAGACTTTAATTCATCTCATCCGTTATCTGTCCGTAAAGGCAGGCAGGCTTAGTGAATTGTCTAACGAACCGAGCAGCAGCACTAAGTAGTACAAGAAAAGACCTAAATGATGAAATAGAACAGATAGAAAAAGCGCTGATGTTGAATAACTATCCTACAAAATTCATTAGGAATATCATAAAAGGTCAAAAGCGAAATAAAAATAATGGTGAAACTAATAATGATAACATAAATAAGAGAGAATATAAGGCATCTACAATAGTTTTACCATATAAGGAGGGGACATCTGAGACCCAAAGTAGGATTCCCAATAGAGCAGGAATTAGGGTGGCATTCAAACCTACAAACTCACTCAAGTAGGACAAGCTCTGTAGGCTCAAAGACCCAGTGGACACAATATGACAAAATAATGTAATTTACAAAATATCTTGAAATGACTGTGAGTTAAGTCAACTACATAGGTCAAACTAGTAGATCAGGAGTAGGGAGATTATCAGAACATAAGAATTTAGCTAAGGTTAGAATGATTGACCCCACAAAGATCAGTAATTTAGAAAAAAACTCAACAATCGCACTGCATGCATTAACACCCAGGCACACAATATGGTGGGCAGGACAGAGTCCAAATTCTAAAAAGCAATATAGGTAGGCGGAGAGAGATTGATTACTGAATTCTGCCTGGTTCATCGAGTGAATCTGCACCCAACATATGCAATAGAAATGACTCAATGCAAATACCAGAGATATGTGTGGAAGATATTATTGCCACCAGTCAAATCGTAGAATAATTAATAACGTTAAAATGTATTCAATTCACATTATAACACTCTAACAAGTTACTTATTTTGACTATAAAAACACTCGTCTTATTTGCCATCTTAGTGTATTTTTATTCATAACACTAATATTATTATTTCTGAATGTACTTTGTCTTATATTGATTTTTATTCAAATGTATGATCATTAATTTCACTCATGTGCATCAGTTAATATTACTGTACAACACTGTGTGATTTATCAAAATAAAATCTTATCTATAATGGAGTTATACACTACCACAGTGCCCAAGTTTTATACTTATACTTCATGCAGTACCCAGGAAGGTAGACAAAATACGGAGAGAGAGAGATTGAGAAGAACTAGAATGTGCAGAAATTTCTGAGGAAAAGAATACTGACATGGATATGGTGTATCTGTGCCATTGTAATAGCAGAAGGCAAGACACGCAAGCCAAGGTATATTTTCAGGTGATCAAACAGCTATTTATATAGATACAGTTTTATATTCTCTAACCAATCACTGAGTGTATGATTTTGGTTTATATTGAACGACATGAAATTGAATGTTCAAGTACATATACAGAGTATTCTGTTGCTAATGCCGTATTGAACTGTGGGAACATGTGAGAATCATATTACGTTGGACATGTTATCTGTACCATACCACCACACTCGTCACCACGTCAAAGACTTTCGACTGAAGTCGGTTCGATCGTCTTGGTACTGGCGGCTTTGTTAGTTTGTCTTACTGTATCGAGTTCTGAAGCTCGCTGACATTCACCCGCTTCTCTTTGTTTGCATTTCTGATCGTATATACATGACCCCGTCTCACGGTGACCATGTATGGTCCTTCCCACTTTGGAAGCAGTTTGCATGACCCTGGCGAGTATTCGCCGGTGTTTCATCTCACACTATCATATGCTGCCGTTGCCCGACCTCCCAGCAGCGTTCCAAGTAGCAGCCTCATCGCTGACGGATCTTGAACGCCACTCAACTGCGCAACAGCCTCGAAATCATGCAAGAAGATCCATATGTCTCCTTCTTCAAAAACTGTAGGACATAGGCTTTCACTTGTGGGCAGGCAGCGACACCAAATGTAACAGCCGAAGGCAAGACACGGAAGCCAAGGTATATTTTCAAGTGATCAAACAGCTATTTATATCTATACAGTTTATATTCGTTAACCAATCATTGAGTGTATGATTTTGGCCTACATTAAACGACATGAAATAGAATGTTCAATATACATATATAGAGTATTCTGTTGCTAATGCAGTATTGAACTATGGGTATATGTGAGAATCATATTCCGTTGGAACACATTGTCTGTACCACACCATCATTATTTAGAAGAATGATTATAAACCTAGTAGCCTCCATTCATTGATTCTTAGTATCCTGGCAACCACAGCAGGGTAATCTACACCAACCTTGTGTGACTGACTCAAACCAACTGTCAGAGTCTTTGTAGGATGATATTAGATAAGGTATGACCGCTTCACCTACTTCGGAAGTACCATCAGCCAACGCCAACGGGTTGATCTCGGACGAAATCTCAGCACGAATACAGAGGCCTAGGTTCGCATATGCCAGTTTACGCCGTCTCAAGCAGTAGACGTGATATCTGACTATCGACCAAAGGGCGTGTGTACTGCTCAACAGTCCGCTCCGTCCTCCTTTATGGCTGTGAGTGTGACCTGGCCATTGAGAGTGGAAGACATGAAAAGCCTGGCTAGCTGTCTTTGATCATAGGTGTCTGCGTTCTATCTCCCGTGTGAAGTGGTATAATAAGGTGAGCAATATTGAGGTTAGGCACCGGTCGAGTGCTGGGTAAGGAGGAGGGGAAATCAGTCGACGAGGCTGTGAAATTACATCGACTGAGATGGTTGGGACATGTGTTACGCATGCATGCCTAGTCATCGCCTTCCTCCAATGACGGGCAATGTTAGCTGATATAGGGTCAGGCTGGAAAAGAGCTAGCTAGTGGTGGTCAAACTAAAACATGGCCTCACCAGTCAATGAAATCTACAACAGTTAGTCTAAGCCAGCCACGTAGGAAGGTGTAGACTTCCTGACTGGTTTGGGTCCTCGGGACGGTAAAAACCAATGGCGGTTGGAAACAATTGGTGATATGGCTAGCTCAAAATCGTCCTCAATGGCTGGCCGGTGCAGATGCATCCACTCCGCGTGACTTATGATTTCCAATGAAACTGTTTTGTTCTTCGTTATTACTATACCTTTGTCTCACACCTCTGTTTACTGACTATATTATGCATTTCTTCTACTTTCTTCTCTTGCTTTGTGTGCTGCATGGAGTGTGGCGACTTGAACTTCCGCACATATTTGCAAAGTTCTATGTCGAAAACCGACCGACCGACCGAATAATCTAATCCAATGTCAGTCAAGAATGATCATCGAGAAAGACATTGGGATGGGTATGCTCAACATGTGTCATAGCCACGTCAATCGCGATGTACCTTCATCATCTTATCGATTGTCTTCCCGTCCTCACCTAGCACTCTAAACTAAACTAAGTATTACTTATTATATCATACCGGGCAAGCAAATGTGGTCAAAGACAGCTAGCTAGGTAACCTTTTCATCATATCTTCCATTTTTAATAACCATCTTAAACACAGCCACAAAGGTGGACAACGCAAATTGCTGTGTGTGCAGTACAAACTTCCTATGATTAGTAGCCAGCTGGATATCACGTCTATGTGTACTTTAATTGGACACTAGTAACTAACTAGTGTGATGTGTTTAGTCCTTTTTCACATTGCAAACCTGACGGTTAGAATTCAGTCTACCCCGAAGAAAGGACTAGACACATCACACTACTTAGTTACTAGTGCCAAACTCTCTCATCTCTTCCTCACACGACCTTCTCCATGTCACCCTCGCACTGACGACCACCCACTCGTCGCTTCCCCCTAAGATTCCACTCCAGCCATGGCCAGCATTCAGCGCGATGTCATTCGACGGCCTCCTCAGTAGCGAATGCCCAATCAGTCTATTTCCATTTTTTCTCCTACGTATTTATTGAGCGATTGGCTCTCCCCCTGTTGGTTTGTTCCCACAATTTCTTGTTACTTATTCTTTCTAGTCGGCTATCTGATCTTCAGTAGAGAGCCAGCCAGCGAAGGGGGCAGCTATTGATGAAAGTCTGCAGCAGGGCGGTTGGAAATCCTTTTCGTGACAAGCTGGTCAAGTTTCTGACCCCCATATAGAAGTACTGACTTGATATTAGTGTTGAAAATCCGAATCTTGTTATCTACGTTACGGTGTAAAGAAGATTTCCAAACTGGTTTCAGGTTGATCAAGGCATTTCTTGCCTTTCCGATTCTGGCTGGCTGGCTGGCTGGTTTTGACATCTTCATCCGTTCTGTATGTAGTTAAAACGACGCTTCCTAGGTTAACTTTTTAACTGTAATTCTATTCAGCTTAACAAATTGCTACTAGATAAGAAAGCATCGGTTTCATAAGAATAAAAAACTTAGGCAATGTGTCGAGTGTAATCCCCTCATAGAGTAAATTTTATTTTGATTAAATCCCACAGTATTATTGATTGATGACAACGTTTCTAGCGCAGTCTATTGCTTGCGTATAATCATTATATATCAAAGTACTCACATTGAGCCGTCTTCCAACTACGTTTACATAATTCCATTATTTTTTTATCCTTTGTTTTTATTTTATTTGCGTCGGTGGCACAGTGGTTAGGACTCTCATCGACCATGCACATGGTCCGGGGTTCGATCCCTCACCGACGCACACCCGATATCTATGGTCGGCCTGCAAAATTTGGGCTACCGATATCCATGCTGAAAATTCCATACTTGTACTGAAAATACGGTGTGGAATCAAGCTGTAATCAAAAAATAAAAAAACTCTACAGTTTAAAAATGAACTGATATCTATCAGTTAAAGAACAATTGGAAAACCAACAGGGAGTACTGGAGAACTGTTTCATCATAGTTTCGTAGTCTTCATCAGTCAGTACCCACTGTCCTTCAACCCCAGGATTTTCCTGTTATAAGTCAAGCTCGTTGACAACCATTCGCCCTATGGAACCCGAATCAATGGCCAACCAATGAATCTTGCTTTTAGCGTGACCACCGCCACCACCGGCGATGTCATCGGCGAGTATTAGTCCTTAAGCTTAACTTGGTAGACTGAGCTGATCACGACTTCTCACTAGAACTGCAGGCGATTTCGTCCTGCAGCCAGTCACTTGACGACTAGTGGCATCCGTCAAGGATGCCCATTATTCCCATTTCTATTCAACTTCATCATAGACGTACTAATGGACTTAACCCTAACTCACTTCAGAGACTCAGGGATTGACTTGCTACATCCGGGAATAATCTCGTCAACTTAGAATATGCAGACGATATAGTCCTTCTAGGCGAGAACGCTGACAAAATGCAGAGTCTTCTGAACACCTTGAGCAACAATCTTCGTATGTTTGGGATGCGATTCGCCCCTGTAAAGGATTGGACTACACCGACTCCTAGATTAGAAATAGGAAGTGAAGTGGTAGAGCACGTTGACCACTTCACTTACTTGGGAAGTACCATCAGCCAACGCCAACGGGTTGATCTCTGACGAAATCTCAGCACGGATACAGAGGGCTAGTTTCGCAATAGTGCCAGTTTACGCCGTCTCCGGCGTAGAAGCGATATCCGACTATCGACTAAAGGGCGTGTGTACTGTTCAGCAGTCAGCTCCGTCCTCCTTTATGGCTGTGAGACCTGGCCATTGAGAGCGGAAGACATGAAAAGATTATCTGTGTTCGGTCAAAGGTGTCTGCGTTCTATCTCCCGTGTGAAGTGGTGGTATAATAAGGTGAACAATATTGAGGTTAGGCGTCGAGTGCTAGTTGGTAAGCAGGGGAAATCAATTGACGAGACTGTGAAATTACATCGACTGAGATGGTTAGGACATGTGCTACGTATGCATGCCTAGTCATCGCCTTCCTCCAATGACGGGAAATGTTAGCTGATATAGAGCCAGGCTGGAAAAGAGCCATTTAGTGGTGGTCAAACTAAAACATGGCCTCACCAGTCAATGAAATCTACAACAGTTAGTCTAAGCCAGTCACGTAGGAAGGTGTAGACTTCCACACTGGTTGGGGTCGTCGGGACGGTAAAAACCAATGGTTGGAAACAATTGGTGATAGGGCTCAAAATCGTTCTCAATGGCTGGCCAGTGCAGATGCATCCACTCCGCGTGACTTATCATACTCAATGAAACTGTTTTGTTCTTCGTTATTACTATTCCTTTGTCTCACACCTCTGTTTACTGTCTCTAATATGCATTTCTCCTACTTTCTTCTCTTGATTTATGTACTACATGAAGGGAGAGTGGCGAGTTGAACTGCCGCACATTTGTGCAAAGTTCTATGTCGAAAACAGACAGACAGACAGTAGCCAGTCACTAATGAGCATCAGATCAGTCGTGACTAGTAGGGTGCAACAGGTCGAGTGTGAGGACAAATACTCGCCACCGAAGACATTGGCTAGTGGTCGCGCTATGTCGTGAATTGGCAGAAGTTAGAATTCATGAGCTGGCCATTGGATCGGTGAATCCCAGTGGCTTAATGGTTCACGATTCGCCTTGTAACCGGAAGGTCCGGGTTCGAACCCCGTAGTGTGGGTGCGTACTGATAAAGAGTCCCAAACCAGGCTGACGAAACAGCTGTCCAGTACTCCCTATGGCTGTTTTTCCAATGGTTCTCTAACCAATGTCAGCTCATGATGAAATCCTGTAACCAATCAATCAAATCCCTACAAACCAACACTTGAATAACTTCCAAGAGTTAGTTGGTGGAGATTTGACTTGTTTCACGTTTGATGACGGATTGATATCAGTTAGAGGACCAAATCCCAACGAGTTGATTCTTGAAAACTGTAACTCTGTTGCATCCTACTGTCTGATTGTATGTTAATGCATGTATCGCAATTGCTGAGTTGTTGTTTTTTCTCTAAATTACTCATCTTCGTGGGGTCAATCATTCTACAACTAGATAAATTCTCATGTCACCCATAATCTAACTACTCCCGATCTATTCGACTTGTGGTGAGAGCTGGCTGCTAGCCAAAGTTGCTAGACAGTAATTGACGTCAATGTTTATGTCCCCAATATTGGTGGTGAGAAAATGAGAACAAAGGCTTTGCGTAGGCGGATACAGTCAGCATATGGATGATCTGACACAGCCACAAAGAGATACAAGGTTAACTTTCTGTGAGAAACAACCAATCAACAGACTCTATTTTCTACTAACAATAATCTACAATAATGTACAGTAAAATCTATAAATATGTGTTGATTTTCCTTAATAAACGATCTGTTGCCTGGCCCGTGTTTTCTGTTGTTACAGACTGACCAATGTAGTTGACCTCAATCACAGAGTCATTGAAAAGTATTCTGTAAATTACATTATTTTGTCTATTTGGATCAATAGGGTCCTTAAGTCCTCAGAGAATTTGTCCCCAAGTAAGTTTATTGGTTTAAATGCCAACCTTATATCACTGCTGTATACAGAATCCTAAGTAGCGTTTCAGATGTTGTCGATACCTGTAGAGTCAGATGGTAAGGAAATTATCGAAGAGAATATTCTTTGTCCAATCCTCCATTTTGGTCTTACATTGTGGTGAGAGCTGTCTGCTAACCAAAATTGTAGACAACAATTTACGTCAATGTTTACGTCCCCAATCGGGGTCATGAGAAAAAAAGACAATAACAAAGCTTAACCTTGGGGAACTCAACAACCAATCACAGCAGATTTAACGTGTGCAAATACGATTCGCAGATATATGGCTTAACTTTCTAAGAAACGGTCACAATCAGTACAGAATAACCTTCAGCAAGAAAACAACCAATCAGAAGACGTTGCTTCTCCGCTGACAATGATGTACATAAAAATCTATTGATTTGCCAATAAACGATCTGTTGCTTGGCCCTTGTCTTCTGTCGTTACTACATGAGTCACACACAGAGTCAATAATACACTTAAACTTAACAGACATTTATGATACTCAAGAATACAGTCTAAAAGTTCCTCAGTAAAAATACCTACTACTATACGACAAGATTATTTAATCGAACACGACCTGAGAATCGAGTTGAATATTCCCAACAAAGCATAATTGAAACTCTGTCTGTAAGAAATCCTGACTCGCAGAAAAACTATGTCAAGTCTGATCATGGATTGTGATATCAGTTAGAGACAGCCATGAGAAAATCAGGGAAATAATTATTCACAGTAAGTGTTCATTCACCCTCGAGCGTATAACAAAATCAAAAGCCTATTTCATCAACTACTACTAACTGTTGATTTAACACTGATCAATAATACGCGTCGATGGCACAGCGGTTAGGACTCTCACCGACCATGCAAATGGTCCGGGATTCGATCCCCGGTGGATGCACACTTGATATCAATGGTCGGCCTGCCAAATTTGGGCTACCGATATCCATACTTGTACCAAAAATACGGTTCGGAATCAAGCTACACTCAAAAATATTTTTTTTTTAATTGAGAAAATGGATATCATTAAAAAGAAATTTATTTCTTATGTTTATAATTCTTGATAAGATTATTTTTATCATTATTATAAATACTGATAGTAGTATTCATAGTAGTAGTAGTAGTAGTATATATTAACTTGTAATAAAAAATATATGTATATGAATAAATATCTCCATAATAAAAGTAAGCATTATAAATATGGTATATAAATATTTATATATGTATGTTTGTGTATACAAGAAGGCGACAAGACAAGACAAGAGGATAAATAGCCTGAACAATAGGTAAACTGTAAAATCAATGAAATTATCATTATTATTTTGCACATTGATTCTGTATTAATGAGTTCTTGAGGAAAAAAGAAGGGCGGAATAATAATAATAGTTTGAGGCAAGAAAAAAAGAAACCAGACAAAGAATACCCTTAGGGAAGAATTTTCAATAGTCAGTATTTCCCTCCCCTATCTACACTTCTTCATTACACACAAAATAAATAGTTAGTAGGACTTAATAATTAATGCATACTGACTTAGATTGTTAGAATACAGAAGACACACAAGCACGAACGCACATACGCATACGCACACACACACACCTACAAGGTAAATTATCCTTAATATATGATGTTGAAATTTGATTGGAAGATTTTTATTCTAGAATAAAGACAACCACCACCATTAAAACACCCACGCACAGTAAATAATTCCAGTGATTATATACAATAATACTTACTGCTTATGGATATCTGCGTAGGTGTGAGCGGTAGAAAAACAGATGGATAGATAGACAGACAGACATTACAAAACACAGACATGCATGTTAAACCAATGAAAAAAGATCCATATAAATTTGATAAGACAGAATTCAATATTGTAAAAAATATAAAAATATGAAAATTAATAATTTTAGGTTTAAAATGTCAAGTAGGTCAAGTGAAGAAGATTCAGAGTGAGAATAGTAATCATAATAATGATAATAATAATAATAATAGTAATAAGGGAAGAGTACATAGAATAACTAAATAAACAAAATAAATAAATGTCTATCCCTCTACGGCCAAGGCAGAAGTAGGGATTGTACATACTAATATCGTATGCATATGGGGGAGTGTATGAGAAAAAAGACATAAACAAGATTGAAATGCATTGTTCATAAAAGAAGGAAGTAGATAGACAGATAGATAAGATGGGCTGTCTGTCTTACTAATGCATTAAAAAAGAAGGAATCATATATACAAAAAGATTGATTAAACGCAAAAATAATAAATTTTATGATGTATTCTCACAACTATAAAAAAAACAAAAATTAAGCCGAAATCATAATGTTTTAAAGTTGTTCTTCATCAGCAGTATAACAACAGACATAAATAAACAAAGTGGAAAATAAATAGGAGTAGAAACTCCCCTCACGAAAAATAAACTTAGACTAGTTAAAAGTGGTGTGTTGTTGTGTGTATGAATGCTATGGCAACTGGAGGACAATATTTAATTCAAAGCAATGATTATATGATGACAAAAAAACACGAGTTAAAAAGCTCAAATGCATGTGTGTATAATTAAATATATAAAAGCAAGATTAACAGCAATTGATAAAAAGCACCGCAAAATGATATGCATAATATTTCGTTTACCTATTGACCACTGTTCAGCAATATATGAAAAAAATAATAAAAACAAACAATAATCTACATAACTATACATACACACACATACCGACAGACAGTCAAATAGGTTTCAGTCGAGAGACTCCACACTGAGAACAGCTCGGAACAATCTGTGTCAATGAATGGAATGGGAAAGAAAAGGAACGCGAAGGTGGAGGGTGAGCGGAACAGGACGGGGCGATATATATGCCTGCACACACTACTCCTTACTATTGACTGATTGTTGAGGTATAAATTATTTCTTTCGGTTTTAAAATAGTCATTGAACTTGGCAGAATATTTACACTATTTGTTGTTGTTGTTGTAGTTGTTGTTCCAGTTCCAGTTGTAATACAAGAACCCTGTGGAAAACAGATAAAGGAGAAGAGGAAAGAGAGAGCATAGAAAAATCACGCAATTGAGAAAAGTGATAGCAAGATAGATAGATTACTTATAAGGTGAGCAGGATAAGAAATGACGTCATTATATATATGTTTCGTTGGTTTTCTTCAGCGGCATTACAACCATAAAGAATTTTAGTACCAACATTTTAGGATTTCATCGTGAATTGACATCAGTGAGAGAACCAGAGGGGAGTACTGGACAACTGTTTCGTCCTAGTTTGAGACTCTCCATCGGTACACACCAACTAAGGACCTTCTGGTTACAAGACAAGTTCATAGACCACCACCACCAATTTAGTCAGTGCGACCCGATCCACTAATGACAGGAAGGAGTTCACCAAGTCAAGCGAGGAAGACATTTGCTCACCGATGACACTGGCTGACAGTTGCGCTATAATATAATATATCGTGAATTTGTAGAAATTTGGATATGGATATTTAAAATTATTTATGGTTGTATACACCTGATAGAAATCAATGAAACATATCCTATATATATATGGAAATAATAAAAAGTTAAGGGAGGTGAGAAAATAGACATATAGGTCAAATTAAAAGGACATATTGAAGGTCAAAATAACAATAAAGATAATAATAATAATTTGCTTTATTCAAGAAACAGTACTAGTGGTACAGTGTGGAATTTTCAGCACGTATCTACAATATTTCCATCTAATTTTACCAAATATTTAAAAGGAGTATTTCAAAAAATGAATATAGAGACAATAACCACAACAAAAAAACAAACACAAAAATAATAAAAATCAAATGCGAAAAAATACCAAGAAGTAGAAAGGAAAATAAACAACATAATAAATAATATTTCAAGTATTGGTTTGCAGGGATTTGGTTGATTGGTTACAGGATTTCATCACTAGCTGACATTGGTTAGAGAACCATTGGAAAATCAACTGGGAGTACTGGACAGCTGTTTCGTCAACCTGGTCTGGGACTCTTCAACAGTACGCACCCACACTACGGGGTTCGAACCCAGGACCTTCTGGTTACAAGGCTAGCGAGCTCGTATACCATTAAGCCACTGGGACCCGATCCAAATAATATTTCAGTAATGGGTAGTGGAAGCTATGATATGTTTATGCGTGGTGACAGTAAAGCTGTAGTCATACAAGAAGTTATGAAATGATATTTAAGAATGTTTATCGCCAAGATGATCAGTTTATTTGGTTGAAACAACACTAAACAATCATAAAATAACATTTCAGGGTTGTTGTTTTGTTTTTTACTGTCAGGTCTAATGCAGTGTTTGTAGTGGTAGTGTGAGTAATCCTGCATAATACAAAATTTTAGGGGTGACAATGACGTTCACAACCAATGATTGTCAGTTAATATTGCTGAACAAAAAAAAACAACAACCACAAAAACTAATAATTATATGATGGTTAATGACAGGACAATTTTGTACTACTCATAGTGCTAATATATTCGGAACCAGTAGATACACAAAAGAAGGAATACAGTGAAGTACAAAAAAGTAAGCCAATGTTAATAATTTAGATAGCTAAGTATGTTTAAGAAGGAGTTCAATATAGAATGCAAAATAAGAGAGAAATAAAAGAGCCTAAAATTATGTTATTAACAACAAAGCAAGTTATAGGTTTCGCGCTTAACATTGTCTCTGTCACTTAGAACACGGGCCAAATATGGTATCGAGCATACATTATTTTGTACTGATTTCTGGTTCTACCTGATGAGATACAAGGAGAAAGTTGGGAATAGAGGGGGTGTTAGGGGTCAGAGAGTAAGGTTTTAGACCATTTTTCGCATGTATTCAGATGCTTTTCTACTAATGTAGTGACGAGCTGACTGAGTTTTACACCACTGGTCCTACTAACTACCTTCAGCATCCTTCTCAGGATGGTATAGTCCTTTTTCAGTTGCCCAGGAAAGAATAACAGGGAGCAGTAAAGTAGAATAGGTAAGATACAAGAGTTGACAAATTGTGAAAGTAGAAGTTGGGTTATTCCAGATTGTCTAAGTTTCTTAATGTAGTAGATTAGACAGAACACTTTCTTAGAAATCTTTAGGATATGAGATGTTCAAGCAAGGTAGGAAGATAGAACTAGACCGAGGTATTTTCCATTAGACTTAGTTTCAATTTTAGTCTCCTCAATGCAACCGGCTTCATGAGAACTTACTAGTGTTTGTAGATCTCGTTTATGCCTAAAAGAGAAGTCAATAGTCTGGCATTTTGAGGAATTCAGCATGAGACCATTTAGTTTAGACCACTGACTGATGTCCGATAGGAAGCTATTTAATTTGAAACATTTTTCGGGCGGCCTGTTTGACACCTCGGCTACCTTTCCGTACATCTACATTAATCGTAATCCCTCATCTCCTCGTCCCCAACACACGATCTCCTCCATGTCACCGTCACATTGAGGGACACACTCGTCGTTTCCTATTCATATTCAACATTTCACTTAATTTTGATTTAAATTTTCACTTACTGAGTTGAGCTCACTACTAAATTATTTTGTCCATGAAGAAGATTGCCTTTATCGGCGAAATCATCTTCAGAGGCTGTACAGTCTTATTTATATTTACCAGAGATATATAGCAGTCCGTTATTGAGTAATAGGGGGTGACATAATTGATATCATTACTCAGAAGTGGCTTCAAAATAATGGATAAAACTTGCAAGTTACGTAATACGCAACGGCACAAAGTGAGAAAGCGTTAGAAATTTGATAAGGTTAAAATTGTTATTGAGTGAGAAGATAGATAGTTGAGCGTCCATTTAACAAGTGTGAAAATTTTGTATTGACGAATTGCTACCACTTCATAGAATACCTAGAATTGAATAGCCTCCAGTCGACAATGAAGTCATTCCAAGTCTACAGAAGATATACGGATAATATCTATATCATTATCGATAAAATCCTGGTAATCTCTTACAATGCTTACATATCAGTGGCCTTAAAATGTACATCTGACATATTGTTTTGCACTTCTGTTCCAATCACTGGAAGAAGAAACTTGATGGCATCATTTGTGATTGGAATGAAGATACCTTGAGTAACAATTGAAAATCCTTAAGAAACAGAATGGATACCCAACATTTAAGGGGAGAAAGACGGACTTTCATCGAAACTCAGCGGTAGTGAATACACAACTAAATGTAAATGTGGAATTCAGAGGGGATAATACAATTAGGGAAATTCTCGTAGGAAATCTGTCAAGGGTAATTCTAAACACCGTTAATTGTATCATCACTGAGCATACTCTTGTTTACTAAGTTACGTTTAAACCAAAATTCTACTGGTGTCAACTAAAACTGTGTATTTTTATCATGACACTTTCCCCATATGCAGTTAAATACATGGGCCATACCAGAGGAATGTTATCTGTACACCCTCACTAACAACGACCAGGATGGTCAACAATTCAGCAGTTCAGTTCTAGAGCACCAAATTACCTCTGCTCATGCGAACTTACTACCGACCTCATTTAAAAGTGACATATAAAGTGTGATGAAACAAGTTGAAAGGTGTTTGTCTATATCTTCTTTACGCAGTTGAAGCTCTTATCATCCATCCAATAGAAAGAACCCTGAACTTTATGTTTTCAAAATACTTTATTCAGTCTCTATTACTACCACAATCTTATTGTCAATTTCATTATTATTATTATTTTTACGAGTTGATCACAGATTGATGTCAGTTAGAGAACCATTGAAAACCAGCACTGGAGTACTGGACAGCTGCTGTTTCATCCTAGTTTGGGAATCACCGGCAGTACGCACCCACCACAAGGGTTCGGACCCAGGACATTCCGGTTACAAGGCAAGCTAGCTCGTATACCATTCAGCCACTGGGACCCGATTCAATGGCCAGTTCATGAATTCTAACTTTTACCGATTCGTGATGGATTTAGCGCGACTGGCACCAACCAATGTCGTCGGTGGGACATCCATCCTCACACTTGACATCTGGATGGACCTCACTGGTCACAACTTCTCACTAGATCTCCAGGAAACTCCATCCTATAGCAAGTCACTAGCGAGCATCAGATTAATTTTCAATAGTTAGTTTGTAAGAGTTAGTTTTGTTATGATCAATTCATAAAAACAAAAACAATTCTTACAAACTAACTATAGAAAATTATTATTATTATAGTTATTATTATTATTATGAATTGTCACATAATAAACTCTATGTAGTTTCTCTGTGTGTGTGTGTGTGTGCATGACATCCACTTTCGATTCTTTGTAGTCTTGTTTCCTATGCCTTATCTCCAAATAACTGTGAATCACTTAACCAATTTAGTTGTTGACACCTTTCTCGATTACGTAAGATCTTTTCATAGTTGTTTTTTTTTCATGCACTAGTGATTTTATCTTTGTTTGACTAAGTAACAGTGACCTCTGACCTATGTCGGCAATTCACTTTGTACATAATAAACTCCTTGAATAGCTTTGATGTTAACAAAATTACCGAGAGAAGAGATCATTTTCTGTGTGGGGTTGTGTGTTCTTAATTCACATCTCCAGGGTAGTTATCATACTCAGATTTGAAGGGAAATGGAGACGTGGTTTTGATCATAAAGTTACGAAATTACTGAGCAGTGCTACTCAATAATTAGTAGTAGTAGTAGTAGTATGAATAGAAAGTATGAAAATAATAAAAAATAGAAAATCACAATCGTATTTTGTTTAACGAAGGTTTCACCGGAGATTCCTGAGAAGTGAAATTTGACTGGCATAATACTACGTTCCTTCTAATAATTTGTTGTTTCATGTTTCAAGGTGTGCTCTGTAATACTGTTTGGCCGCTTAGACGAAAAACTGAGTGGATGTCTTAAGGGACTACTCCCTATACTTTCAATCTGAAGCAGACTAATATCAGAGGCTGTGTGGCTATGGACGCTAGTGTAACTAAAACAAGTGTTCATTTGCCATCGGCTTTTTCTTGAAATCCTGCAGCCCATACGCACACAGAAGGCTTTTTGTCAAGTTATCTCAACTCACTTCAGGTGGACCATCCATATTTGCCCAGTCCACTAATAATCGTCAAACATTCGAATAACTTAATGTGATTTAGTAGATGGTGGCTAACAATGGAATCAAGAATGGACACTGAACAAAGAGTACTCTTTTCGATGAATTCATCATCAGGCTCAACAGTTATATATACATTATAATGAATGAATGAATTAGTCTTATGAACGACATTAATGCTGTTTAAATAACATCAAATCAATAATATTGATAAATTACAGCTGAACAGCATCAACATAAAATAAACTGAATGTCAGAAGAATTAGGAAAGGTAATAGTACAAATTCATGAGTTTATAGTCTCTACTGAGG
>OX235275.1:20782504-20874883 GCA_944472155.2 Trichobilharzia szidati
CATCAGTGACTAAGATTCCACTGCTTATCAATATCAACGAGTTGATTTGAAGAAACACGACCAGAAATGGTCGAGGCATCTGCACAAGTAGACGAAATTGACAACCTGTGACCGAGCACTTCGGTTCAATCAGCTGACGGGCAAATATATATTCAATCAAATAATTGATATGAACCGTTGCACAAGAGGTGGCTATCGTGGCCCAAGTGGTCTAGTGGATAACCCTTTGGCATTTGAAGCTATGGACGCTGTGTTTAAGCCTCGTCGATGGTGGGAACATCATCACTCAATGTAGAATGCAGGTACATTCACACGACGGGTCATAAATAGGACGAAATAAGCATCCTGGATTCCACTGCTAGTCACTATCCACCAATTAACTTCATATTACATGCCCGAACATCGTCGAAGCATATGCACAAGGGGCTAACATGTCAACCTGAGACCGGAAACTTCGTTCAGCTTTCATTTCAAACTTAATTCTTGATCTTTTGGATTGTACTCACTGCATTATGTCATCATCTTTTCATTCGACTTTGTATGTAGGAGATTTTAACTTACCATTTTATGAGTTCTAGTCAGTGTAAGAGAATGCGTTCACTTAGTTACTTTATTTTGAAAATTGTAGATCAACTACTCAGTATTATATATTTGAGTCCTACTCGTGAAACTCATTGGTAACTTCTCTAATTTTGGGCTTAGTTACAATTTAAACTACGATATGTTTCCTAATCTTTCGTGATACACACTTTAATAGTCTGGCTGGAATTGAATGAAAGATGGGAGTGAGACAAAGCTGGCTGCAATCGCCAGTTACCCTAGTAGTTTTAGTGGACAACATCATACTGTAGATTATGTGTGGAGTAAGAAGATGGCCAGAACTTAAAAATTAAAAGAGAGGCAGAGAAGACAGAACTTTAGCTGATCTAAGGAAAAATGCCCAACCAGAAACAAAAGACATCAGTCAACATCAACGGGAGAGATCTAAAATTGCCGTCTCTAACTAATGGTGGTATTATCATTTCAGCTTAAGGCAACACGGATGAGGTTGTCAGAAATAATTTTGAAGAAATACAGTGGCTAGCGGCGCAGCAAAATAAATCGTAATTTTGGCACTAGTGTCATCAGCCAGTACTGTTTACAGACTTGCCCTACACCTCAAGATAAGCATTTCCAAAGGCTACAGCAGACGTTTACTAGCTGTGTCAGGGAGCAAACCAATAGGCGTGGGCTCATTGTTCATCACACATTCAGAGAGAGATGGAGATGGAATGAACATCTGCTAAAGAAACTTTAAAGTGGCATCCGCGACATCGGGCTCTCATATGGAACCCAAATAGGATGTGGCGACATGGGCATTTAAGGTTGATATTTGGAGAGACCATGTGAAAAGGACAAATGGGTGGTAATTGTAAAGTGGCTGCAGAGAACGTAGGGGAATGGCGATGTTCTCCTGAAGCTTTGTGTTTTACTAGGAACTAAGAGAGTGAAGAACAATGGTATTAATAATGAAAGCATAAATTTAGTGCGTGCTACGTATTCCTGATTAGTTGCACAGATCTACAATCTAGTATTAGACACACCACTTATCGATTTGCTATCATAGTGTAATCAAAACCTCATAAGTGTTATTATATTTAACAAGTGAAAATAGCTATCCCGAAAATTTCATCGAAACACATGTTGTCAAAATAGCAAGGTAGAATTCTTGTGTGTATTGCTAATAAGACGCCTCTTAACATACTACTACAATTCAAAGGCGATATACGAAGGTAAATGATGCGTATTATGTTGAGAAAGTCTTCCGGAATTACATTTTAATGCCGGTAATCTCAAGCTTTGTGCGTCGGTGACACAGCGGTTAGGACACTCGCCGACCATGCACATGGTCCAGGGTTCGATCCCCGGCCGACGCACTCCTTTACCTCGATAAACCAGTAATAAAGGTCGTAAAGAGGAAAGGTTGAGCATGAGGCTAGCAACTCCATCCTGTAAAAATTAACACTGCTACAGAAACTTCAAGCCTCTAGTCTGGAACCCTAAGTTCCACTGCAAACGTGAAGGAAAAAGTCTCTAGCTTAGATTTTCACACACAACTGGCTTTGTTTCCTCAACAGAAAGACAAAGAATCTAGATTAGCCACCTCTAATTGTACCCATCAATACAACCTCTCTCCTATGGAGTCAGTTATATTATATGTTGCTCTAAGAATGTAATCTTTGGTGCTCCGAAACACCTACCCATGTGTGGCGAAATAAAGATGTTGTTAGCACCGTCAACATTTCTTCTGCATCATATTACTCAGTTCAAACAGGTTACAAAGCTAGCATTGAAGAATCTTCCTTTACCGCCTACCTGTTATCGAATAAATTTCCGAAGACTTCTAAATAATGAACACTTCACATAGAAGACGTTATTCCCGATTTAACAACAACAACATGAAGCTGTGTGAACATAAGAAACTCATCCAGTCAACCACCATTGTTTCCCTTCTGTGCTGCTTTGTGGAACCTCCGAATTCATGAATTCGGTTTCACCTTTCCTGATTTATCTGATAATAAAGTTTATTACTACATTTACACGCATATTATTACTTACAAAGACTCCACGTGAACATAGAGAAGACAGAGGCGATGAAGATAACTGCGCACCAACAAGAACAACAACCAGCAGCGATCACTGCCAATGAGAGAGCGTCGACAGAGGTTTCTTCCTTCATTTATCCTGCTAAGAAGCATGGTTTCACCCATAGGCTCACGGTACAGATGGAGGTGTGAAAACCAGCCAGCCAGATTTGAAAAGGAAAGATACCCCTTCATCAACCGGAAACCAGTTTGGAGATCTTCTGCACTTCACTCAGCCAAGATTCGGATTCTGTTCAACACAAATGTGAAGTCAGTCAGTCAATTCTTTTGAACGGGTCAGAAACTTGGCGAGTACTTCACGAAAAGAATTTCTAACAAGGTAAAAACTTTTGTCAACGGCTAACACATTCACTGTCTTCATTTTGAAGATCGAATTGCCGGCTAGAAAGAATTAGCAGCAAGAAGGTATGCAGTGGAGCAAACCAACAGGTGAGAACCGATTGCTCAACAAATATGTAGGGGAAAATCGAGCTGAACTGATCGGGCATACGTTGAGGTGGCCGTCGAATTACATCTCCCGCAATGCAGGCAATCGCTCTAGTAGAATCCCTGTGGGAGACGACAAGTGGTTCTTTGATGCGATGGTGATGTGTAGGAGATCGTGTGTGTGGAGGATGAGGAAAAGATGAGAGATTATGGTCATTGGTGGAGCCAGCCATCTATATAGGACAGCAGCGAATTTAAAGGAATTGAGGGTGTGTGTGTTTGAAGCCCTATGTTCCACTCAGAATCCAAAGGAATAATAATGATCACTTGCAGACTCTTTCTGACTGAAATTTACTCATCTTATTGATGCATTGTTGTTTAAAAAGAACATTAATGTCGCTAATAACAATAATTCTATAATTATTATGGAAATGTAACTGTAAAACTTGATGACAACGTTAGCGATAAGTTTACTCTTCGTCCAATGTTCCGTTTTTTGATTGTTATTCTAAATGTTGATAAAATAAATGGGTAATATTTAACTCAGGTGTTGTACATATTGACACTGTTGCATTCTATAAGTAGTATGATATCATTATGATGAAACTTTCATTGTTCTTCTCTTAACAAAACGCCTCCGACATTCACTACAGAATGAAGTCCGTGCGTGTGTGTTTGTGTGTTTTCGCCTGTTTCTCTGATCATTTCGACAGTGAGATTGACTGTTCCTACCCCCATTCCAACCCACTCCACTCCACTCCCTCCTTACCGTCGGCTGGAGATTTCCCTATCACTATACTCATTTGTATTTAGTTTGTAATTACGGGGAATACAAAGTATACTCAAAGGAAATAAGTGAAATGAACACATATTGCTGATTTCTATAGCCCTGGGCATAATGCCTTCCTATAATCTATACCTATAGGCAATATAGAATATGCATATATAGGCAGTAATGAAAATGTCTCTATGTTATAAAGCAGTTTTTCTTTTGCTACACACTTTGTTATGTATCTTATAGCATATAAGATAAGTTAAATACATATATCAGAAATGTTATGCTCTTCTCATGTGATGAAAACAAATAAATAAAAAATCAGAAAGTAAAAAATCATCAAAACGACTTCCAGTTACAATAGAGAAGTATAAATAGAAAAGATTTCATACTGTCTTAGGTTTCCTTATCAGTTAACATATCAGTCTGAAACTTTATTCTTAGTAGTGTTTAAGAGTGGAATTTGAATATGTGAGTTTCGTCCTATCGATGACTCTTCAGCTCAACCTATGCACATCCTCCGTGAGTGACAGTATTTCCTCTACGATACTCGATCCAGGTTATTATCTACGTCACTAAGTCTTCAGAGTCCCTCTTGTGCAATGTGTATCAAATTTCATTTAGTAGGTTTGATCATGAGGTAATATGAAAGTTAGTCATCAAACCTGGGACCAATCAAATCTCTGCAAAATAACTCTTGAAAATTGTCAAGAGGCTTACTGGCGACTCTCTCTATACAGAAGTTTTATGCAGAGTTCTACTGAGAATTTACGACTGGTGCTGTGTACCAGGTCAGGCTGGGGGACTGTTACTCGCCGATGATACTCACTTGTGCTTGTGCTGTATCTATATCGTCAATTGACAGAATTGAGAATTCATGTGCAGGCTGTTAGATAGGATCCTTATTGGCTAAGTGGTTTTGCATTCGAATCCTGGCTAGATGTACTGCTGAAAAGTCCTAAAGTAGGTGGAGACAACTATCCAGTACTCCCTGCTGGTATTTTTTAATGCTTCTCTAACTGATATTCTGTCCTTTCGATCACACCTGTAAGCGTTCAAATCCTTAGAAAGCAACAGTTGTAAACTGTGGTAATTGATAAATATATTTAGCTAAACATAGTTATGAATTGGGACAGTTTGCATTTTTTTAATACAAGAAAATCAGATGGAATACAGATATCTACTTGATCGTGAATTACATTTTCGTGACCCTCGTCATGGTGTAGGCAGTCTTAAGTAGCACGAAATAATCACCAAGCAAAAGAAACCGGCTCTGATTGAACCATACGGAGGGAGGCCTTTGGTTGGCACAAACTGGATTTTGTCGGTCAGGTTTGCGTTGACGAGGTGATTAATAGGAATGATTGTTGGGAACTAGGTTTCGTGGTTGTTGGCACTCGTCAGCCATGTGTACCTGAAGGAACTCATGTTCCTTCTGAGGTGAGAACCCATGTCACCTAGTACTGCAGTGAGAGGTGTTGCAACTGAGCTATTTAGGTTTTACGATCAACCTCCTCTAGTGGATACTTTGATTGGACACCGACTAAATAAAAATTACAGATATTGGATGCTACACGCTCACGAACAATTCGGAACAAGAGAAGAAGGAAGAATTTTATAGACAGCTGTAGCTAGAAATAAATAACATCACATTATGGCGACTTCAAAGTGCTATTGGGCGATATGAATGCTAAACTGGGAGTAGACAATACAGGAAGAGAAATTATCTTGGGCTGAACGGAATTATAATAATAATTATTATTATTATAATAATGGTAAGTTGGATTATTGAATTGGTGTCATTAACAATATAAATATGTCTAGCTGAATAACACTGAATATGTTACAGTTCGAAAAAATTCGTGAGCGATAATATGCACAGAGATGTAATGTTAAACTGAATATCAGAGATTTTAAGAAAGATAATAGAGAACTTACAAACTTATGGCTTCGATGACATTCCAGGAGGGTAGCAATATTGACTGGCCTCTGCTTTTGTGATTATCCAGTAACTAGAGACTCCTAGG
Organism: Trichobilharzia szidati; assembly: GCA_944472155.2. Lineage (NCBI taxonomy): Eukaryota > Metazoa > Platyhelminthes > Trematoda > Strigeidida > Schistosomatidae > Trichobilharzia > Trichobilharzia szidati. The sequence goes on from OX235275.1 coordinate 20,788,378, forward strand.
AATTTATTTTTTATTCCATAAATGATAGAAGCATACTTTTAATAAGTCTTTCATAAGTCGTTCAGCTGATGTTATGATGCCCAACACTACAAGTGCAAGCAATGACCGCTTTTGTTATCAATTTCTTCAATGTCTCAAATTCCTGAAACCTACTCAGTACCTTGATCCAGATGGTGCGCCAGCTATGTATCATCCTCAATAAATGTGCTGAAATTTTATGTCATCTTCCCACTGGTATTTTCAATGAATCATTTTCCAGTAACACTGTGCCTACTTCTTGACAGGACATTAAAATTGTTCCTGTGTCTAAATCATCAAGTGGACTAACTGTTAAGTTCAGACCTATTGCCATTACTTCATCTTTTTAAACATAATGGAAAGACCGCTTTTACTCAACCTCGAACCATCATTGAAGCCTTTTAACGATCATAATCAGTTTTCTTATAGACAAAATAGGTGTATTTTAGATGCTTTTATCGTCTTATATTATAATATTGTCTCTGGTTTATATAGAGGTGCCGAATCTGTTCGGTTCGCCTTCCTAGATTACACATCTGCCTTCGATACTATACCTAGGCTTCTTTTGTCAAACAAGCTTGCTGCATCACAATTATAGTGCTGGATTACGAAGTGGTTGCAGTCTTCTTTTTCTGATAGGAAGCAAGACTACATTTTTTACAGTGGGAAGTCCTTCACTGCCTCACTTACTGTAGCTGGTGTTCCTCAGACAGTGCTATTCGTTCTCCTTTTCTGTTTGCCTTCTTCCTACATCACTTACTTCCTGAATTCTGACGAAGCCAATTTTGCTAAGTATGCCGTCGGTTGCTTCCTAGTCAAACTGTTCTGAAATGAATAACATTTTATCAGAACTTAGTCATTGGTCGTCGAGCTCAGGTGGTCTTAAGCTAAATCCCTCTAAATTTCAGGTAGTTAATTTCATTTTCATATGCAAGCGCGAATTACGTGCACTTGTTAGTTCGCATGACTCCAATATCATAGTTGACACTGAAGTTGGAATCAAATCGCATGTTAAATACCTTGGACTGTGTATTTTCCACGGATCACCTTCCCTGGTCTACCTCCCAATCATGGTTATTTCCAGAAGGATATTTCACTTGACGTTCTAACTAAGAAAGTTGAGACGATCTGGTATCACTTCGTCTCTACTGTTGCAGTTTGTTAATAATCGTATTCTGCCTGTACTTATTTACTGTTCCCTCACAACTTAATCTCTCCTGGGCTACTTAATAAGGACTTTGTTTCTTACAGTGCGTTGGACGCTGAAAACCTTCCTTGATGCGAATAAGGTGTTGCGTAACCAAATCGTTAACGCTATTGTAGATAGACACATGGATTCCTGCAAGAAATCATCAAATAATATCCTGTCAGACTCTGAACATCCTCTCCATACACAACCCTCTCCTTGCATCGAAATCATCGGGTAGAACTAGATGCAAATATAAATACTTAATGCTCGGACGACTAAGTACAGTAACTCTACCACACTTCATTTGATTGGGGCGTATTTTATGTGATGAAAAAGTAAGAGGGGAAATTACCAACTTACTGAGGAACTCCAAGTAAACGGCATTGTGTTTTGTTTGTTCTCATCATTACATTGTCGTTAATATTTCCACTTGATTTAATTTTATTTTCATTTCTTACTGAACAATATTATCAATGTAAATACCCTATTTTAATTATTGCCGCTGTAATGTGCGTCGGTGGCACAGCGGTTTGGACTCTCGCCGACCATGCACATGGTCCGAGGTTCGATCCCCCGCCTACGCACACCTGACATCTATGGTCGGCCTGCTAAATTTGGGCTACCGATATCACTTGCTGAAAATTTCATACTTGTACCAAAATACTGTGCGGAATTCAGCTATAATAAAATTTAAAAAAAAAATCCAGCATAGTGTTGCATGCTAAAAATGCCATCTTTATAGTAAACACACTGTTCGGAATAAAGAGATTATTATTATTTTAGCCTCTTTGGGTGAAGTGATCTAATATATAAATATTCATGGTTCCCACTAAACCACTTTTAAGTCACAATAGTGGTTGTGAACACGCTAAAGAAATAAAGTTCCTAGTTCCATTATGAGTAAAATTAATTTTGATAAAGTCTCACAGCGTGTTATACAGTAATATTTACTGATGACCACGTTTTGAGCAGAATTTATTGCCTCTCGTAATCACATCGAGGCACTACCCACACAACTTTCTAACTTCCTTTAATTAATTCCATTATTATTCATAGCTTTACTTGATTCGTAGTAGTATTTTCCATATCTCTAGTATTTGAGTTGAGTCATTTCTATTACATGTAATTTTTTATTTTATTGTTCCCTTGGGTTCCTAGTGGAACATAGGGCATTGACTGCACGTCTCCAATTGTTTCTGTCTTCCGCTGTACTTTTCACTTGCATCCATGTTATTCCATACTGTTTCAACTCCTCTTAACACGATCTCCTCCATGTCACCCTTGCACGTCCCACTAGCCGCTTCCCTCCAGGGTTCCACTCGAGCACTGGCCTGACGCGCGATGTCACCCAACGGCCTCATCAGTGAGTGTCCAATTCATCTCCACTTTCTTCTGCATATTTGTTGACCGATTGGTTCTAGCTTTGTTTGTTCCCATAGTTTCTTGTTGGTGATTCTTTCCGGCCATCTGACCTTCAGCATAGAGCGAAGACAGTTGTTGATAAAGGTCTGAAACAGGTTGTTGGAAATATTCTTGGTGACCCGCCAAGTTTCTGATCCGTATAGAAGACGTGACTGACTTGACGTTTGTATTGAAAATCCGAATTTTGTTGTTTGTGCTGAGTGGCGAATATTTCCAGATTGGTTTCAGGTTGATGAATATGTTTCTTGCCTTCCTGATTCTTGATTTGACATCCTCGTCCATTCCTCCTGTAGATTTTATTTTTTTATTTTGCTCCCTAGATAAGTGAAAGAAGTAACCTCTTTCCATTCCCTCCCACTGACGGTGATTGGCACTGGATGTTGATTCTGTTATTATTGTTGTTGTTATTTATTTTCATAACCTCCGTCTTGTCTAAGTTCACTTGGAGTCCTGTCTTCTCTGGCTGCTTCTTCGACCAGTTTGTCGGTTTTCGCTTGTAAGTCTCCGATTTTGTGTGACATCAAACATAAATCATCCTCGCGCGAAATCCAGGTCTTCTAGGTTCTTCACGTCGGTCCAGGATATCACTGTCTTCTCGTTTCCTACTGTCTGACGCTTAATCCAGTTCACTACAAGTAGGAATATCATTGGTGATAATAAGCACCCTTGTCTGACTCCTGTGTTTACTCCAAACGCCTCGCTGAGTTTTCCGTTGTGGATCACTTGACACGTGGCGTCGTCATACAGCTGTTGAATAAGATTGGTGAATATTTGGAGTACGCCATAGTACTTGAGTAGTTTCCAAATTACTTCGCGGTCAACGCTGTCGAAGCCCTTCTCAAAGTCTATAAAGTTGAGGTAAAGATTTGATTGCCATTCCATGCTTTGTTCTGTGATGATGATGCGTAGAGTTGCAATTCGGTCAGAACATGATTTACATTTCCTAAATCTAGCTTGTTCTGGTCGGAGTTCTGTATCAATTGCGTCCTTTATTCTCTCCAGGATGATGCCACTCAGGATTTTACTTGGCGTGGACAGGAGCTTGATTCCTCGCCAGTTCTCGCAGAGTCCTAGGTCGCCCTTCTTTGGTAGTTTCACGAGGTAACCTTTCCTCCAGTCAGTAGGCACCTTTCCCTCTTTCCAGATCTTTTGCAATAATGGAGTCAGCATATCTGCTGTCGTCTCTGAGTCCGCTTTCAGTGCTTTAGGGGGTATTCCAACTGGTCCAGCTGCTTTTCCATCTTTCAGAAGCTTGATTGCATTCAAGACTTCAGCTTTCGTTGGAGGATTGGTGTCAACTTGCAGTTGTGTAGGTTGACATTGCATGTGTAAGGTGTAGATTCACTCGATGGACCTGGGTTCAGTTATCTATCCTGCAATGACTGTAAAGTTAACTGCACAGGTCAAACTTGTAGGTCGGGAGTAGACAGACTGCCGGAACAAAAAAATTATTTAAAGTTAGAATGGCTGACCCCGAGAGGATAAGTTATTTAGAAAAATACACAGCACTACATTGCACTGTATGCATTAACACAGAACCAAATAAAATGATGGGAGAGGGTTAAAATTCTAAGAAGTAATAAAGGTAGGTGGAGAGAGAGAGATTGAGCACTGAATCCTGGTTTATCGAGTGAATTTTCACCTAACACATTCAATAGATATGGAAAATACTACTACGAATCAAGTAAAGCTATGAATAATAATGGAATTAATTAAAGGAAGTTAGAAAGTTGTGTGGGTAGTGCCTCGATGTGATTACGAGAGGCAATAAATTCTGCTCAAAACGTGGTCATCAGTAAATATTACTGTATAACACGCTGTGAGACTTTATCAAAATAAATTTCACCCAAAATAGAAGTAAGAACTTTATTTTCTTAGCGTGGTACATCCACTATTGTGCCTTAAAAATGGTGTAGTGAGAACTGTGAATATTTATATATTACATCACCTCACCCAAAGAGGCTAAAATAATAATAATAGCTTTATTCTAGACAGTACATTTACTACAAAGATGGCATTTTCAGCGTGCAACACTATACTGGATCTAATTTTCTCATTACAGGGGCGATAATTAAAATAGGGTATTTACATTGATAATATTGTTCAGTTAGAAATGAAAACAAAATAAAATCAAGTGGAAATATTAACGACAATGTAATGATGAGAACAAACAAAACACAATGCTGTTTATTTGGAGTTCCTCAGTAAGTTAGTAATTTCCTGTCTTACTTACTTTTCTCATCACATGAAAGAAGCCCCACTCAAATGAAGTATGGTACAGTTATTGTACTTAGATTTGCTTTATATCAGAGAGGGGAACACAGCTGTGAAAATGTTTATACTGATCGGTTCAAGTACTTTTTGTTGTTGCGAATTTCTTTATATGCTGCCTTCTGGTCTTCATGTCAGTAGGATGTCTAAAAAGGCAGTTTAACTTTGAGATGTTTAGCACAGATGGATATGATAGCTGAATATTCTGTTCAGTGAAGTGCGATTTTACTGTCCTGTCTTCCTGTCCACATCATTTTCACAAAGGATGAAGGTATCATCTTTATGCGGGCAATATAATGCGATAAGATTTTCTGAAAAGGTTGTTCAAACGAACACTTTCTAGTTTATTCAAATAGAAATCAACTAACATAAGACCTGATAGAGAGCCTTTTTTTTCCTTCACGTTCCCCAGTAGAACATCGGGCTTCAAGCTAGTGGCTTGAAGTTTCTGTAGCAGTGTTCATTTTACAGTATGGGGTTGCTAGCCCAATGCTCAACCTTTCCTCTTCACCAGCATTATTTCTGGTTTAGCGAGATAAAGGGGTGCGTCGGTGGCCGGGGATCGAACCCCAGACCATGTGCATGGCAGGCTAGCGTCCTAACCGCTATGCCACCGACGCCTACCATCACTCTATTCACTAGCCTGTAGATTAACATCATCAGATTTAAAGATCACACTTGTGATGCATATTCGTATTAGTTGTTTGACATTTACTATTATTTGGCAACAATGTTAATCGATGAGTGGTAGTCAGAATTAATGTTACACAACTTGTATACAAATATATATATATATAATGAACTACCCTGGGAAACAGTAAAGATAAAAGAATTTATGGAATGTTGATGGAGGACATTTTTAATTACGTCTTGCCAAGGATCAATACAACCAATTAAAGTGTGCATAATATTGAAACCCACTGAGAAAAACGTGGAAGGAATAGCTATTCTGAATGTAATATAAATTAAAAATCGGAGAAATAAATGGAAGGCACGCCAAAACATTTTATATTGTATAATAGTTGGATGTAGATGGTACGCTTATTATTGGTTTGACTTACACCTATACTACTCTATTTAATATTATTATTCCCTTGCGTTCCAAGTGGAACATAGGGATTCAACGCCACATCTACACTTTGTCTTGTCCTCTTCATCTCTTTTTTAGCTGACCAGGCGATTTGCCGTAGGCTTTCACCTCCTACTTGGAGGATCGTTTCTATGTCACCCTTGGACTGCAGTCAAACTTGTCATATCCTATTTAAGTTCCACTTGGGCGATGGCCTGGCAAGCTATATCATTCGATGGTCTCCTCAGTTTATGACTAATCCGCCTCAATTTTCGTCAGAATATTTGTTGAGCAGTAGTTTTTTGGTTAACTTACCTGCCAGATTTTGTTGTTGCAGATTCCTGCTTGCTATCCGATCTTCAATGTAGATCCGTGTTATTCATTTCAGAACAGTCTGACTAAGAAGTAACCAACAACATACTTAACAGAATTGGCTTCGTCAGAATTCAGGAAGTAAGTGATGTAAGAAGAAGGCACAGTATGATTCACAGTAATAGAAGAGGACGAATGAATAAATAATCAGTCAGATAAAACAAAAGTACATTCTGATGTCCAACCATATTTTTGTAGGTCAAGTAGTTCATGGTAGCTGAATTCTATTGGTTTCTGTACGCATAGTCTATGATACAAAATAGTTCCGTCACAATTAATTAACCTTGAAATAAAGTTATGTGAAATAATTGAGGAGTGGTCAATAATAGTGATTTTGTGACTTGATATTCATAAATGGCTTACTATGAATGATGCTGGATTTCTAGTAAGATAAATTACATCTAGGTTTTCTATACGACCTAATAATCGTTTTGGGACATGTTATTTCTGACAATATTTGCTTCTACGCATAAATATATATATATGTTATCGAAACTGCTGGTAGGTACAGTGGGAAGCTGAGTCTACAGAATTCTGTCCTTTAATCGTAGGAACTAGGATTGAAGATGTTTGAGAGGTAAGGAGAATGGATGCTGCATATAATGTCCACTTGATGTCCGACGTCAGTGGTTTGGCGGTTGAATGCTCACTAACCACACATATGGTTCGGCGTTTGATTCCCGGCCACCGGACGTGCTCCCAAACCTGGCTAAGCCGGATAATAAGGCTGGTAAAGAGGGAAGATTGGAAATGAGGCTTGCAACTCCATCTGTTTAAGGTAAACACTGCTACCGAAACTTCATAGCTCCAGCATGGAGCCCTATGCTCCACTGGGAGCTGAAAAGAATAAAATTATATAATAATAATGATGGCTGGTCAAAGCCCTTTGGCTGTCAATTGCATGATTTAGCCACTCCAGGGGATTAAGTTTAATAAAGACAACTTTCTTTGGTAGATAAGCCGTCTTTTCATCAATGGGAAGACATGCGATAAAGTTTTCAAGATATCCATTAGTCAATAAAACTAAAGGCATGTGCCGTCGATCATCCATTGTTTTGTTGCCTATGAAAACACTACGGGTCTTTGAGACTAGAAATAGTTAATACTTGGTGATAAAAATAAAGATATTGACTACTCCTTGTTTGCTTAAAAAATATATGATCGCATAATTGTTCCACTATCCCTTCTAGTCACTGAGGTTTTCAAGAAATCCAAGTTGTTATTCGATTCTAATTTGCAAGTCAGCTTCATCGGAGCTGAACAGGCCTCTCATAGAGTTGACCGTGGAGTAATCTGGAAACTACTTCAAAACTAGGGCATTTCCCAAATCGTTATCAACCCCATGATAATGAGACGTCACATGTCAGGTAATCTTCAATGGGAAATTCATCGGAATCTCTACAGTGAAGACAGGAGTAAGAAAAGGACCGATGACTATATCAGAGATAATATTCCTAATTATGACACATTAGATTATGAGGAAGACTGTGTGTTAGAGTGAGAAGACAGGAAAACATTGGGCTAACAATGAGACTTTAGAAGGTTTGTAGTTCAAGGTTTATTTATGTCTGATGTCATATAAGGCCGAAAATCTTCAGGAGAAAACTAATAGGTTAGCAGAAGAGTCGGACAAGGAATTTAGGACTTCATATGAATTTAGAGGAAATGGGAATGATGGAGATAATAAACCAACAACAACAACAGCCCCGATCTCTATCAAGGGCAGCAACTTGAAAGAAGTCACTACCTTCACTCACCTAGGCAGCGTCGTCTCAACTACACGGATGGAGATATCAAACCTAGAATCGGAAAGGTAACTGAAACCTTCATCACTCTAAAATAAATTTGAAAATCTTCATTCAGCATGAAGAACAAAATTAGATTTTCAGCACCAATGCTTAGTCAGTCACTCCTTCTATTTATGTCAGAAACTTACCGTGGACGTTACAAAAGGTATTCTCAACAGACTGCAGATTTTCAGTAATACACATTTAAGACCACAAAACTGAAAACTGAAGTTCAGATTTTCAAGTATTGGTTTTGTAGGGACTTTGTTTGATTGGTTGGAGGATTACATCATGAACTGACATCAAATAGAGAATCATAAGAAAATCAGCCAGCCTAGTTTGTGACTCCTCATCAGTACGCAACCACTACTAGAGTTCGAACCAGGACCTCCTGGTTACAAGGCAGGTTGAAGCTGAGTCGGCAACTCCTCGAAGAAGACATTGGCTAGTAGTTGCGCTCTGTCATGAATTGACAGAAGTTAGAATTCATGGGCTGGCCACTGAAGCATTTCGGTCCCAGTGAGGGGTTTAACTGTCTACGAGCTTGCCTTTTAACCAGAAGGTCCTGGGTTTGGACCCTAGCGGTGGGTGGGTGCGTACTGCTGAAGTTCAGATCTTAAAAAATTGACAGCAGCTTATTTATTTTTATTCAACCACTGTGAAGGAATCCATATAAATCCATACAACTTCTAATTGCTTAAAGCCTTCTTAAATCACTATAGGATATCTAAATTTTCCATCCAGTCTAATCCATCTACTTTTCTGTACTTCTACACTTTTTCATCGACAAATGATTTCTGATGGATTAAGAATAATTAATTGATATGCATAATATATGAGACATGAATGGATTTATTATGCAATGACGATCAGATTTATAACTGTTCAGTCAGTTGTAATCAGTCACCCTATGAATGATAAACGATATTTGTGACTAACGAATATTAATGACTCTTGTTTTGTCTTCCTACATGCTTGTTAGCCAAAATGAAACGATTTGAACATACTACGATGAAGTAGTTGGTCTCTCTGAATGTTATTTTGAAATGTGACGAAAATGTCAATCAAAACAACTACTGTCTGTGTGAGTGCTGGTCAAGAAGAAGCTTATCTAGGTGGTGATAAGGGAGGGAAGTTCTAGACACACTACTTATTAGAACAGTCGATCATGTACAACTTTAATTCGCTAATTAGTTTTAAATCTGTTCCCGGCTTTAAGTATAGGAGTCAGGGAGTATAGACAAGAATAAAATGATGAAGGATTCTTGTAAGCTTTTCCGGAAGATTATTATTATTATAGTTTCCTTTAATTCCTAGAGGAACATAAGGCTTCAGCCGTGCGTCTCCATTGCGTTCGGTTCTCTGCTAGAGTCTTCACCTGGCTCAGAGTCTGCCCACACGCCTTCATCTCCTCTTCACATGACCTCCTCCAAGTCACCCTTGCACTGACGACCAACTCGCCGCTTCCCATTATGTCGGGTTCCACTCGAACAATGGCTTGTCTAGTGATGTCACTTGATGGTTTGTTTCCTCAGAGTATGGTCAGCTAATCCATCTCCATTTCTTCCTGCATATTTGTTTCACAATCGGTTGGTTCCTGCTGTGTTGGTTCGCTCATTGCCAGAGATCCCTCTCTGTTGCTGGTCTTTTCTGGCCGGCCATCTAATATTGAGTATTGAGCAAAGACAACCAGCTGTTAATGAAGGTCTGTAGTTTGTTTGAGATGCTCTTTATGACGCGCTGGCAAAGTCTATGATCCGTATAGTAGCACTGACTGACTTCACATTGGAGTTGAAAATCCGGATCTCATTTTTGACGCTGAATGTTGTTGACCTCCACACAGACTTGAGAGTAGTGAAAGCTTGTCTTGCTTTTCCGATTCTTGCTTTAAAATCCTCATCAGTTCCTTTGGCCTATAGTTGAATCGATGCTTCCCAGGTTGGTAGTTGAAGGAGGTTGTTTCTTTCAGGTTCCGGAAGGTACTGTGAACAAATCACCGAAAAAACCCATTGAGTCATGAAGACAATAGAAGACAATTCAGTGAAGAAAACTTTCTTTTCGATGAAGTCCTCAACTAGGCTTTACATTCGTGTTTTATATTAAATGTGTGAGGAAGTTCCAGATTTATTTCCTGTGAAAGGTCAAATTAATAAAATTACACATTGCATTTTTAATTTGACCTTTCACTTGAAATATTTCTAGAATAGTACCACTACCTATTTCTGCTTATTACACTTCGTAATTTTATTAACTTGACCTTTCCCCGGAAATAAATCTGGGACTTTCTCATACATTTAATATAAATACACGAATGTTCATGCTTTGAATAGACAGAATAGACAGAAATATGAAGGTCCCCAACTCGTACTCTGAAGGTCTTCGATTTGACAAGCAGTGGGATCATAGGTGTGTACTGCGGATTTCTTTGAAAGAACGAAGCTGGTATCTTGTACTCCTTAGTTTTCGGCAGTTCTCTTGCGTTCCGAGTAGAACATAAGGCTTCAACAACATATCTTTGATTTGTTCTGTCTTCTGCCGTCATCTTGAGCTGGGTCTGCGATTGACCAAACTCTCCCATCTCTTCCTCACACAACCTCCCCCATGTCACTTTCGATGTGATGACCTATTCGTTGCTTCCCATTAGGATTCCACTCGAAGATGACCTGTATTGCACGCGATTTCATTCAACGGTCTGCTCAACGTATGCACGACCGATCCACCTCCATTTTATCCTACATATTTGTTGGGCGATCGACTCTTGATTGGTTTGTTGAACTGCAGAGGTTTTTGTTGCAAATTCTTTTTGGCCAACCGGCCATTTGATCTTCAGTATGCAAGGAAGGCAGCTGTTGATAAAAGTCTGAGTTCGTTTGTTGAAAATACTTTTTGTGAAAAGAAGTGCAAGTTTCTGACCCGGATAGAAGAACTACTTCCCATTGGTGTTGAAAATCCGAACCTTGTTCCTTCTGCTGAATGCGGAAGAATTTCAAACTGGTTTCATGTTTGATGAAGGTGTAACTTGCCTAATAGATGCTAATCAGTGATGAAGCGTGATTTGGTACTTTGATGAGTTCGAGACATAAAGTTGTGCAGATTATATTGCACCAAAACTTAGCGACAATTCATCCGGTAGAATGAGGGTATTCTGAATGTAAGCTCATTTCTCTTCTCCCAGGTTTGATTCCTACTCATCGCAATTGTAAACTTTGTTTAGGCTCGATGGTAGTGACCTTACCCTTTTAAAAAACAACACCATAATTTTAGGTACCTCAAGGTATGCAGCCATATTTTTCACGAGTAACTTAAAGGAGTGAAAAAAGACTGGCTCCAATCTTGTTATTGCAATAGTACTGATTCTTTACCTGTGGAGTGGAAAATACCACTGCTGCCGTTGCAGTTTCAGTAGAGATAGCAATGTTTCCAATATATAGGCAATAGTAGCCTTAGGTGACACTTTCCTCCTTTTTAGAGATTAATATCAGCTAGGCGGGGTTTAGGAGTGTTTCTGCTGCAATTATGTTTTTAATCCCTGAAGTTCTCAGTGGAATAAAGAGCTCCTCCAAGTTGGAGGCTTTAAGTTTTGGCCGCCGTGGAGTCTATTTTTACGGGATGGGATTGCTAGATGCATGCCTAACATGCCCTCTTTACCAGTCTCAATACTGGCTTAGAGAGGTTTATGAGTGCGCTGTGCGGGGATTGAATCCCTGACCACATGAGGCGTGGTTGACGAGCATTCTACGTCTGTGCCTCCGAAGCCGGTATTCTGATCGAACCTTATGCGTCACAGGTGAGCATTCTGAGTGAGGTAATTGGCTATGATCCGTGGACCACTCGGTGTGTAGTTGAATGACTGTTCGTCGATCTACGCTTCAAAAATCTATGGTTCACGGTAGGATGTCTATCAGCGGTCTCAACATTTTAATGGTCTGTATTCTGATAGCTTAGCTACGAGACCCATGAATAGTATTGCCAAGACTCGAACCTAAGTAGCTGGATTCAGATATTAGACAGATAATCGCTTCACTGCTATCCTATTCAGCCTAACACTTACTTAATATCTCTTGCCATCTGATGTGATGCATCATTAGTTCAGAGGTCAAAGGCTCACCAACTACTCACGTGATCCTGGATTCCATCCCCAGTTGGCACACTCCTGAGCTTCAACTATCTGAAAGTCAGCCTGGTAAGGAGGCAGAAGATTAAGAGTGATTCTATCAAATACCACTCCTACTGAAGCGTCGAAGGTCAAAGCTTGGAGCCTTATGTGTTCCATCAGGGACGCAACAAAATGAAATATAATAAAAATACATATCTAACTATATTCTAACTTTTATAGTGTAAGCTGAAATTTATGTCACATTTGTTTCTACTTTTTTCATTTTCTTCCACTTATATTGTGACTTCTACTCGTCTAATTTATCAAACGTGTCACAAAATAAATAAATATATATATAATATTGACCTTTTAGGATATTTCTCATTTTCCCATACAATCCTATGATTATAGTTCATTTTTGATCGATTATTTGTAGTAGAATTATTGCTTTACTTCTCTATTTTCTTTGCATTCTGCTTTTTATAACCTCTTCTCAAATTTCGCTTTAAAAAGTTACTCATTTATGCATATTTTGATGAAAAGAGAGCAGTGTTGTTAACCTTTCTATTTAGTGAATGGTCTTACAAATCCCATCTATCTATCTACCCACTTATGTGATCAATCTTTGTGTCATTCATAACCGACTAGTTCATTCTTCAGAAAAAGCATTCCCTGGATGATTTGAGAGTATAAAAAAACAACTTAAGAGTATTCTCGTCGGTCAAACGTATTATAGTCTTCTAACTCCTCAAAGTCTGCCACAGGATCCAGTCAATAAAAAGAAGGCGTATCATGGGTGATAGTTGGTAGCCTCACCTTCCTTCTGTTTTCACTTCAAAGGCTTCCCTAGGCTTTCTGTTGTGAATCACTTGGCATTTGACGTTCTGAAAGAGGTTGATAAAGGCTTTAGGTACTCCAAAATGTTGTAAACATTTTCAAATTACCTCTTTTTTTAACGCTAACGAAGGCCTCTGCATATATTTGGTGAAGCTGATGTAGAGATATGACTGCCATTCTATGCTCTCTTCTATTTTGCCCCAAAGAGTCACAGTTTAATTCTTGAGCGATTTGATTCTCTTGAATCCATCTTATTCCAAGAGGTGTTTCGCATCCGAAGCACCATTTGGTCTATCTAGACGGATACGACTTGGTTACTTGATTTAGTAGTCAGAAGACCAGTAGTTAAGCGGAGAGTCTCTTCTCGGCGAATTCGTTTTCATAGCTGTGCAATCGCAAATATATATGGTTGTTTTGTATGTGTGTGTAAATTAAATTTGTCAAACAAATATCCAATTAGTAAGTTTTTCGGTGAAGTTACGTAATACAAAAAAGGCGTTCAAACGAATTGGATGTTGATATAAGAGGGTAGGCACAAAAGTGATGAGTTGTCACAAATGATTGTTAAAGAAGAGTTACGTAATACCATGAATAGTTTGATGAAAGAGTTGTGTTCAGGGTGTAAATGGAAATAAAATAACATACGGAATTACGTAAGACTTTTAGGTAGTTAGAAAAATAAGCATACAAGCAAAAGTTAAGTCAAATCAACAGAGTTGTTACCATAATAGTAGAAGTCGTGCTTTAGAAGTTTTAGGGTTTAAGTTTCTTTTACGAAGTGAAGTTGCTAACCTAACTCTCCATCTTTACTCTTTTCTAGAGTGAAATATGTCAACGCCAGGGGTCGAACACAGAACACCACCTGCATGATCCAAGAGTATTCTACTTTTGGGCTTTTAATTCGCAGTGATGGCGTTATAATTTCATAAATGAATTTCTTCGGCAGACATTTTAATTCAAACAAGCTATTTAACCTTCCTTATGATTAGGTGATTTCGTCAAGCTAAAATAAATGAACATTTTCTCAAGTTTTGTTTCACTGTCACGTACATTATTTTGAAACTTATTTTGGGGGGATTTTTTTAAAAACAGTTTGTCTTCTTTCTTTAAACAAAACACTTTTATTCCCAGCTGTTAACTTTGACACGTTTGCTTCCTTCGTTTAACTTCTTACTGATTTTGAAATAAATTTCGGCTTGATTTCACTCGTTCAACTATTTATAACAACTTGAGGAGATAAGGATAGCAGTATTTCATTGCAATCAATTCGGTTTCTCCTTGATCTGCCTGTCTGTTTAAGATGCAGAATTGGTTATGTGACCATAGTTGGTTCGCGTCTAGGGAAATATATAGGTCAAGCTATTTATTGTATTGAAAAATAGCTATGGGGATAACTGATTAATCTCTTAGTTTTAGACTACATTATTACTAAAATTATTATTATTACCACTGTTCCCTTGTTTTTGAGTGAAGCACACGGCTTCAGCAGGACATCTTCAATTCAATCCATTCTCTGCGGCCATATTTATCTTGGAGAAGTATAAAACTTTGGCACTGTATGGTAGAGTATAACTCCGTTATGGATAAGATTTCATTTTGATTTCACGGTGTTAAACCTTAAGTTATATTAACTGATGACTTTTCGAGCACAAACCATAGCTCATAATCACATCACGTCACTCACACAACGTTTTGTTTCATTTATATACATGAGTAGAATTGATGACTAGACATTTGAGTAAAATCAGTGTAAGATAAAGTACATTCAGAAATAACAACATTAGTGTTATTGATCAAATACAGTCAGGTGATAAATAAGACGAGTTTTGCAATTAAAAGTGTTCTCTGAGCTGGTTGGTTTAGTTGCAAAGCTTTCGTCGTCCTTCTGGGCAACATCTTCAGTGCCATATTTAGCACAAAGTGAAATGATTTAAATTTCTTCATGCGTGATGTAATTGCGTCTCCTGGTTACTATCTTTACATATATATTGACTACGCATGAAGAAATTTAAATCATTTCACTTTGTGCTAAATATGGCACTGAAGATGTTGCCCAGAAGGACGACGAAAGCTTCGCAACTAAACCAACCAGCTCAGAGAACACTTTTAATTGCAAATCATCCACCTGAGCTACAAATCTTCTCTATTATTTCAAAATAAGACGAGTGTTTTTTAGTCGAAATAAGTAACTTGTTAGAATTTTATAATGCGAATTGAAACACATTTCAACAGTGTTTATTTTCCTCCGACGTGACTGGTGGCAATAATATAATCCATATATCTGGTATTTGCGTTGAGTCATTTTATTAGCATGTGTTGGGTGTAGATTTACTCTAGAAGCCAGGATTGAGTAATCAATCTGTCTCTCTCTACACCTACTTATATTACTCTTTGGAATTTTGACTCTGTCCCACCGACTCTATTGTGTGGTTGTGTGTTAATGCATGCAGTGCAATGTAGTGCTGAGTTGTTTTCTAAATTACTTATCTTCGAGGGTTCAACCATTCTCACCTTAGCTAAATTCTTATGTTCCGATAATCTGACTATCCCCTATCTACTAGTTTTGACTTATTTAGTTGACCTAACTCAGTCATTGCAAGGTATTTTGTAAATTATATTATTTTGTGTAATTGGATCAAGCTACAAGGTTCTTTAACCTACAGAGTTTGTCCTACCTGAGTGGATCTCTAGGTTTCAATGCCACTATAATTCCTAATTTATTGAAAATCCTATGAAGGGACGGTCTCAGATGTCTCCTCCTTATATGGTATAACAGTAGATGCCTTATATTCTCTCTTATTTATGTTTTCCTTATTAGTTGCACAATTATTTTTATGTTGCTCTTTCCTGATCTTCCATATAAATTATATAGGATAGCTATTCAACACCAACGCCTCTTCTATCTGTTTCATTTCACCGTCTAGGTCTTTTTGTGCTACTTGGTACTATTGCTCGGTTTGTAAGACACTTAACTAAGCCAGCCTTTGCAGACAACGGATAACATGAATTAAAGTCTAAGTATCTATTAACAGAATGCTTTGGCTTGTTATAAACGCTAGTGTGCAGTTTACGTTCTTTTATTCGTTTTATTTCTCAGTCTAACATAGCCAATTCTCTATGTTCATTTTCTGATTCAAATATAAATTGTATTCCCGTCACTAGTGAGTTTATCTATGTGTGTGAAGAAGCTAGAGAGGTATGTTCTGTTTCTAACACTGTGAAAGTGTCATCCACATATGTCCACTATAATCTTTGAAGTAGGATTAAATGTATTTATGTATTGATTTTTATTCAAATGTGTAATCGATTCCACTCATGTATATCAATGAAGGAAAACGCTGAGTGACTTGATATGATTGTAAGTAGCAGTAAATTGTGCTCAAAGCGTCATCAGTAAATATTACTGAATAACAGCACTGTGTGACACTTTATCAAAATAAAATCTAATCTATAATAGGTCAATTGTTGTCTTAAAAATTGCGCATACGATTAGGACAACACTAAAGTCAGCTTAGGTGAAGTGAAGTGGAATGAATTCAAGCGGTAAATTAGAATAATATGAAAGAACATCATTATGACCAAAGTAAAGAAAAGGGTTCAACAAAACGTTTTCGAATATATAAGTGAAGTTTCTGTTGATGTTTATCTAGAGCTTCTGCTATGCATAAGTGGAGAAAACGTAAGCTTATGGAGTGATTCGATTTAATTGTGTAGATAACGTGGGGCTGAATAACCTAACTCGTTTGAACTAACAGACATCGAACGTAGTTTATTTGAAGAAAAGATTTGAGGAAGTAGGAATCAAGATATTGAAGAGTTGCAAACTAACTGAATCTAACATGGAGCACCCGGATTCACTTACAATTAGTCAACCCTTCCAGACTACACCTTACATTACGTAATACGTTTTTTGAGGACACATTCTATCAGTATCTGATTGGTCTTATGATTTCTTCCCAAAATATAATTACGATTGTACAGCCGCTTGTGAAAATGAATCGTCGAAACAAAAATTCTCTTCTTCTCCAAATGGAATATTTCATTTCAAATTCAGAAGCTGGTGATTTGAATCCTACCATGTGCAATACAAATTTTCATATCGCATTCTTTTTTTATTTCCTGATTACATCATTATCAGTCTATCAGTGTGAGACTATTTCAAATAGTTCCGCCTACAATAAATTTTTGATTTTTTTCCCATTAAAACGCATCTAAAATCAAATAATCCTCCTTTTTCATTATTTGAAACGTCATGTTTCAGATGTGGCATACGGAAAAAATAATTTAAACCCCACAACTCTATGAATTCCATACCTAATGATGGTTGTCTTTCAAAGGAGAAGGGCGTCTTCTTCTACTCTGAAGCGTAGATATAAATGTAATTGATATCTGAAACAAATATACCTGTTTTGTGTGCAAATAATGAACAACTGAAAGCCGTTACAAGACTGTGTATGATGATAGCGATATATATACTACTGGTCCAGTGTTATGAGTAGTTGGATGTCAGTCACATCAATCAATACTGCTAATTAGCTACATCGAAGTAAGCTTAACACCAATGGACAGCCGTTTTGATCGTTTGTAGACGATCTTATCAGCGGTGTACTCGGTTTGACTCAGGCCAGAAGGTTGAATCAGTTCAAATCATCAAAATTCTGGCTAGCTACTCGATTCGCAAATTAATTCGCTATTTGAAGGATACACCAAAATCCAATTTTTGGAAACTTCAACCTTGCTGAAATAATTGGTGCACAGCGATTCAAATAAAACTGCAAGTAGTGTATAGTGTCATGCAACACTCCATCACATATATAAGACAGAAGATATGAATGAAGACATGACACGGTTCACTGTAGAGAGTAATGATGAGTGTAAGGAGATGAAGATCACATGGTTGGAACCTCGTGGTTTTTGAAAATCTCCCACTCAGAATTCTCTCTGGTACTGACTTCTTGTGCGTCAGTGGCACAGCGGTTATGACTCTCACCGACCATGCACATGGTCCGGGGTTCCATCCCCTGAAGACGCACACCTGATATCAATGGTTGGCCTGAAAAATTTGGGCTACCGATATCACATGCTGAAAATTCCATACTTGTACCAAAAATACAGTGTGAAGTCAAGCTATAATCAAATAATAAAAAAGTAAAATTAAAATTAAAAAAGTTTTATATATTATTAGTCTTTAGTGTTTCAAATAGAACCTAGAGTTTCAGCAGCACATCTCTATTTTGTCCTGTTCTCTGGAGTCCTTTTCATCTAGATACAAGATTTCCTATAGGCCGTGATCTCCTCCTCACTCAGTATCTCACATGCTACTTTCAAACCGCTCTGAAGTATTCTTCTTCAATTAGGATTTCAGATGATGACCTGAAGTCCGATTTCACTCATTGATCTCCTAAACGTGTATCTAATCCGTCGCCTTTTTCGCCAACACTTTTGTTCAGCGAAAGGTCCTTGATTGGTTCGTTCCCAGAGGTTCTTGTTGCTCATTCTTCATATTAGATAAGTTTATTTGGTTTAACACAAAGTTATGGAGCATTAATAACTGGATGGGGTTTTTGACTACAGTCTTTTACCGTTCATAATCATATCTTTTCAACTGAAATGCTTTTCGTGACTCGTCAATTTTCTGAACCAAATGGAAGAAGTGACTGACTTAACATTGGTGTTGATAATCGAAATCTTATTCTTTAAGCTGATTGACATGGTTTGTCTTGCCAATCAAATTCGTAATTTACGATTAACACAGTTCGACGAGGTGAAATCCCACGACAGTTTCTCTTTTTTATTTAAAATCTTCCTTCTTCTCTTGTTCCGTGTTGTTTGCAGCACTTTGCGTAGCATTGGATAATTGTAACCTTTCTTCCTTCCTTTTGAATTGAATCTTGCTGTCATGATCCAGCAAAATGAAATAGGTTCCCACTGTATTAGGGCTGTGGTTGCCACTGGTGACATCGTGATAGCCAATCACTGCCTCAGTGTTCTCGTTGTTGTCGTCTGGGTGAGTAGATTACTGACTCTCTCCAGTTGACAGTTTTGACAATTCACATCCATTCTATCTGCTCTCTCAGATTCCTAGCATTTCTGTACTATATCTTCTCATTTCTTTTGCTACCTGGACAGACTTTCCAGTCTTATCCTTGCTTTCATGGAGAGAAGACACATCGGCTGGCTGACTGGCTGTGTCATTTAGCCTCTTCGATTCCATGGAAATATAAGTTTGTTTTTTAAATTTTTTGCCTTTTTAATAAAAAATGCTTCTGCGTTAACGTTTCTGTAATAGTTTGATTGGTTTTGCAATGTAGGGTTGCTATTACTACCGCCCAGTCTCCCTATTTTTGCGGGCTCGTGACCGGCTAGAAAACTAGCAAGCTGGCAAACTAGCCGGAGTTCAAAACCTGGGAGTACTGGATATATGTTTCATTCTAGTTCGGGACTCCTCATCAGAACGCACCCGCCAAGGATTGGACCCAGGATCTTCCGGTTACAAAGAGAGCTTGCAGACCATTAAGCCGCTGGGGTAAATACGAAGACAACAGAAAAGACTAGCACTAATCAATATCAACGTGAGGGATTTGACGGAGTTGACATCCTTCATTTATCTAGGCAGCCAGCATCGTTTCAACCACAGGCAGCTGGAACGGATGGAGATGTCAAAGGCAGCCAGAACCGGAGGAGCCAGATAAGACTTCATCAACCTGAAACCAGTTTGGAAACCTCCTGCAATGCACTCAGCCAGCGTAAACAACAGGATTAGAATTCTGTTCAACACAAATGTGAAGTCAACCAGTGTGTTCTTCTATACAGTTCAGAAACTTAGTCACTTTGTCACAAAGAGGATTCATGACAAGTTGTACAGACTTTTATTAAGAGCGGACCACTTTACTGGCTCAATACTGAAGATTAAATGGACGGTTTGCCGGCCAGAAAGATTTTGCAACAAGAAACTCTGCGGTATCCTATATATATATATATATATATTTGGCAGAATGTCTGAATTGAGACATGTCTTTTGTTTTGGATTCCTTTACGTTCCCAGTAGAACAAATGGCTTCAAGCTAGAGGCTTAAAGTTTCAATAGCAGTGTTGTTTATTTTTACGAGATGGGGTTGCTATCTTCATTCCTAACATTCCGTCTTTACTGATCTTATTACCGGCTTAGTGAGGTAAAGGAGTGCGTCTGCCGGAGATCAAACCCCGAAAACATTCAGTAATGAGTAATAAATCACATAGGAAAATAACGATTACATGTTCGAGGCTATCATGTTTGATAAAAATTTCCTGCTGATGATTCTTGTGCTCTAAGGGGTACTCAGCATGTTTAGCAAACTGTCATTCATTTGTCTGTGCTTTTATCATACTCATTTCTCAGATAACTGCTTCATTTTTCTAGTTTTGCTTGGTTCTAGATCAAGGAAAGTGTGTCAGTGGCTGAAAGGATCTACAAGATCGCCTTGTTATCCTGAAGATCCTAGATTTGCCCTCCCCCCCCCGCGGTTGATGCGTACTACTGCAGTGTAGGATGTAACTGTTGTCTCATGCTCCCAACTGATTTTCCAATTGTTCTTTAACTACTATCAACTCATGATCACACCTAAAAAACAATCAAATTTCTATTCTAGATCTATCTTTTTGATCTTTTGAAGATAATAGAATATAAATCAGAAATATTTCACAACAGACATCCATCCACCCATTAATTACATCATGTAATCTACTGTCTGAAATCTAAAGTACTTTTTCTTTTAAGAGAGGGAAAAAGAGAGAGAGAGGGGGAAATTGATTTTATCTACTCATTAATAGGTCTACTTCCTCATTCCCTCTATCCAAACAGTATGAAAGCAGAAGAAAGTGAGAAAATAGACACTTTTACTTCTGCTTATAGAGAATTCTATATATGTATACCTATCTATCTATCTATCTATTTATCCCATTTTTCTTCATTAAAAGTAACAAAATAATGATTTAACTATCGTATATATATTTACAAATACACGTCAACACTACCCCTTGTGTTGACATCATATCATCTACTCTTGAAAACTTAAAACGTTTAGAGAATATCTCAAGGAAATATGGTCACATTTCTTTGCTTTCTTTTTTTCTGCATTCAAGGCGTAAAATGATGTGCGACAGTTAGTCTATTAGACAAAGCATTTGGAATGTCTAGGGAACAAACAGGTTCTGTAGCGTAGTGATGAGAAATAAAAAGAAAATCTTGATGCATTTGTAGAAGAGACATGCTAAGTAAGATTTCAAGAATAATAATTTTTTTTGATAGTTAGAGTCTGAGAAAAAGAAGTGAGGAAAGTGTGGAATGAAATTACCATTACCATCATTCAATGAGGAAGATCATAATAATGGCGATAGCTTTATTCTAGATGTGATACACCGATCAGAATAATTAACCAAGAAGCTGAGAAAACTGATTCAAAGAATGGTTTAATTTAGGTAAGCTGTAGTTTATGCTTTACACACAACTGGTTGTGATTACGAAATTGAAAGATGAAGCAGCTAGAATAACCACCTCTAATGGTATCCGTACAATATCCGTACAACTATACCTGTGCAGGTGGTTATATATTAACTGTTGCCCAAGGAACTTTACTGATATAAGCATGAAACTTGTGCACTGTGGTAGAGTATAATTCCATTATGGGTAAACTTTATTTTGATAAAGTCTCACAGTGTCATTCAGTCATATTTACTGATGACATTTCGAACACAATTTTATTGCTCATAATCATATCAAGTTACTCATATAACTTTCTAACTTCGTTTATATAATTCCTTCATTATTTTCCATCGCTTGACTTGATTGGTAGTCGTACTTTCCATATTTCCGGTATGAGTGATGAGTCATTCCTATTGCACGTGTCGGGTGTAGACTCGATGAACAAGGATTCAGTAATCAATCTCTCTCTCCACCTACCTGTATTACTTCTTAGAATTTTAACCCTCTCCCACCCTCTTGTGTGGTTCTGTGTTAATACATGCTGTGCAATGTAGTGCTAAGTTTTTTTAAATTACTTATCTTCTCGGGGTCAATCAAACTTACCTTAGCTAAATTCTTATGTTCCGGCAATCTATCTACTCCCGACCTACAAGTTTGACCTATGTATTTGACTTTACAGTCATTGCAGGATTGATTACTGAATCCTGGTTCATCGAGTGAATCTACACCTAACACATGCAATAGAAGTGACTCAACTCAAATACCAGAGATATGAAAAATACTACTACGAATCAAGTCAAGCGATGAAAAATAATGAAATTAAATGAAGGAAGTTAGAAAGTTGTGTGAGTAGTGCCTTGATGTGATTATGAGCGGCAATAGGTTCTGCTCGAAACGTGGTCATCAGTGAATATTCCTGTATAACACACTGTGAGACTTTATCAAAATAAATTTTACCCATAATGGAACTAGGAACTTTATTTTTTTAGCGTGGTAACATCCACTATTGTGACTTAAAAATTGTGTAGTGGAAACCATTAACACCTTGATCACCTTGCCCAAAGAGGCAAAATTCATAATAATAGCTTTATTCAAAACAGTACTTTTGCTAAAATGATGGTATTTGCAGCGTGTAATACGATATGGCGTCTAATCCTCTTATTACAGGGGCAATAATTAAAATAGGACCTTGACATTCATTATATTGTTCAATAAGAAATGAATATAACATTAAATCAAATGACAGTGTTATGATGAGAACAAACAAAAACAATACTGTTTACTTAGAGTTCCTCAGTTAGTTGGCAATTTCCTGTCATACACACTTTTCTCATCACATAAAATGTGTGCGTGTCAAATATGGTATTGTAGAGTTTTTGTACTTATTTGTAAGAGCATCCACTCTTTTATATTTGCATCTAGTTTTACATGATAAGATAGATGCAAGGAGAGGGTTGTGTATGGAGAAGATGTTCAGAGTCTGACAGAAATATATTTGGTGATTTCTTGCAGGAGTCTTTGTGTTTATTTGATATAAATATAAAACTTAGGCACCGCGTGGTAGAGTATAACTCCATTATAGATAAGATTTTATTTTGATAAATTACACAGTGTTGTACAGTAATATTTACTAATGACCACGTTTCGAGCACAAACTATTGCTCATAAACATATCAAGTTACCTACACAACTGTTTCCTTCTTTTATATACATGTGTGGAATTGATGATTGGACATTTGAATAAAAATCAATAGAGGATAATGTGTATTCAGAAATAATAATATTAGTGTTATCAATCAAATACAATCAGATAGGAAATAAGATGATTTTATAGTAAAATAAACAGGTAACTTGTTAGAATGTTGTGATGTGCTTGAATTGAAATAGAATTTTGAGATTATTTATTATCCTCCTCTGATTTGACTGGCGGTAATAATATCTTCCATATTTCTGATATTTGCATTGAGTCATTTCTGTTGCATGGGTTGGGTGTAGGTAGACTCGATGAACCAGGACTCAGTAACCGAATTCTCTCTCCACCTGCATATATTACTTCTTAGAATTATAACCCTCTCCCATCCTATTGTGTGGTTGTTTGTTAATGCGTGCAGTGCAATTGCTGAGCTTTTCTCCAAATTACTTATCTTCTCCGGGTCAACCATTCTTACCTTAGCTAAATTATTATATTTAAACGATCTGACTTCCTTCTACCTACTAGTTTGACCTATGTAGTTGACCTCGCAGTCATTGAGAGGTATTTTGTCCTTTATGTTATTTTGTCTAATTGGGTCAACCTACAGGGTCATTTAACCTACAGAGCTTGTCCTATCTGAGTAGGTTTGAATATCACCCTGATTCCTGCTTTATTAGGAATCCTACTTAAGGTCTATGCTGTCCTCTTCTTATGTGATATAACAGTAGATGACTTATATTCTCTTTTGTTTATGTTAACATTAGTAGTTTCACAATTATTTTTATTTTGCTTTTGAACTTTACTGACCTTTGTGTTTAAGTAAAATAGTATTCACGAGTTGGTTTAGCAACACCCTACTCGCCCCCCCTGAAAACTTTTTATGTCCTTCTCATTGTGACAAAGTCTTTCTTTAGTAACCCAATAAAGAACTTTAAGTAGAATACAAAAAAAACCAAACGGCAACAGTAGACACGGAATGAAACCAGATCGTCTTAACTTCTTTACAAATGAAGTTAAACGAAAAAGCTTTCTGGAAACTAATATCATTGGAGGGAAGACCAGGAAAGGTGATCAGAGGAAATACACAGTCCAGGGTACTTACCCTGCGATTTAGTTTCAGTTTCAGTGTCATCTCTGATCGTGGGACTGTGAGAACTAACGAGTTCACATAATTCGCGATTGCATTTGTAAGTGAAATTAACCATCTGACATTTCGAGGGATTTATCTTGAGACCAACTGAACTCAAGGACCTCTGACTTATTTCTCATAAAATGTTATTCATTTCGGAACAGTCTGACTGAGAAGTAACCACCGGCACAGAAACAGTCAGATGGATCATCGACATACTTAACAAAATTGGTTTCATCAGAATGCGGAAAGTAAGTGATGTAAGAAGAAGGAAAACAGAAAGGGGGAGAAAACAGAACCTTGAGTGAGGAACACCAGGAAGAGTAAGTGGGGCAGTGGAGGTCCTCTCATTGTAAAAATAGGAATATAAGCACTTGGTAACTCAACACTTTGCTTGTGATGCAGCCAGTTTGTTTAACAACAGATGCCTAGGTACAGAGTCGAAGGCAGATGTGTAATCTAGGAAGGCGAACCGAACAGATTCGACACCTCTGTCTAAACCATAGATAATATTATGATATTAGACGGCAATGGCATTTAAAGTACACCTACTTTGTTTATAAAAAAACTGATTACGGTCGTTAAAAGCCTTCAGTGAAGGTTAAAGGTTGAGTAAAAGCAGTCTTTCCATTATTTTTAAAAGATTTTTAAAAATTAATGGCAATAGGTCTAAACTTAACAGTTTGTCCACTTGATGATTTAGATTCACTCAGAATATGGTTAAGAAACGATTTACTATCAGAACAAAAGATTTAAAATAAAGTTTACTACCAAACTCTGTATAAATAGAACTAATAAATATAATGCCCAAATTTACTGCCGCTAGTGCCGCCAATGGGAACATTTCTATCAGCCTGTTGACATAGAATATGAATTTTTGATAACGTGAATTTCAAAGTTTTGTGGAGACTGAGAGTCATTTTTTCTTACAGACTGTTGAATCTCAGAATATATGTCCACCATGTCTGCATCTCATGACTCTCTTACTCTCTCGTGGATGACTGAAGGAGAACTAAGTTGTTTGGAATTCTAGTAAGAAATCGTGACCTTAAAGGGTTTACCAAGTTGGGTGTGAGGATAACTACTCGCTGAAGACATAGGCCGTTGATCGCGCTTTATCCTTTTTGAAATAGCAAAAGTTAGAATTCGCTGACCATTGGATTCCATGCCAGTGACCGAAAGGATAATGATCTCGCCATGTAACCTGAAAGCCCTGGGTTCAATGCCTTATAGAAGGGTGGGTATATCTGGAAAGCCCAAAACTAGGCCGTGGATATTTGAATCCGCCTTTCACATTGCTGTATTGGGGGGCTGTCACTGTTGGTAATCACTGAATGAGCATACATGGTTCTTTTTGTTCGAAATCATCTCCATTCGGCGGGAAACAACAATGGCGGCACTGTGTCTAATCATCTGCTGGTTTTTCTAAAGACTGGAGTAAAATAATCAGAAGCATTATTGTCCTTCATGCAGATGAAGAAATAAACAATCCGTTTTCTAGCATTTCCTCGTTGGTTGCCGCATTTAGTGTTCTGAAGCATCGATTAGTCCTGTGGAATCAGAGCTAGCTAGGTTCAGCACCTTTCACGATCTTGACATTTGGCCGATACATTATCAAGTTTTTGATAATCACAGTGCAACACTATGACTGACAGAATTGGGTCAGCACTAACAGAACTAAGTACTAGGCACAGAACATCGATTACTCCTTGGTCATCAACAAATGTAAACGTGAGTTTATTTCAAGCTGTAAGGAAGTACTCTAACGATCAATGAATAAGTGCACATGAAATCTAAGGCGGAAAATAGAATTTCAAATTGTCGAAGTACAACGGAGCACAATTTACACACAAAAAGGTATCACTTCGCTTAGTTTAGCTCATTGACCGTACTATATTACACCAGATCAAAAGAATACAATTAATACATGCGGAATAACTAGTAGGTACACGATAACCATTCACCTATCTAATTCGTATATTGTTATTTAATTGATTGTTTTTTTTCAACATATTGAGACTAGCTAATATTTCCAGACAGTGTAGCCGGTTTACTAAACAAAAAAAATCAACTACAGTTGCATATATAAATGTATCAAAAATGAAAATACTTGAAAATAGCAAAAATGCACACATTCAGGGTGATAATATGGAGCCGTATTCATTTTTTATCATTCTGGAGACTTTTATCAGATAATTACAATCTAAAATAATAAAAAAATCTAAAATTAGAAATAGACGAATAAATAAGTGCTTCAATGATTACATATAACTGTCATATATAGAATATTATAGATCGGCTAACTTAATTTTGCTCTGATGCCTATAGAGAGTGTCGCCTACCGGTTGGAAGAAAGGCTGGCTACCTTGTCAAGCTACCAAAGAAGGGCGGCTTACGTCTCACTCTGCAAGAACTGGCGTGGAATAATGCTCTTGTCTGCTAACGGCAAGTAATATACTAAGTTAAACCATTGTGAAGAGAATAAAAGGGGAACTTGATGCAGAACTCCGCCCCAGCGACCAGAACAAGTTGGATTCAGGAAATGCGAATCGTGTGCTGATCAACTTGCAACTCTACGCGTCATCGTCGAGCAAAGCAAAGAATGGCAGTAAAACTTGTACTTCAACTTCATCAGCTTCGACAGCGTTGACTGAAAAGTAATTTGGAGGCTACTTTAACACTATGGTTCGCTGTGGCCAAGTCTTTATCAACCTCATTAAACAACTGGCTATATGACATTGCTAAGTGTCAGGTGATCCACAGCAGAAGACTCAGCGAAACGTTCGAAGTGACTAAAAGAATAAGACAAGGCTGACTGTCTATTACCACCGACACTGATATTCTTTAGATAGTTGGAGGCAATCGGCAGGAAGCCTTGGACCTAGGTTTCGTGCTAGTTGGCACTCTTCGGCAAGGCGTATCTGCAACCTTGAAGGAACTCATGTCCCTTCTGAGATTCGAACCCGCGTCATCCAGTGCTGCAGTCAGAGACATTACCACTGAGCTATTCGGGCTCGCGATTGACCTCCTGTAGGACTGTAGTGAACATTTTGATTTAAAACTAGTAACTAGTGGGAATAATTCTACTACTGGTTGTCCGATCACCGTACCTGAACAAATTCACCTCAACCTTAAGCATGTTTTTACCAGCCTACGATCCATCACTAAATCTTAATCATTAACAATAGAACTAAATATTTCCGAATAGAGAAAAATTCAAAGTCACACCGTCTTCTAATCTGTGGTGGAGCAAGTCTCTAGTCGTCATTCTTACTGAAGAAAACCAATGGAGATTGTCAGTGGTAATTGCTTCCTCGATGAGAAGAAGCAGACCTTTCATATTATACACTTTTGTTCCAATGTGATGTGATATTCAACATTTGAGAATGAGATGTCGAACTCTTATTAACTCATCTAAATACTTCTCAACTATCCTCTTATCGTATTCTACTTGCAGTATATCCCCACTACAATAAACATTAGAACTATAAGAAAAAAAAGAACATGGGATCCTAGAGATTATCAATCTCTCTCTCCCTACTGTTTGTTGCACTCTTTGATCATTGCAAAATGATGAAAGGATTTCAAATTGAAGTATGCGCTGAAGATGTCGCCTAGTAGGGCGGTGAAAGCTTCGCAAATTAACTATCCAGCTGACGAGTGCCAACTAGCACGAAACCTAGGTCCAAGGCTTCCTGAAGATTGCCTCCAACCATCTTATATCATCACAAACAATGTACACCATGATCACGAGCTACCTAGAATGGTGGTCACATTACAACCTAACTGATAGAATTCAGTTTACACCAAAGAGAGGACTAGACGCATCACACTAGTTACTAGTGTCAAATCAAAATGATGTACTTCATTGTGGCGGACTGAATCATGCTCAACAAGTATATAGGAGAAAATGGAGATGGATTGGTCGGGTATACGCTGAGGAGGTCATCGAGGGACACCGAGCACAATGCAGACCATCTCTCGAGTGGAATCGCAATGGGAAGCGACAAGTGGGTTATCGTCCCAGGACGACATGGAAATAGTGTGGAGAAGAGGAGATGAGAGACTATGGGCAATCGTGGGGCTAACCAGATGAAGACGACAGCAGAGAACGGAACAAAGTGGTGATATGTTGTTGAAGCCCTATGTTCCACTTGTAACCTATGGAAATAATTATAATACTCAAATACTGAGCTTATTGTTTTCAGGAAAGGTCTGTTACATGGTTAGAGGCAATCTCCAGGAAACCCTAGCTGGATCTAGGTTTTGTGCTCGTTTGCAGTGGTCAGCCTAGTGTATCTCCAGCCTTGAAGGAACTCATTTCTCTTCTGATATTCTAATCCTGGCCAGCAAGTACTACGGTCACAGTCTGCACTGAACAACGGTTAGTCACTAGTAACTATTCAGTGTTTCCGTAACAGTCCTACATGAAGTCAATCTTGAGATCAAATAACATCTCTGAACGCAGATAGCAATAGATAACTCAGAACATGAGTTTCTTCAAGGTTGCAAACATGCCATGCTGAATGACGAGTGCCGACAAGCCAGAAACCTATGTCTGAAACAGGTTTCCTGCTAAATGCCCCAAGATCTAGAGCGAACCTTGATAGTGGATGTGACAGACAGAATTCAGTTCACACCAAAAGAAGGATGCATGATACTGCTTACTGGATAGTGCTCAATGAAAGGAGACGATTGTGCTTGTATTTAAAATAGATACCTGATAAAGTAATACGATATGTTAATTATTAGACCCTGAGAGTATCTCGGGAACAGACTGCTACTCACCCGCGGGTTGCTAGCTTATCCGGTGGACGAGTACAGAGTAAGAAGAAATACAATCTGCAAATTTCACTGTTTCACCGTCAACGAAATAATATCAGTGTTTAAGTTGAACAACAAAGTCAGTTTTAGATGTTGAATTGGCAAATACGCATAAATAAACTTTATTTTATTTCTTTGAATTTCGGGTGAACTACTGGGCTTCATAATTCGTCCCTGAAATTTCTTTAACACTGGTGTTATTCATTTGATTTTACTAGGCGGAGACACGACAGCCTCACATGGAACCTTATCTCTTCGCCAGACTCACGACCGACTAAGAAAGGATTTATGAGTGCATCGCTTGCGATTTCTAACCCAGACCGCTTGTGGTGTTGTCGGTGAGTATTGTAGCGCAGAACCCTTCGGCGCACAATAACTGCACTATTCAGAAATACTCATAAAATATCTCTGCTTGTTTGTGAAGGTTCGATGAATATTTTAGGAAAGAGTATAGGAGGAAAAACAAGGAAAAATAAGAGTAAGGCCTTCCTGAAAGCTCTTAATGTTGGACGAATAAAATTCTGTTGGAAAGTTTTGAATCTTAAGAGGAATACAGCAAAAATAAATAAACTGAGTGTGTCAAAGTTATGACATAAAAAAACGTGACTAGTGTAAAGACCAATGATTCACACAACTATCCTTACTCTATAGTAAAGTCTAAATCGCCATAGAGGATGAGAAAGAAGGTTTTCTTTGAACAGAGCATCAGATCAAGACTAATTAAACATAGTGTACCTTTTTACCTATTGGTTATCAGGGATCTGCATGAGTTCAGAATAGATCAGTAATTCACTTCATTGAATCCTGAGAAGAACTGAGCGGCTGGCTGTTTGACTGAAGTCGATTCGCAGTCATTCTTGAAATCAGACAAGTTCTTTGAAAAAACAAACACTTGTGTCAACAAGTTGCCTCAAGTTCGCTTTGGAACCGGCTACTCAGGTGATCTACCAAGTTGGATATGAGGATAGATACTCGTAGATGACACCGACTAGTGGTCGCTCTATATATTTCCGATTGGTAGAGATTAGAACTGACTGGTGATATGATTCTGCTGGTCCAACAGAATTGTCAACGAGCTCACAATGTAGGCCTAAAGTCATTGGTTTGAACCCTCGTAAGTTAGGTCATGGGTAGACACTGATGTAAAGTCCTTATCAAGGAAGAAAAAGTCTTTCGGCACTCTCAATATTTCGATGGTTTTCTCTTTGAAGACAGTTACTTAGTGAACTGAGTGAGAATACAGGCGACAGGAATGATCCAAAACACGTGTCCATCCACATATCTGTTTCTTCCCAATTGAGGACTCATCATCAGTACTCACCTACTGTCAGGGTTAAAACCCAGTACTTTCCAATTTCAAGGCAAGCTTGTAGTGCATTGAGTCACTGGGACGCCATCCAGTGGCTTATGAATCCTAACTTTTATCGATTCGGGATTTTAGAGCAACCATCAGCAAATGTCACTGGCGAGAATCTGTCCTCACTCCTGACTAAAGGTGTTTAGATCACCTTTATCTGGCTATCAAAAGCTACTAGTTGATGTTGTAGGAGAAGAACATGATTGCGTTTTTGGCATAAAATGATTTGCAAAATGATTCAAGTCTTGGTGGATGCGTACTGCAGATGTGTCCCAAACTAAGACGAAACGGCCATCCTGTGATCCCCAGTGATTTTCAGCTGTCTTCTAACTAAAGTCGATCAGTAGCTAAACGTGAAACGAATCAAATGCCTACATACTAACTACTTAAGACTATTCTGATTCTTGCTAATGACTGGCTTCAGAATGAAGTGGCCTGGAATTCCAATGAGAAGTTCTAACCAGTGGGATCCATCATGTCAGGTCTGAGGACAAATACTCGCAGATGACAATGGCTTATGGTTGCTGTAAAGTCACAAATTAGTAAAAGTTAGAATTTATGAGCCACTTGATAGGCTTGCCTTGTAACAACAAGGTCCTGGATTCGAACTCTGACGGTGAGTGTGTTCTGACGATTAGTCTCAAAATAGGCTTACGAAACAGCTTTTTAGTGGTTCTCTAACTAACACCAATCAATTCATGATCAGACCAAATTATAACTTATCTTATTGTAGTGAATGTACAATTTTGTACAAATGAAATAGCATCCAGTAAAATCATTCTCTACTTATTTCACTATAAAATAAAAGTACTAACTATTAATACTTTCATTTTCGATACCCTTTTTCTGATTGCTTAGTGTACAACAATTGTTTCCACAAGTAATTATGAACTATATGCTGAGAAAAGGTTGTTGAAGATGAACTAAGGATTGCATATGACACGCTGGCTGAAAATGGCTGTCCAGACACATTCATTGAGAAACATATGACCAGGAAAGCAGAAAAGGGCTATTCTACATCTGTAAATAAGAAGCCTTTATATATACGACTGCAATTCAAGAGTGGCGCACCCAGTGAATTAATTACTAACTAGTTAAGAAAAGCTATTCAAAGAACTTTTAATTATGACAAACTACAAGTAGTATTTTCTACGCGACCGATGGTGATTCCCCACTTGAAAGATGAAGTACCTAGACCAGCCACCTCTAAATGTATCTACTGCTCCAGTGTGGAGCCAGTTATATTAGCCGTTGCTCTAGGAACTTGATTTTTCGTGCTCACTCGGGAACATCTACCAGTATGGCTAAGTAAAGGTATAGTAAAACCCTCAAAGGTTCGAAATTTGACCATCTTGTTTAGACTGGTCACGAATCCAGCATTAACTAATCCTTATCTGTCATCTACCGGGTATCAAACAAATCGTCAAAAACACCGAGGTACCACATACTCCAAATGGCAAAGGTTATCGGAATTCGCTTTAAACAAACAGTGACTTGTGTGCAAAAGAAACAGATCCAGCCAGTCACTACTACTGCCCTGACTGGCCTTCAGTGGAGACTATAAATTCATGAATTTGTATTATTAATTTTTTCCCAATTTTCCTGTCTGATATTCAGTGTAGCGCAGTGTTATGTTGCTGCTACCAAACTGTAATACATTGATATTATTATTATTATTGATTCGATGTTATATAAACCACACTGATGTTTTTAATAATACTAATTCATTCATTATAATGGATATATAACTGTGGAACCTGATGAAGAAGAGGTTATCAAAAGTCAGAATATTCTTTGTTCAGTAACCATTCATTCGAAAAATACATTTTAATGGGTATAATCAGTAAATATTATTTATCCCCATGCAAATGTTTGTGGTGATTGATAGAATACCTGGTGGTGACATATATACAGGCGAAGTACTTGATGACAATTTTAAATTGACGGAGTTGGCGCCGTCAACAGGGTGAGCGGGAGAAGTTTGAATCGCTTGTTCAAAAACCCAAGTCATTGATAACTTGTTGAGCATTGATTGCTTCAGCTGAAGCCACTGAAAGCCCACTTCATTATTGTTTCTGTGACGTAACTTGGTATATTGCATCTTTCTACTTCCGTATTAGTTCCCCTTTTTTTCATTATTACTTTTATGATCAATGATTTGTTTTTTTTCGTTTTTTTCTGATGAATAACCCTTGAAACATACGCATGATTACGCAATCGCCTCCACTTCCATTTGTATTCACTCTGAAACACTTCCTGGATATTTATATCGGCATAGGTTAGAAATGTCTATATCTAGATCAGAGTTGATGATTATTTTGACTTCCTGAATAAATTACACATCTCATCATTTAATTTTCGATGTTTTATATTCTGCATTCACAAAATAAAAGCTCGCTATTTATGTAAAGTGTATCCTAATCGCCAAATAATTCATGACTTATAGTTGGAATAAAGTAAGAACAACAGTGATTTGTGCAGAATAAAATGGTACCATCATCGTTTATTTCGGTTTCTTCTCATCAGCTGCTTACATGCCATAGTCATTATTAAGTAGTATATCTACAGAAACAATTTTAACATACTTGTACAGAGTTCATTTTTCAATAAAACTCAATCAAGTGGTGTATGCATACAATGCCAATAATGATAATAATAATCATTTGATCATAAACCATGGAATCTGTCAACATTACGTAATCAGATGAAAGGGAGGATGAAAACATCCAGTTAGTAGGCAGCAGGGTAAGGAAAGACTGATAACTCCTTCTTTCTGAACACACACATAAGTCAGTTTTCAGGCGCTTGATGAAGATTGCTTCGGTAAACTTGGGGAAAATGGTTGAAAACAGCTGAGTTCAAAGTGCCGAAATCCTCAATAACAAAGCATCTTGTGGATTACGGACATGATATCGACGCGGTCAAGTCATTCACCATTGTCAGCAGACAAAGAAACAAGAAGATGCTTGCAATTGCAGAGCCGGCTTGTGCAATTCGAGTGTATAAACTAGGTCTCGGTACACAAAAGGAGATGGTCGTGACTCTGAATCTACCATGGTACTGCGTTTTACTCATTATTCTACCTCTTATTACTATTATTATTATTCTTCATTCATTTAAAACAATCCTTTATCAGTAGCATTATCTCAACTCACTGCAACACTATTATTATTGTTATTATAACTATTACTATTGACATCCCTCTGGTTGCAATTCTTCTTATATTCTTTAATGTCTAATTGTTTATCTAAGTGGTGTAATTGTAGCGTAATGCAATTTATCTTAATTTTGATCTCCCATACTCTCTCTCCCCTTATCTAATTGAACATGACCTGGAAAAACATTCGCACCTGTCTTTCTGCATGACTAATTCAATGTAGTTTATTTACTTATCAGTCTTATATATCTCCCAATGTAATTTCAAAAGTATATATATCGGTGTATGTAAAGTATTCAGTCCTATATCTCGCAATGCAATTTCAAAAGTATATATCCGTGTATACAGAGTATTCAGCTGACGAGTTCTACCGAAATTTGATGAATTCACTAAATCCTGCTTTATTAACCTTTATTGCTTGTTTTAAATTCGTATCGGGAAATAAATGTTTCTAACTCTTTTTAGCCTATGGATAATTTTGAACCATCTTGTGACGTCCACCTCATGACTCGTATCAAGTAGATGCTTGACCATGTCACTGTTAAAAGCATTTGTCCCCTTCAAGCATAAGCTTTTTGGTACATGTTCAGAAAATCAAAGGTATGCCCTTCTTTCTGTTCTTCTTTTGCAACTGCTCCCGCTGATACACGTTAATTTGCATATACAATTGCAGTTGAAAGAAGGATAACTGCCGATTTCTGATTGCATCAAAAAGGACCGATAGACCGCAAGCAGCTTAGCTGTAGAATAAGCTATGACTAGTGACGTCCTCAGTCTTCTGTTGACTACTGCCGTGATATTTTCATCTTTAAAATCAAATTGTATGAAGGTGGGCTTTTTTCCAACTGTGATTTGTTTGACATTTGAGCCTTTAGTTCTTTCGTACTTGTTAATCAACCTTTAAGGGTAACTATTGCTTGTCAGCATTTTATCCAGAAACATAAATCCTTCCTCTAATTTCTCTGTAGAGCATATTCTCCTAAATTTACAGTATAGAGTCTTGAATAGTGCTCGTTTTAAGCTATTTGGACAAAAACTGTTAAAATGTAGCTATTGGCCTTTCCATATAGACTTTCGGGAAATTGCCCTCTGGAGACTACCATCTTCTAAGCGTTGCATAGCAATGTCAATGAAATGGAACTTTACATCACTTTCACTTTATATGGGAAATTGTTTCTGTAGATAATAATTAATAAAGACTTTGACCCGTTAGTAGCTGATAAGAATCTGAGTCATCTCTCTAGTCTGATGGGGAATTTACCACCAAACGAGCAAAATGACCATCCATTGGTATATAGATTACTACGATCTGGCTGATTGGATAGTTGGTAAGCACTGTTGGATGTTTTATGGGTGGTGTTCAACTACTTGTCTTAATCCCTTAGTAGTATATTGTGTTATAGAATGATATTTACTTGTTTATTGCATTTATTATCCAGGTTATACACGGCTGATAGAAACCCTATGACGCAATAAGTGAATTCATCTAATCCTACCTTTAGTAATTCTTTTCTCCTTATACGACACTCAATTTCTAAATCATTATTCCCCCAAGTTTTCAGTGAAAAAGGAGCTTCAAAAATGTATCTCTATCACATCCCGTTCTCTGCAGTCCCCTGTGGCTGGCTTTCAGATTGCCCGAAAGCTATGTTCTCTTCCTTAAATGATTCCTTCCATGTCAACCTTGAGTCCGCACCAAGATATTCGTTTCCAACTGGTGTCCCACACCGGGTCCTGCATGGTGCATGTCCATGTCGTCTCGATGGCTGGTTCGTTACCAGACTTCCATGTTGCTTAAAAATTCTAGTCGTTTGACCTGAAAGTAATACGGTTACCAGGGCAGTGAAAGATTGACTACACTCTCTTTCCGTGTACATAAGTTTGGTCTGGAACGTTTAATTACGATTGCTTCAGCAGTAAATCGTAGTAGATTCGCTGTCCTTTGCACGTTTAATATTTTGAAGGATTTGGAAATCCTGACAAAATGACCCGTACCCACAAGGTGTCTGGTAATTGCACTTTGTAGATATCTGCTTCCATTTGAGCAGAAATTTCTTGTCATATGCTCTGAAATCGGAAAGCAATCCTTCTTTCTGTCCTTCCAATGTGGTTGCTTCCGCAGGTGCACGTAAATTTATAAATGCAGTTGAAGGTAACATCAGCTAAGTACTTATCCAGTTTCGATTGGCTTATAGAGGATGTAGTGCTGTATAGTGTCACCAGTTTCGCTGCAAGGAAGCATCTCTTTATTGCCCCTTTCATCATCCCTTCAATCTTTTGTGAAACTTCATCTCCTTTGTACTGGAGGCAAATGAACACTTTCTTCTTTTCTACAGTTGGGTGTTTTTCTTTCTTATCTTCTGAGCTATACTTTTGTATAAATCTCATTGGGTATCCAACACTTGAATATCCGTTTTCTCCTAGGGATTTCTCAACAAAACCTAATTCTTCCTTCAACTCGTTCTTTGAACATATCTTCCTGGCTCTGTTGTACAGTGTCCTTACTAATCTCCGCTAATAGCTTATAGGGCAGAAGCTGTTAGAGTGAAGGTATTGTCCATTCCAGGTTTCTTTTCTGTAGATTGGCTTTTCGACGTTCCATCGTCTATGCATTTTACATTTAGATCAGGAAACTGAATTCGTTATTGTGTTATTATTCCATGATGAAATTGTTGTTTGGGTGGTTCTCAATAAGGCGGTCAAATAATACGGATGCCTGACTCATGTCGTTACAAACAACAAACGTATCATCGACATATCGACGATAGTATGTTGTTTTTGATGGATAGCGTCACTCAGTTGCGTCTGTTTGAGATGACTCATGAAGATGTTGGCTAGAAAGGTCATAGAGGTGAAACCATGGCGATACCGTCAATTTGTCGATAGAATTGATTACTGAATTTGAATGATGATGATATTTGGAAGATGACTTTTACTTATTCCACATTTAAAAATTGTTCTGACTGCGTATCGCTTGAGATATGAATACACTACTGATATCGAAAGATTGAGCTGAAATTATCCGGTGGATATTTTTTTTAAACGTTTATATTGTATTCAACTAATTGACAAAATGTGAGAAATTATCGATGTTGGTTCATAATAATAATACTTAGAAAATTGCCCAGAATAACTAACACGTAAAAGATCTTGGCCCAGGATCAGGAAGGTAAGACAGACCTTCAGTAATCTGAAATCAGGCTGAAAACCAGCAGCATTACGCATAAAGAACAATATTCGAATTTCCAAAACTAACTGCAAGTCACGCATTGCATCTGCATGCTACAGAGACTTGGCAGGTCACCAGATGCATTTCGAACAGGCTGCTACAGACTGTGATGAACAGCTGCCTTTGCCGACTACACTATGAAGATCCAATGACCTGTCAATAACAGTTAGAGAAAAGGAACTCTGACAATGGACCAAACAGGAGCCTGTCATCGACCATATATTGCAAAAAAAGGTTAGATGGATTGGAAGCACGTCAAGATAGCAATCGGGTGACATAAACTGCTATACCATCACTTCAGGGGAACCCGATTAAGAAATGACGAGTTAGTCTTTACTTCGAAGATGACAGAGAGGATATCGTGTAAAGAGGCGATGACAACTTATTGAAAACCACTGATCCATCTAAAGACGATTCGAAAATGACAGAAAGGCGTGAGGATATGCTGCTGAAGCCTTGTGTTTCACTACGAACTTAGGCAGGTAACAGCAGAATTTGATTACAGTACAATTCTAAGAGGTCATTTCAGCCAAAATTCTTACGTCTACGCTTCTATACTCAGGAAGTCATTGACGGTATTAGTGGCCGTAGATAGTCTTCTCTCAGCTCTGTTCCTCTTAATTTGCTGTTTAAATTGTAATTCAGATTTCATAAGACAGTGTGACGTTCACCTAAGAATATTCTTTTCATCGAATTCCCTCCACTTAAATTTTGGTTTACAGTGGAACTTTGATAAATATCGATTTGCTATTGAACTAAACATCAGTAGATCAAACACTCGAGGATATATTTTCAGCCAACCTACCAAATTAAAAAACGCAAGGAAAGCACAAATAAAATCCTCTTAACATGTATAAAAAATGTCAGAAATTACTGCAGGACTTCTCAAAACTGTAGGAGTTGATGTTGCACATAGACCAAAAAATCGCTTAAATCATTTCTGCATCAAACAAAAGACTCTACAACGAAAGAAGATAAAACCAACATCATCTACAAAATAAGTCGCAATGTTTGAATAAACACAAAATTGGCTAAAATGGATGTCCTCGTCGTTATCGTATCCATGACCATAAACTAACCATCAAAAGACGTGGCATCCACTGCCTCATCTCGCTGAATACAGACAACCACGGACACTATTTCGACAACCAGCGTTCAGATATTAGACAGAGGAAAGAACAAGAATGCTAGAGAATTTTTAAAAGGCTGCCTGGTATTTCAGTGAATCGTCAATCAATAGACACATCGACATAGACGAAATTTACCAATCTGTAAGAAGGAAATCTCACACACAAGGGGTCAGACTTCAGGTCAAGGAAACAATCGACACCATTACCAATACAAGTAGGCGCCTAGAGGGTATGAAAACACACAAACATACCAAATAGTCACGTTCAAGTTCACCAGGAGAGATGACTATTAAACTCGTGGAGAAATCTGAAACCTTTTAGGGGCGAATTGCACCTTTTCAGGAGTTTTCTGCGGTGAATTGAGAATATTCAGCTCCATACAAATTGCCCTTCAAATCATATACAGGATTCTACCAAACCTATCAAAAGGGGTGAAATTAAGGCTACTAGGAACAGCTGAGGCACTAGCAATACAAAAACTCAATCCTACGCCATATATTCAAAAGAAATACGTCTCACTGTTATCCTTAGTGCGGCCATCATGAAAAGTCAGTCCCACAAATACTGATTACCCTATTACTTTTCTTTTCCGACCTTCCCATTTATTTCTGTTATTTTTCCATGTTCAATTCCCACCTGCATTACTAGATTTAGTTGCCGTTTTTTATTTTTATATATTTCCGAGCTTCCTACCTATTTTGTTATTACCACCTCCCTCATCCGTATTTGTACAAATAGTCAAGTTTTTCTGTAATTATGATCTTATATGTCTTTATTACATTTGTAATTTTAACAGTTTGACCTTTGATCGGAAGTAATTCTAGAACTTCCTCACACATGTACAGGTTAGTTGATGACTTCGTCGAAAAGAAGATATTTTTCACTGTAACCGTCTTTCTGATGTTAATATTGTTGAGTAGGAGCAAAGGTTTATCGAAGAATAATCGTTTTTGCACCTGTCTTTGAAGAACCTCGTGACTAGGCGTTTCTAAAGAAAATTTATTTCAGCTGTCCAGTAGGAGGCATAAAACGGTCTCCTATGCTCAAACTACAATAATTCGGTTTTTCAGTCATCGGTAGCATAGCAAGTAAGTAGTTGAATGAGTGAGATCAAGCCGAAATTTACTTCAAAATTAGTAAGAAGTTAAACGAGGGAAGCAAAATCGTGTCAAAGTTAACAGCTGTGAATAAAAATATTTTGTTTAAAGAAACAAGACAAACTTTTTTAAAAAGATCCCCTCAAAATAAGTTTCAAAATAATGTACGTGACAGTAAAACAAAAACTTGAGAAAATGTTCATTTATTTTAGCTTGACGAAATCATCTAATCATAAGGAAGGTTAAATAGCCTGTTTAAATTGATATGTCTGCCGAAGAAATTCATTTCTGAAATTATAACGCCATCATTGTGAATGAAAAGCCCAAAAGTATAATACTCTTCAATCATGCGGCTGGTGTTCTGTGTTTGATCCCTGGCGTTGAAATACTTCACTCTGAAAAAGGGTAAAGATGTAGAGTTAGGTTAGCACCTTCACTTCGTAAAAGAGACAATAACACCAAAACTTCTAAAGCACGACTTCTACTATCATGGTAACAACTCTGTTGATTTGACTTAACTTTTGCTTGTATGCTTATTTTTCTAACTACTTGAAACTCTTGCGTAATTCCGTATGTTATTTTGTTTCCATGTACACCCTGAGCACAACTCTTTCATCAAACTATTAATTAACTCTTTTTTAACAATCATTTGTGACAACTCATCACTTTCGTGACTACCCACTTATATCAACATCCAGTTCGTTTGAACGCCTTTTTTATTACGTAACTTCACTCAAAAACTCACTAATTGCACTTCTGTTTGAAAAATTTAATGTACACATTCACACACATACAAAATAACACATATATTTGCGATTGTACAGATATGAAAATGAATTTGCTGAAAAAGGAGACTCTTCGCTGCACTACTGGTCTTCTGACTACTAAAGCAAGTAACCAAGTCGAATCAGTCTAGATGGACCAAAAGACGCTTCGGATGCAAAACACTTCCTGGAATAAGACGGATTCAAGAGAATCAAATCGTTATCAGATTAAACTGCGACTCTTTGGGGCTTAATAGAAGAGGGCACAGAATGGCAGTCATATCTCTACAACAGCTTCACCGACTTTATACAAAGGCCTTTGTTAGCGTTAAAAAAGAGGTAATTTGAAAACGTTCACAACATTTTGGAGTGCCTGGAGCCTTTAACAAACTCGTTCAGCTGTTAACATGAGAACGTCAAATGTCAAGTGATTCACAACGGAAAGCCTAGGAAAGCTTTTGAAGTGAATACAGAAGCAAGACGAGGCTACCAGCTTTCACCCATAGTGTACCTAGTTTCGATTAGCTGTATCCTGTGGTAGACTTTGGGGAGTTAGAAGACTGTAGTACTTTTTACCGATGAGGTGACTCTAGAAGATCTGACCTTCATGGAGGATTCATCTACAATGTCACACAAACTCGAAGATATGCAGGCGAAAATTAACATTTCGACAGAAGAAGCGGGCAGAGAAGATAGGACTGTAAGTGAACTAAGAGAAGATGGAGGTGATGAAGATAACCAACCAACGACAATCAGAAACAATCGCTATCATTGGGAGAAATCCAGCCAAGACTACTTCTTTCTGCTAGATGTGTCACGGATGAGGATGTCAGAGGCTGGATCGAAGATGTAAAACAGCCCTCTAGTAATCTTAAACCAGAATGGAAATCCGCTTCAATCGTCAGACAGAAGATTAGAGTTTTCAATAGTAGTGTAAAATCAGTTACTGATTCAATACGGTTAAAAGATTTCGCATGCATATCACCAGCAGCATTTCCAAGGGGGCTACTATAGACTTAAATCAACAGCCGCCTTCTTTCTATATTAGAGATCGGATGTGCAGAAAAAATTAGTAACAAAGAACTAAGAGAAAGGACCAACAGAGAACTCATAGCCTCAGAAATACATAAGAATTTTAGTAGACATTGTGCACTAGTCATGCCTTCGAGTAGAACTCGGTTGAGAAACGGCGAGATGGAGGTTGGTCCGATCGTGACATGGAGAAGATTTTGTGAAGAGGAGATGAGGGCCTTTGAGCAACAGTTGAACCAGAGAAAAATAGACTGCAGGAAACAGCATTAGATGGAGGCGTTGTGTTCAGTCTCTGTGTCCTACTTTGATACTGAAGGCCTAAAACCAGGTACCATCAGACTTATGAATGGTATGATGTAAAAGCCTGGTTTCTCTTAATCTCACATTGTTAAATCGTAATCAGACACTCAGTCTTTAGTGAAAGCTCACTTTTTTTGAAGAATTTATAAAATTGTCAGTTAGCTGAAAGAAATTTTGCTAAAAATATATAATATAATCAAGTCAGAGGAAAGCTTAAGTTATTGAAGTAGAAAAGATTCGATTACTCCTCGTTTATCCTTACAAAACACGTAAATCCCGTTTCATTTCACATGCTTTTAGCAAAGCATGGGAGTTAGTTAGCTAGTTAGTTGATTTTCTATGCTGACTGTTTAGAAAGGGTTTTTCCGGGTGTCTGCAACTTTAGTCTATATTTAGATATGCCTGTTGAAAGATGAGTAATCTAGACTGAATACTCATTATTATTATTACTTTTTAATGGAGAGCTTATACGTTTCATACGATTTATATTTTTTCGTTACTGTAAAGCATGTCTGTATCCCTTCATCTTCACTTTTACTCCTTTTATGTTTCACGTTATATGTACAGTTTTTATTGCTTTACGTTCCCAGTGGAACATAGGGAACATAGGGCTTCAAGCTAGAGTCCTGAAGTTTCACTGGCAGTGGTGTTTATGTTTCATTGTCATTCGTTTCATCGAGGGCCTCGCGACCCATGGTTAGTTCTCTTCCAGTATTGTCTCCTCCCAGCCTCGCATTCAAATCACCCATCAGGATTTTGATATCGCTCTTTGGGACGTTGTCCATTACTCCTTGTAGTTGTCTGTAGAAGGCCTCCTTCTTCTCTTGTTATGAGATGTTTGTAGGCGCATAGCATTGAATGATTGTAACTTTCCTTCTTTTTGAGTTGATCCTGGCTGTCATTATCCTGGAGGAGATTGGTTCCCACTGCATGAGAGCTTTAGCTGCTGTTGGTGACATCATGATGTCTACTCCCTCGGTGTGCTCGTGATCGTCCTCTGGTTGACCGGAGTAGATTATTGTCTCTCCAGTTGGCAGTTGGCTCCTTCCACATCCGTTCCATCTGCTCTCGCAGATTCTATTTTATATCTCCTCATTTCTGTGGCAACCTGAGCAGCCTTTCCAGTTTTGTACATTGTACGAACATTCCACATCCCCATCCTTATTTTTGCTTTCATCGAAAGAAGGCACATTGGCTGACTGGCTTCCCGAAGGCTTTCACCAGCCTACGTCATTTCACTTCCCCGATTCTAGCGAAAAAAAAGGTTATTGTTTATGTTTTTAGAATTTTTAATATATTTGTGCGTTGAAGTTTTTGTAGCAATTTGGTTAAGTTTTGGGGGTGCAGTTGCTAGCATCACGCCCCAACCCTCCCTCTTTATCCGGGCTTGGGACCGGCTAGAAAACTAGCGAGCTAGTAATCTAGGCGAGGTTAAGTGGGGTTGCTAGCCTCACGTGCAACCTACCCTCTTGACCAGTCTTATTACAGGCTTAGCGAGCTATAGGAGTTCGTCTGTCGGGGATTGAACCGCCGAACCACTTGCGCGGTCGGTGAGCATTTTACCGCTGTACCACCGACCCACATATATACATATATATATGTGGGTGTGTTCTTCTGATTTTTTCATTTCATGATATTAGATAAGTGGAGGCGATCGGCAGGAAGCCGTGAACCTGAGTATCATACTAGTTGACACTTACTAGCCAGCAAGGCGAATCTACAACCTTGAAGGAACTCATGTCCCTTCCGAGATTCGAACCCACGTCACCCAGTGCCGCCTGCAGTCACAGACGATACCACTGAGCTATTCGGCTTGGCGACTGACCTCCTTTTAATTGGACACTAGTAACTAGTGTGACATGTCTAGTCCTTTCGTTGATGCAGACTCATTTGCTTCAGTCAGGTTTATAATGTGGCAACGTCTCTGACTGCAGTGCTGGGTGACATGGGTTATTATCTCAGGATAGACATGAGTTCCTTCAAGGTTGCGGATATCCCCCGCTGACTAGTGAGTGCCA
This sequence comes from Trichobilharzia szidati, assembly GCA_944472155.2. Lineage (NCBI taxonomy): Eukaryota > Metazoa > Platyhelminthes > Trematoda > Strigeidida > Schistosomatidae > Trichobilharzia > Trichobilharzia szidati. The sequence goes on from OX235275.1 coordinate 20,831,630, forward strand.
ACTAGCATGAAACCCAGGTCAAGCAAGGCTTCCTGTGGCCGATTGCTTCCAACTATCTAATACCACCAACTCAATGTACACTGTGATGGCGAGCTATCTAAAATGGTGGGTAGCAACATTGCAAACCTGACTGATAGAATTCAGTCTGAACTAAACAAAGAACTAAACACGTCCCACTAGTTACTGACTAGTATCCAATCAAAGTGTTTTTTTATTTCATAGTCCGTCTTATCATTTATACATAGACGCATATACTGTTATTATTATTATATATTATTCAGCAATTCCCTAGGTTTCGAGGGGATTATAAAGCCTCCACTATACGTCTTCATATCATCATGTTCTCTGAAGTTCTGTTAGGCAGATTACACGATTTCTTGTGACACAGTCTCCTTCATATAACCCTTGGATATTCAACTAGTTGTTTCCAACTCCGACCCGCCTGACACTCAGTATCACTAAACTATCTCCTCCTCGTGATATTTGCTGAGAAATTTGTTTTTATGGAGAGGAGGGAGTTTTAACGTCTACGAAAAGTTTTATTTACTGTGTGGAATAAAGGCAAATCAAAACGCGAAATTAACCATCCAAAGTACGAAGTATATGTTGGGACCAAAATAGTAGTCCGATGTTGTTTGCTTAACTAGCTAGGGATTGTTCAAAAACGAACAAACTTGGCAAGAAGGCCTACCAAATGGTGTGGATGCTTGATTTCCAGCCTTCAGCTAAAGAAGATGACGAATTATTCACCACCAGAGGTTCTTCTCTATTTAGCTCTCAGAGCTTCTAGTCACCAACTGTTTCAGGCAATTTGATCTTCAGTATGAGGCCAGAAAAAGGCATCTATTGAAAAATGTTTGAAATGCTTTTCGTGATACGTCAAGTCTCCGATGCATCGGAGTTTTGTCCATTAGAGTGAGTGCAGAAGATTTGCTTATCGATTTTAGAGTTAGAAATATCCTATCTTATCTTGTCGATGTTGACTGGCTTCGACATCCTCACCTGTGCCGTGTACCTGTAGTTGAAAGAATACTCCATGTTGAATAAAATGAATACCGCCTGGACAACTAGAAGAAGTGACTTCCTTCGAATTTACAACGTTGATAAGGATTAATGTTTGTTGGTTTTGGTTCGGTATCTTCATACCCCTTGTGTGCTTTGTGTTCAGCTTAAGCCTTTTCTTTGCTGCTTCTTCTTTTAACTGGTTAGTTTCTGCCTGCAGGTGTTCCAGTTTGTGTGACACTAGACATGTCTCCATTATTTTATTATTAATTGATTAAGTTCCAAGTGGAAAGCAAGACTTCTTCAGCACATTGCCATTTCACGCTCTTCTATGTAGTCTTTCTTTGCTGGTTCCACGATTTTCCGTAGGCTTTCATCTTCTCCTCAAGCGTTCTCCTCCATGAAAATCACTTATGTGCACAGATATTTGCACACATGTTTGCTGAATGTTGTACAGTGTATTCTACGGTCTAGATTGCTTAACTTTGTAGATTTCATCTGTCTTCAACAGAAAATCTTCAGTGATAACTTCAGTAGGTGGGATAACCCTTTCTCCTGTTTACCTGAACTGTGACTAATTGGTCCAAGAGATTTCCTTATAATTGTATTCACTTATATTGATAATGATCCTCTCGTTGATTTGAAACCTAACTTCTTGTATAAAGTGGACGGCGAGCAGATACTCACTTCTTTGGCACACACACGAGAACGCCTGACGTGTGACTTGAAACCACGACCCTTTAATTTGAAGTCTGAACCTCTATTGACTAAGCCATCCACACAAGTCTTTACGGCAGACATGCACTCCAGGTAGGTGTCAGTGTAACAACAGAAGACAAGGGCCAGGCAACAGATTATCAACACATATTTATAGATTTTCATGTACATTATTATAGATTATTGTTAGTAGACAAACACAGTCTTCTGATTGGTTGTTTCTCACTGAAAGTTAATCTTTCATCTCTTTGTGGCTGTTTCTTGAATGTCAGATCATCTCTCTGCTAATTGTATCCGCCTACGCAAAGTCTGCTGTGATTAGTTAATGAGTCAGTCTTTGTTCATTTTTTCACATGACCAATATTTGGGACATAAACATTGACGTATATTACTGTCTACCAATTTGGCTAGCAGCCAGCTCTCATCACATCAGTATATGTATCGGATCGTGGGCTACTCAAACGTTTGATCCATGTCGGGAAACGGAATTCTGAGAATTTTAGGCGATATAGTTGAGGCAAGTTAATTGACCGCTATTTGTAGTATAGGGTCTTGAGAACATGGAGAGTTACACGTTCCTTACAAGAATCACTTAACTGCTGCTTCTCACTACAGCCGCCGTGTTCTAAAAGCTTTAGATAGGACAAGGATTGTAGATTTACCAAAGTGTAAAGCTTAACTGTAGAAGTCACGATTTCCGGTTATTACCTTCATCTTTCTACCTGAATTCGACAGTTCACTGACCATATTTCTCGACTACTCTCAAAAGGTGAAACATTGGTAATTTAACCTTTTCTTTTCATAACTTATTGAATCAGATACGCTATTTGCAAATTAATTCTTCACTTACAAAGTCCAATGGTGAAATCTCATCAAAGTTTAAATCGGAAACCGAAATTTTTACAACGAAGAAATACGGGATCTCTTAATTCACTGTTGATAAAAATCAAGAAAGCAAGCATAGATGCTTGATGTTATGGACTACTGATCGGTTGATTTAAGTAGTTGAATACCTCCCAAAGTAATCAAATGGGGCATTGTAGCTAGACTGAAATAATCTAAACAGTGGATGATGATCTGCCTTGTTTGCTGCCAAACTCGTTAGCAGTTTACGCAGTATGACTCGGTTAAAAGCACTTGCATTTTAACAGGTTAACAGAAAAGGCTGGTAATATATAGACGATCGAATTATCCTGTACATCTGTGGCACAGTGGTTAGGACGCTCGCCGACCATGCACATGGTCTGGGGTTCGATCCCAGGCCAAGGCAAACCTGATATCAGTGGTTGGCCTGCAAAATTTGGGCTACCAATATCACATGCTGAAAATTCCATACTTGTATCAAAAATACTGTGTGAAGTCAAGCAATAATAAAATTCTAAAAAATTCAAAGGGTTCCCTTTGAAGTTTACACCTGACTACCATGCCTTAGGGCTTGACATATGTAGCCTTCCACATACGCATAGCGACCAGAAGAATCTACTGTGATGGTGTCTAGTTTACTTTTGTAAATTTTGTTTTTTTAATTTTTATTCGTATGCGTTCTCAATAGAACATAGGTCTTCAAGCTAAGGGGCTTGAAGTCTAAGTAGTCGTGGTGTGGGGTTGCTAGCCTCATGTCCAACCTTCCCTCTTTACCAGCCTTATTACTGGCTTATCCGGTTAAAGGGGTGATTCGAAAGGGGGTCGAACCCGGAACCATATGCATGGTTGGTAAGCATTCTACCGCTGTTATACCAAAACGCCACCTTCATAAGTGGCATTTCTGGTAATCTATTAGATATTGTGCATACTATTAGAATCTTATCACTTTGAGCTTCAAAAGAAAGCCATTCGTTGCACATTCTCCTAGAAGTGCAAAACACACAAATGTTAAACTTTACTCAGGTTTTTTGATTAGGAACATGTATTCTAGCAGGAAGGTTCTGGGTTCGAGCCTTAGTGATTGCATACTGTTGAAGAGTACTAAACTAGTACGAAACAGTTGCCAAGTACTCCATGGTTTTCTCTTATTCTGTAACCGATGTCAGCTCATGATCAAACCTGTCACTTGTCTGATGACGGTATACTTAGTGTTACCTGGAATTCTAGTTAGACATCGTGACCAACAGGATCCACTTCGTTGGGTAAGACGACACTTACTCTTCTGGCAGTTGAGCTATAAGTTACGAACTGACAAAAAGTCAAAATTCATTGTCCCAGTGGTTGAATGGTATGCAGCTTCGCCTTGTAACCAGAAGACCCTGGGTTCGAACCCTGGTGATGGGTGCATACTGCTGAGTAGTATCAAACCAGAATGGAAAGGTTACCCAGTATGCCTTGTTTTTTATGCAATGGTTCTCTAACTGATAATCAACTCGCGATCAACACCTGTAATGATTTTCTTGTGTTATTTTAAACCACACTGACCAGTGACTAATTAAATTGATGGTGTTTGATAAGTTATATATGTTATTGTACAGTCACTGTCAAAATAATACAATCTACCGGGTATATGCTTCTTCTTCTACTTCTTTTTCGTCTTCACATTTTACAATCAAACAAACGGTAAAAAACTGTCAAGGATTCTATTGAAAAATAATTTCAACTGTCAATGGTTTTCTTAATAATATTTAGCAGATAAATCTGGAAAGAGAGATTCTCTACTCTTCTGTTAAATATATGCATCCTATACAATTGGGTTAACCGGTTGATTTGTTCGTTATCACGCTGATTTCATTTCATTGTCAGTACGGAAACGGTAAATTGCGCGCTCGTGCGTGCACGCATGACACACACACACACCGAGAGAAAGGGAGGTGGACAGTGTTATTCAAACGGATATCTGTGTATCAATTAGCGTCAACTTCTTTGGCAGCTAAGATGACCGTAGCGATATATAGGTCTCATGTGCATATATGTAAGTAATAACATACGCCTTCATGTATGCCTTCATGTATCCGCACGTGTTTCTGTAGTTACTTGTAGTGTCAACTTGTCAGATAAGAAACTAACTAACTAACTACTAACCTACCTTAAATTTTTTGTTGGGTATGTACACTATTGATACGATTACCATGTTGATAGATTTAATTATTCATAAATGATGATTGTAGAAATGTGTAACGCTTGTCAACAAAGAAGCGAAATCAGTAAAATATTTAAAAAAAACCATGAGAGATTAGTCACCCTGTGTAATGATCAATATCTAAGCGTATTACCTTTTTTCTTAAAATTCATTTGAAATGGATCTTGATTTTGTCGTATCTGTTGTTGTTATTATTATCATTGATTATTATTGTATTTGATTGGTTGGAGGATTTGATCATGAGCTGACATCAGTTAGAGAACCACTGGAAAACCTGGGAGTACTGGACAGCTGTTTCCTACGTCCTAGTTTGGGACTCCTCATCAGTACGCACCCACCGGAGTTCGAACCTAACTGATGTCAGCTCATGATGAAATCCTCCAACCAATCAACTAAAATAAATCCCTATAAAACCAATACTTGAAAATTAATCTGATGCTCACTAGCGACTGGCTTTATTCAGGCAGTTAACCTGGGGTTCTAGTGGGAAGCCGTGACCAGTAGGGTAGAGCAGGTCAAAGATGAGGCAGTAACTCATCGCAGAAGACATTGCGAAATGGTCGCGCTATATCGTGAATTGGCAGAAGTTAGAATTCAAGAACCATTGGATCGGGTCCCAGTGGCTCAATGATCTACGAGCTCGCTAGCTTTGTAACCAGAAGGTCCTGGGTTCGAACCCTTGTGGTTGGTGTATACTGATGAAGAGTTCCAAACTAGGACGAAACAGCTGTCCAGTAATCCCAGGTTTTCCAGTGGTTCTCTAACTGATGTCAGCTCATGATGAAATCCTCCAACCAATCAAACAAAAACATCCCTACAAAACCAATATTTGAATATTATTGTATTTCTTTACATTCAAGGTGGAACTTGAGCTTTGAAGTTTTTGTAGTGGTGATGTTTTTATGAGATCAGGTTGATAGCCTCACACTCAACCTTTCCTCTTTGTTGGGCTATGAGAAACAAAGATGTGCATCAGCCGGGATTGGAGCGTGCGGTCATTCCACCGCTGAACCACCGACACACCTGTATCTGGTAATAACTAAAATGACCAGAATCTGGCATGTGAAAGTTTGAAACTGCTTATGCTAGCTAATGTATCAAATCGAATTTTTACGGCACAATGAAAAGTGATAAGACCACCAGGAGTTCTCGATTTGTACAGTTTGACAAAGTGGAAATTGAAAAAAAGAAACAAGTGAGACAATCATCCCTTTGGAATCTGCTGCATTCAGCTGTAAAGCCTTATTTGTGTACAATATTTCACAAAAGGGGGTAGTGACAAAGCTGATGAGTTGGGGTAATCATAGTTGTAAGTGTGAGTCAGTGCATAAGATAAGCTGAATAGAAGTTAAAGAGGGACAGAGAGAGAGGGAATTACGTAACGAGATGGAAAATTTACAGAATAATGAGTTGCAGTGAGGATGCACATTATCTTCACAGTAACGCTAACACTTTCATTTCTCAGTTGTCCACCTGATTTCAGGATCCTGAAGGACAAGATCTTGCATCTGATCACGTCTGTGTGCACATAATAGTTCACCTACTACAGTAGAGCCAGGTTTATTCGCCTTTAGACGCGTATCCAGTCTATAAGAATTCAAGAACACTATTCTGCATGGTTTTATAAATACAGTGTTGGCTCCAAAAGGAGTGGAGTGGTAGTTGTATCTCAACAAATGCCTACTTCAAAATGCAGAGAAACGTTCTTAAGGCAGTACTCTTTCGTCTCCTGAGTATTGCTTACGCTTTAGACATTCAATTTCAGAAACCTGAGCTATGTATTATAAAGGAGAATATTGTGCAACCACTTCTACTCTCGTGGTAACAAACTTGTTTGTTGATTTCCACTGACTTATTTTAGTTTATTTGTCTTTTAAAACACTTTACAGGTTTTTCATTTCTATATAATTCTTTCGTTTCTATATGCATCCTGATGACAACTCATTTGTTGAATTATTCGTTGCATTACGTAACTCTGACACAATTATTAAACTACTCTATTGCATTGAATAATATTAAAAGCTGGGATCACAGTAGAGCATCACTTTTGTCACTCCTCTATTTTGTAAAGAGCAGTTTGTATATAAGCACGATTGCTACTTGTTTTATGGTTGCTATTAACGCCTGGATTGAGACTATTCATAAAATAGCAAAATAAACAGATAAAGCAATAAGAAGACGTAATTTGTCTGAATCGTGTGTGTAATGTATTTGCGCAACACATTTCGAACAATCTGATCACACACGGACTTGTCATAGGAATATGTATGAAATTAATAAAGAGGTAAGAGGTGAGAAAATAGACTTAGGTCAAGTTAAAAGGACATATTCAAGGTCAAAGTAACAATGAAGACCACTAAACCAAATAACAGAGGTAATAGTACATCTACCCTGGCTGGTATCAAAACAAAGTTTACCAAGGAAGGTTTAATGTGATGACGAATTGTTGCTTTGAACGCATAAAGGTGGTTTAAACTTTCTAATTGCTAGGGCTTCCACAAACTTTAGGATACACCCTCCCCCAAACACGTTTTATAGATAGGTTTAAAAGATCTGTTAACGTCAATTTTATGTCCTGTTTCTATAATATGTTTCGCAATAGAGGAGCTAGGTCTCCTGTTCTCACCGTTAATAGGTTCTGAAGATCCTATTTGTTTCTGGAGCCATTTAGGAATATGCTCTGAAGCCCTTACTTGAAGAGCTCGATGAGTCCTCCCTATTTATGTGTGTCCACACGTACATTCCAATTGGTAAATACAGTGGGATGTGACGTCATTTTTCGCATGATCGAAGGGCTAAGATAGATATATTGGCTTTACATTCTCTATTATTATGATATTGGCTGCATAAAAAGTCTTTTTGACGGCAGCGTTCAGTCTTTGTCTAGTTATCAAGCTGCTTTGATGCCCCATATAGGGTAGCTTGATGTACACGTCTTTCTTAGGGGCGAGTTGGAGAGTGGGTCTTGGTGTTCTGACTACTTTATATCTCCTGATGAACTTGTCTGGATAATTGTTATCAACCAGAGTTTGTGTCAACTTTCTTTCTTCCTCATCAAGTGTGTCTTCAGTGCATATTCGTTGGAGTCTACTGAAGAGGCACCTTATTAAGGCTCTTTTGAACCGAACAATAAATAGAAATTAATTGGTGGATGGTGACTAGCAGTGAAATCCAGGATACGCATTTCGTCAGCTTTGGCGTTTGAAACTATTGGCACTGGGTTAGACCATCGTTGGCGGTAAGAACATCATCACTCACTGCGGAATGCAAGTACATCCAGCCAGTCGACGAGTTCCGATGAGGATGAAAGGCACATCCTGGATTCCACTACTAGTCACTATCTAACTATTGGCTTCAAGTTACATGATCAGACGTCGTCGAAGCATCTGCACAAGAAGCCGACATGTCAACCTGAGACCAAGCATTTCGGTTCAATCAACCAGCAGGAAAATCTTAAATTCAATTAAATAACAGGATAAATGACTGTTTTTGACGACTCATGGCTGATGCCATCTAGTTTTTGAAGGTTTAATAGGTGAAGCGGAATCCAGTGGCTGAAAACTGAGTATTTGTGCTACTTAATGTGTTACATGGAGCATTTTATTGTACAGTGAAAAGAGATGAGACCATTCGAAATTTAATTTCTTACTAACAAGACCTGATTTTTCAACTTTACTATCAATTCAATCAATGCTTCTGTATAGTTCACAGACTTGATGATCGCGTCACCAAAAATACGTCCAACATCCTACTGAAGACGTTCATTAACATCTGCCTTCGATCCATACTGATGATTAGATGGCCAAGAAGGTTAGGCAAAAGATAAACCATTGCGGTGAACCAACCAGGAGTCGATTGTCTCAGAGGAAATATGCAGATGAATCGGACATACTCCGGGCAGATCGCTAGGTGACATCACATGCCAGAATGCTGAATCTAATCCGAATAAGAAAAAACAAGCTAGACCTGCATCCGAGGGTGACAATGAGGAGATAGTGTGAGAAGGAACTGAAAGCCTATGCAATCTGCTTTTAAAAGCTTATGTCCCACTGAAAATCCACGAGATCACTCTGTAAAGCAATAGACTGGTAAAATTTCACCACAGGAATTTTTTTCACTAATGGATCTACATCCAGAAATTTTAGAGCTGTGATATGATCACACCTTGAATAATCTGTAAAGGTACCGATTGGTCCCTGAGGAAGAATCCGTTGTCATGTATCAAGTTGTTAGTGTTAGTATTAACTAAATTCTGCCAGTCAAGGTTGTTATGTAGTGATCATTTTCAAGGGAGTTCCCTCAGAGTTACAGTTGATCCTTTCTGACAAGTGTTAATAAAAATCAATACCTCTGTCTGTTTAGAGCTATATGAACAGACCATTTTTTTCGTCGGTGGGGATACGCAGTGCAAAATATGATGCATATTTCATCATATATTGACATGTGAATATAGAGACCAAGCATTTACGTGAAAGAAAGTCAGTCATCATGAAGCGGCTCTAGTGGCTCTCATAGTGGATAATCCTTTAGACTTTGAAACGACAGATGAGGGACACCAATTACAGAGGGAATACCATCAGTGACTACGAATACATGTACACACAGTGAGGAGGAGTCTTGAATTGAACCGAACTTTACATCTAAGATACCAGAAAATAAAAGTATGTTTAATATTCAGACATCGAGGGGAGCGTTCATGCTAGGAGCTGACATATCAATACGGTCGGTCGGTTTTCGACATAGAACTTTGCACATATGTGCGGCAGTTCAAGTAGCCACACTCCATGTAGCACACAAAGCAAGAGAAGAAAGTAGGAGAAATGCATATAGAGAGACAGTAAACAGAGGTGTGAGACAAAGGAATAGTGATAACGGAGAACAAAACAGTTTCATTGGAAATCATAAGTCACAAGGAGTGGATGCATCTGTGCCACTGAGAACGATTTTGAGTCATGTCACCAATTGTTTCCAACCATTGGTTTTTACCGTCCCGAGGACCCCAACCAGGAAGTCTACACCTTCCTACGTGGTTGGCTTAAACTAACTGTTGTAGATTTCATTGACTGGTGCCATGTTTTGGTTTGACCGCCGCTAGCTCTTTTCCAGCCTGACACTATATCAGCTAACATTGTCCATTGTCGAGGAAGGCGATGACTAGGCATACGTAACACATGTCCCAACCATCTCAGTCGATGTAATTTCACAGTCTCGTCGACTGATTTCCCCGCCTTACCTAGCACTCGACGCCTAACCTGAATATTGCTCACCTTATTATTATCCTACTTCACGCGGGAGATACAACGCAGACACCTGTGATCGAACACAGATAATCTTTTCATGTCTTCTGCTCTCAATGGCCATGTCTCACAGCCATAAAGGAGGACGGAGCGGACTGATGAGCAGTACACACGCCCTTTGGTCGATAGTCGGATGTCACGTCTACGCCAGAGACGGCGTAAACTGGCATACGCGAACCTAGCCCTCTGTATTCGTGCTGAGATTTTGTCGGAGATCAACATATCAATACATAAACTGAAGATTTCAGTCAAATATAATAAGTCAGTCAAAATGGAGTGCAAACTCAAATCTGAAAACGAATGAAGATGAATGTTTATCACAACAGATTTAGAGAATGCTAATATTCTCCACACAAGCAGTTGTGTTTCCTTAACCAAAAAAATACTCTAAGCTGGCTACCTCTTATTATGTAAATCCATTCAACAGCTCTCCTATGAAGCCACTTATATTAGACGTTGCTATAGGAACTTGATTTTTCTTCATGCAGAACACCTACCTGTGTGGCTAAATATAGGTTTTGTTAAAATGTTTGACATTTTTGTATTAGATTAGATTACCTCATCCAAACAGGTTATAAATCTAGCAATGAGCTGTATTTTTGTATCATCCTTTGTGTATTGAATATTGAATGCTTCAAACAGCAGAGGCCAGTGAATTTCGCCTAAGCCAACCGGATCTCTATCTGCAAAGGTAGCAAGTTCAAACACTGGTGATAAATATTATAGAAACACTGGCGGGGATGAACCTCGGACATGTGCATGGTCGGCGAGAGTTCTAACCGCTGTGCCACCGACGCACATGACTTGCTGTGGAACCTGTAAATTTATAAGTTCTCTATTATTGTTATTCTTACTTTATCTAATATTCACCTTATTATTATATAAAGTTTTTGCATATTATCAATCATAATTGCCTCTGTTATAAAGTCTGTGTTATTGAACTTATCAGTGGTATTAATAGGAACATATGAACATATCACTGTAGAATGTGATAAGGAACTTATCAAAGGGAAGATTCGTCGTTCACTACTCATCAGTCTTTCAAAATTCACTCTGGTTTATGTGTCACATCACATATTTTACGGTGCAGTAAAGGTGACAAGACGGTTAGAATTCTGAACTCATTTACTTATCAGAGTCAGGATCGGAAAAGAAAAGGAAAACAGATCTTCATTAAAATAAGCAACAAAAGGTGTTAATAAAGCAGGATGATTTAATGAATTCATCGAATTTCGGTAGAACTCGTCATCTGATTACTCTACATACGGCGATATATATAATATTTAAATTACATTGGGAGATATATAAGACCGATAAGTAAATAAACTATATTGAATTAGTCATGCAGAAAGACAGGTGCCAATGTTTTCCAAGTCATGTTCAAATAGATAGAAGGAGAAAGAGTACAAGAGATTAAAATTAAGATAAAATGCATTACGCTTCAATTACATCACTTAGATTAACAATTAGTCATTAGAGAATATATCAAGAATTGCAAACAGAGTAATATCAATAGTAATAGTTATAACAATAATAAGATAACGCTACTGATAAAAGATTGTTTTAAATGAATCAAGAATAATACTAATAATAAAAGGTAGAATAATAAGTAAAACGTATTACCATGATATATTCAGAGTGACGACCATCTCCTTTTGTACACAGAAACCTGGTTAATAAACTCGAATTGCACAAGCCGCCTCTCCAATTGCAAGCATCTTCCTGTTTCTTTATCTGCTGACTCCACAGCGTCGATATCATGTCCACAGTCGACAAGATGTTTTGTTATTGAGGCTTTTGGCACTTTTCATCCAGCTGTTTTCAACCATTTTGGCAAATGCTTCCTGCATCGTGCGAGTAGACAATCGCCTTTCTGTAAAACCTAAGTATTTGCTTCCACAAACACACTCAAATTGATATACGCAGTTTGAAGAGTCTAGGATGAGGATTGTCCAAATTGTTAACTGGCGAGTCAGGAATCTATTCGGGTAGCCTAGATGATAACCACGACAAGAATGAGGCAGTGATGGGTTATCATGATGTTGTCAACAATGGACAAAGCTGGCATACAATGAGAATCAATCTCCTCCAGGATAATGACAACAGTGGTTCAACTCAAAAAGTCAAGGAAAGATAAAATTATTGAGTGCTACGCATATACAAACAGCAATGGTCTATGGGAGAAGGAAGATTTCTACAGACAATTAATGGTGATTTCAAAATCCTGATGGGTGATATGAGTGCTAAATGTGGAGTAAACGATATGTGAAGAGAACTCATTATGGATTAGGAGGCCATTTAGCAAACTGAATAACAATGGAGAACTCTTCTCCTTCTTTTGCGGCTTCAACGGCATGGGTTTCAGCACAGGGACACATCGAAAATCAGATAGACTTCATATGAATCTTAGGAAACGGAAGCCATAGGCATTCTGCTAGACAGTAATACTGAACGTAATACTGAATCGACCATTACCCGTTACGCGTCCTATATATATCATCCACAGCCACAGAACTACAAGATGACAGGAATCCTCCAACGAATGCAGAAGTTTAGGCTGATACAAAGTTACTAAAAGCCAGAAAGTCAGTGGAACCAGGAGGATAACCTTCAGAAGCATTGAAAACTCATTCAGAGGATATCCTTGCGCTAGTATTAAAAACAGTTTGCGACAAAGAAAAGGTCAGAAGAAAGGCCACCTTTTCGAGATACTAAAGAAGGGCGAATTCGGCCTTTACCAACCTGACATGGAATCATGCTGTTGTCCATGCGAACCAAAATATCACGTCGAGTGAAGCATTTTCTAGAGTCGCCTTTGTTCCACAATTAACATCAGATGGTGAGAAAAAATAAGCAACCAGGAACTCTAAGAAATAACTAAATAGGGGCTTATTAGCCAACAAATGAGTCGAAGAAAATAGAGATGGATAAAATACACACACAAGGAGATCGTTGGGTGGTATCGCGCTAGCAAGGATCTTCAGTGGAACCTGAATGGGAAACGACAAATTAAGCCTGGGTTTCAGGGCAACGTAGACAAGGTCGTGCGGGAAGGAATCGGAAGCTTGTGGGTGGTCCTGGAGCCAGATAATAGTGACTGCAGAGAGAGAGAGTGAGAGAGCCCTACATTCCACTTGAAACACAAAGCAATATATATATATCATTATTATCGAATTACCATTCAAAAATTCTTCATACTGGTTTTGTGATAACTGAAAATGGAGAAGAATACGAACAACCAATTTTTGTCACAAATGTAACGAAAACCACAGTCACTTGAATAAAATGCGACTACTGCTTGTGACGTAATTTTTTTTCTCTCAATTTTGTTCAGACTCATCATGCATACAACTGTTTCTTTTTGTTTTAATCGTTGTCATTTGAGTAAAATATTCAAATAAGTAAGAAGGTGAAAACATTGTAGGCAACTTTTAAGTTTTATGCTTTACAGTAAAGGAAAAGGAATTCTTTAAATGTTACATAACACAAAGTATAGATGATGTATGTGTGTGTATAGAAAGCGGTCGTCTCGTGTATAGTCATGGTCAGTTGTCACTAGGTGGTGAGAGTGAACTTAGTTTGAACATATAATATATATGTCTCAAGTTTGGCCAGGGATTGGTAATAGTTATGGAACCATTAACAGCTGTTTCTTCCTTGCCTGAGACTCATCGGCAGTATACACCAATCACAAATTGAACCCAGGACTTTCTTGAACCTATTGTTGAAGCACTCACTTTGTGGTATTAAAGAAGACAAGTTTTGCAGCATAATAAGTTCTCTTGATAGCTTTATCGAGTCTTCGTTTGACTACCTCTTGTACATCATCTCCTTTGAATGGCAAATTGATATAGAAAGATCTACTTGGAACTGTTTGGATAGTTTTACTGGGGATCATTTCTTTGTAGTATTGATTAATGAACTTCTCAGGATATCCATTCTTAGATAAAATATCCTTCAGAGCTTTTATTTCATGCTCAATTGTACTGCCAGAACAAATTTTCCGTACTCTATTGAACAGTGTTCTGACTAAGTTCGTTTTATACTGGATTGAAACAAAGCTGTTGAAATGTATGTACTGTTCTGTACATGAAGACTTTCTATATATAGATCTCTCCATTGTTCCATCAGTCTTTTTCACTGGATCTTCATTGATCTGAGATAATTGTGTGAAAATCTACTTTGGTCAGCGTAGAGACAAAAAAATCTGAATTGTGTTCAACAATAATGTAGTGTCTGTGCTTCTGTATTATTCATAGACTTGGCATTCAATTTCAATGAGGGCATTTCCAACAAACAGATGCCTTCACTATCATGGTATTACAGATTAGATCGCCATCCAGAATGAATATGTAACAAAGAACTCTGGAAACGAACCAACAAAGAGCCTTTCAAGTGTTGGTTTGTAGGGATTTGGTTGGTTACAGGATTTTCATCATGAGCTGACATTAGTTAGAGAACAATTGGAAAACCTGGAAGTACTGGACAGCTGTTTCGTCCTAGTTTGGGACTCTTCATCAGAACGCAACCACTGGGATTCGAACCCAGGACCTTCTGGTTACAAGGCGATCTCGTATACCATTAAGCCACTGGGACCCGATCCAATGGTCCATGAATTCTAACTTCTGCCATTTCACGACATAGAGGACCCAGCAATGTCTAATTAAATGAGTCGAGAAATAAGATGGATAAAATCACACACACAAAGAGATCAATGGGTGGTATCACGCTAGCAAGATCTTCAGTGGAACTGAATGGGAAACGACAAATTAGGCCGGGTTTCAGGGCAACTAGAGAAGGTCTGTGGAAGGATCGGAAGTTGTGGGTGGTCCTGGAGCCAGATAATGACTGAGAGAGAAGAAGCCTACCCTTATCATTATTATCGAATTACCATTCAAAAATTCTTCATACTGGTTTTGTGACAACCGAAAATGGAGAAGAATACGAACAACCTGGGTTCGAATCCCAGTGGGTGCGTTCTGAGCCACTTGGATTCGAACCCAGGGCCTACTAGTTACAAGGTGAGCTCGTATACCATTAAGCCACTGGGACCCAATCCAATGGTCCATGAATTCTAACTTCTGCCAATTCACGACATAGCAGGACCCCTAGCCAATGTCTTCGGCTAGCAACCAAATCCCTACAAACCAACACTTGAATATCAATGAGATGCTCATTAGTGACTTGCCCTATTCAGGTAGGTAGTTACCTGGGGTTCTAGTGAGAAGTCGTGACCAGTAGGGTGCAGCAGGTCGGGTGTGAGGAAAAATACTCACCGAAGACATTGGCTAGGGGTCGCGCTATGTCGTGAATTGGCAGAACTTAGAATTCATGGGCTGGCCATTAGATCGGGTCCCAGTGGCTTAATGGTATACGAGCTCGCCTTGTAACCAGAAGGTCCTGGGTTCGAATCCCGGTGGGTGCGTTCTGACGAAGAGTCCCAAACTAAGACGAAACAGCTGTCCAGTACTCCCAGATTTTCCAATGGTTCTCTAACTAATATCAGCTCATGATGGTAAAGAGCCTTTCGCCCAATAAATGTGCTGAAGGAAATGGAGGCAGACTGGACATATACTGAGGAGACAATTTCAGCGACATCAAAAGCCAAGTTCACCTTGGAATGGAACCTGAAAGGAGAGCTAGGCCTAATTCCTTGGGTGCCATGGAGGATATCATGTAAGGAGGATGTAAACGCTTATAGGAAGCCGTGGAACCAGCTAGAGAGGACTGCGGGAAGTTCAGTACAGTGGAGATGTACTGTTGAAACTCTGCATCTCACTCAGAACTGAAGTGACTTAAAAAGACGTAAAATTATCACAAAAGATGTATTGAATAGGGGTAGAAAAGACAATCAAATGAAAATCGAAACATCACTCCTTCTTCTTCTCCTTCTTCCTGCTTGTCGTAACAAATTATCATTTCATACAATTCATAATATAATCCACACTGAAGAGGACACAAATAGTAACAAGAAAAACAAATAATCAATCTGTCTGCTTACTGATTAAAGAAAAAAGTCTTAGAAATTATTAGAAATTTCTTTTTTTTCTTTTCCAATTTCCTTTTGATTTATTAACTTTGACATGATTGAAATAATAATATAATTTTTTTTACCAAAACAATTAAATATTCAATATTCGTCTTCATGTTGTTGTTGTTGAGGTGACTTTGAAACAGATTATCTATCTAGGAGCAACTCTTTTGAGGCTTGAGAGAGTGGGAAGGAAAGGGAGGGTAGGACGGAGAGAGAGCGAGTTGCTTGTTCTGAAATATGATGTTGTACACGGCATATTCCTCCTCTTTAAGTCCCTCTTTTCTATCAACCTCCCCTGGACACACTCAGACATGCGCGCACGGTATGCGAGTGTACATCCATGCTATCTCTGTCATATATATACTCTGAGGATAAGAAAACTGTTACAAGTTTTCTATGTGTTTTTATGTACCTATAAGCAGACACAGGAATTCCCAAAAAGAGATAATCATGGTTTGGATAGACTGAAAACCTGAGAAAAGAAATCACATCAATTTTTACAGAACAAAAATAACAGCGGCAGTAGAGTTACATGGAAAAATTCAAAAAAAAACAAAAAACAAACAAAAATTGGAACACTTAGAGGAACAAAAATCCGTTATATTCATAGAATAATATTGGTTATATAAGATAAACTGACTCTTTGTGAGGTTTATTAGAGCGTCGTAGACAGGAAAACGTGACCGTGATTGTGTGCACACAAAAAGAATCGTTTTGAAGAAACCATATGTATATATATATATATATATTCGAAATCTATCCGTCACCTACCTGTTCAGTGAAGTCTGTTGACTTCATCACCTATTGCGTGTTTAGTTCATGCTAGTAGCATAGATCAGAGAACATGTCACTGCCCTTATTGAATACATCCTGAGCTAAATTTATCCATGTCAATCACGACAGTTTGAACTTGTTACGCCAATCATTTGAGTCATTTCTCATGTTTTGCTTATGAATCTATCCATTACTCTGCTTGTCGAATCTTTTTGATTATGTACGTATTGTAGATGCAGTTTTTTAAGTCTAACTCAGATATGGTGGACTGCGATTAATTCAACTGTGTCATTATTATTATTATCATCAAACATCTTCGGTTTGTACCAGTGTCATTTTTCATTGATACCAACGTTTTACGTGACTCTAATCGAATAGGTAATCAATGCAACTACTTCTACTACTAATAATACCAGTGCTATCAGTACTGTCGTCACTTCCTGTTGAAATATTACCTTCTAAATAACATAAATATGGTTTCTTTTCGTTCCATTCAGCTCATTTACTCTTCAATCAGTTATTTTAGGAACACACTGGCCTGAAAAATAACGGAAAGAGGAAATGATAATGTAAGAAGAGAGAGGAATAGAAATGGCAGTAAGTTAGACAAAATTTGAAAGGATATATTCAAAATTTAACTAATTACTGAGAATTGAAAGGTCGATCCAGTTATCATCATTATTTTATTTCTTTCGCCTTACCAGTGGAACACAGAAATTCAAGATTCCGGCTTCGAAGCCTAATTAGTGTAGAAGTTGTTTATACAGGATAGGACTGCTATGCTACTTGCTGCGTGAAGCTTAATAGTGAGTTACAGACTTCTAAAGACAGCGAAGGCCTTGGCGATTTATGACTTTAAGCCAGCCAGACCTTTGTGTACACAAGAAGTATGTGCGATCCCTACCTCTGCCTTGGCCGTAGAGGGATAGACATTTTTTAAAACTTCTTTTGTTTATTTAGTTATTCTGTGTACCTTTCGCTTCATACTACGGTTATTATTATTGCTATTCTGACTCTGAATTGTTCATGCTTGTCTCACTTATCATTCTAAATCCAAAATTATTATTCTTTTGGTTTTACAATATTGAATTCTACCTTATTAAATTTCACACCATGTTATGCAACATGTTTTATTCGGCTTCTAATCCTATAATTATACACCCCTCTCCAACATCTATACATCCTATGAATTATTGTATATATAACATCAAATGTTTTGCTACATGACGTTTCACTATGATTATAATCACCAATGTTTTAATTGCATCTCATACTACTATTATTATTATTTCATGTATTCACACCTTTGACCTAATTCCCTCACTGGATGTAAAAAGAACCATATATATTCGGTTGAACAGCTTCATGATAAATTCGTTGTTGAAAAGAGTCATTTCGCCGAATAATGTGCTCTTAATGCTGCAATATGAATTATTAAATAATTGAAAAAGTATATATCTGTCATCTCTGTCAAATATCCTGACTGTTATTCGAAACAGTAATATGTCTTGAATTATACATATCAGTGGTAATGTTGTCGTTGTTCTTATGGTCTGAGTAGTTTACGTTGACGTATCAGGATTGAATAGCTCGCACTCTGTTTAGCTGTATTATCATTCATATCAATACATATGGAAATTTTATCAGAACAGTTCGAATTTCAATGGAAGCATATATACATGCAATCTTTATCATCTTCGAAATTAAGAATAACATAACTCAACTTTTCATTCTATTTTTACTTTGAATGGACGCTTTACAGTAAATAATGTGATGCATCTACGCCCTTATTTCGTTTAGACTAAATTCTAAGAGTCACTGGTAAGGCAAAAGGAATAAAATAATAATGATAACTGGATCGACCTTTTAATTCTCAGTAATTAGTTAAATTTTGAATATATCCTTTCAAATTTGGTCTAATCTATTGCCTTTTCTATTCCTCTCTTCTCTTCTATTATCATTTCCTCTTTCCATTATCTTCCTAGCCAGTGTGTTCTTAAAATAACTGATTGAAGAGTAAATGAGCTGAATGGAACGAAAAGAAACCATATTTACGTTATTTAAAAGGTAATATTTCAACAGGAAGTGACGATAGTACTGATGGCATTGGTATTATTAGTAGTAGAAGTAGTAGCGATGATTACATATTTGATTACAGTCACGCAAACGTTGATATCAATGAACAAATGACACTGGTACAAACCGAAGATGTCGAATGATTACACGGTTGAATTAATCACAGTCAACCATATCTGAGCTCAGCTTATCAACTGCCTCTACAATACACACATAAGCAAAAAGGTTTTCACAAGCGTAGGAATGGATAGATTCATTAGAAAATATGAGAAATTACTCAGATGATTGGCGTAACAAGTTCAAACTGTCGTGATTGACATGGATAAATTTAGCTCAGGATGTATTCAATAAGAGCAGTGACATGTTCTCTAATGTATGCTACTAGCGTGAACTAAACACGTAATACGTGATAAACGGGATATTCTCCTTCCTCTTGACATCGTCAACAATGACGCATTAACGTGACAAGATAAATTTTAATGGAAATATAAAGGAAACACAATCGGGTCAACCATGGTCATCAAGTGTCATGAGATTCAACAAAATATAAAAGTATTACACTGTCATTTCGATAATTAAATTTAATTAGGTTGAAGGATTTCATTATGGGCTGAAATCAGTTAGAGAACGATTGGAAAACCAGCTGGGCATACTGGACTAGGTTGGGACTCTTCATCAGTACGAACCCAAAACTTTCTGGTTGCAAAGCAAGCTCGAATTGGCAGAAGTGAGAATCCATGGGCTAGTGGATTTTGGTGTATGAGCTTGCCTTGTAACCAGAAGGTATTGGGTTTGAACCCCAGTGGTGGATGCGTACTGATGGAGAGTCTCAAACTAGGCTGACGAAACAGCTGTCTAGTACTCTCTGTTGATTTCCCAATGGTTCTTTTACTGATGTCAGCTTATGATAAAATCCTCCAACCAGTCAAACAAAATTTCTTACAAAACCAATACTGGTAAATTTAATTGGTATGATATTTTAAGATAATGTCATATTATTTGAGTTTTTAGATATTCTTTGCTGTGCTTTCAAGTTTATGTAGCAACTTAATTGATTTCCCAGGGTAGAATCACTTGCCTAACATCCAAAACTTCCCTGTTTTTCTTGGCTTATCAAACTAGTGAACATAATATACGCTACGAATTTTGAATAATAAGGCATACATGTCGGCTGCCTACTATCGCCGATGATTTATTTGACTGTGGTTGACCAAATCATATAGAGAAAAAAGAGATAGAGAAGAAGACAGGTAGAATCAAACATCGGAATTAAATCTATTGTTCTATATGGTTCAGAGGTTTGCCATGTGAACAGGCTGCAGACTTCCATCAACACTTATCCTTGTTCTATATTGAAGATTACATGGCTAACTGGAGCCCATAAAAGATAAGGAACTCTTGAAAAAAACCAATAATACACCTACTGTATAACAAATACGCCTTTGAAAGAAATGAAGATGGACTGGGTCCACACTGAGGAGTCCAATGAAGGGCATTGCTTGACAGGTAGACTCTTGACTGGAACCTGAATGGAAAAAGAAACAGTGAGTTCGGCATCCCATGATGACATGGAGGAAACAGTGGAAATAGGTAATCAGAGCTTGTGGTTAATTGTGGAGCCAGATGAGATTTTTTTCGAAGGCCTGCATTCCACACAAAACCTTAAAGGAATAATATCAATATAATAGGCACGTTTGTCAGTATGATGTAATTTTAGTAGATGGTGATCAGCTGTGTAATCCAGTGGTTATCTAACTGATTTCGGCACATGATGGAATCCTGCTTCCAATTGGATCCAATAAATGTGCATTTTGTCACACTTTTGTTTGGTCAGCCTGAACCATATTCAGTTTTCATTGAGCGGTCATATTGGAAATGACACTTGAACCCATTATCTATTGTTTGCAGCACGCAAAGGATTATTTACTGGTTTATTTTAATCGCAGATGATATGTGTCTAATGTCACACAAATTCGAAAACTCACAGGCGAAAACAAACAAACTGGCTGAAGAGGCAGGTAGTGAAGACAGGACTCCAGGTGAGCAAAGATAAGATGGAAGTGATGAAGACAACCAACCAACCAGCAGCAACAACAACTAGCAGCAATCAGCATCAACGGGAGAGATTAGACAGGGGTTACTTTCTTCACTTATCCAGCTAGGAAGCACGGTTTCAATCACAGGCAGATAACACGGATTAAGACGTCAAAGCCGGTCAGCCAGAATCGAAAAGGCAAGATACACCTTCATCAAAGTAAAACCAGTTTAGAAATCTTCTGCGCTACGACTCAGCCAGCGTAAGGAACATGATTCGATTTTTCAGCACAAATGTGAAGTCAGTCAGTCATTTCTTTTATACAGGTCAGAAACTTGACCAGTGTGTCACTACAGGACACTGCAGACTTTTTTCAACAGCTGCCTGCTTCGATAGCTTCATACTGAAGAGCAAATGGTCAGCCAGAAACAATTAGCAACAAGAAACTCTGCAGTGGAACAAATCAGTAGTTTAGAGCCAACTGCCGAACAAATATGTCGTAGAAAATAGAGATGGATTAAACATATATTGGGGCGACCGTGGAATGACATCGCTCGAAATGCAGGCCATCAACCAAATGTAATCAGGTGAGTCTTTTACGAGGAGAAAATGTTTTAGAACTAAATACTTTGAGAATTTCTCTACTATGTGTTCACATACTGTCTGAAATATAGCTTTATTACTACTATTAATAACTTGTAACTTTAATCTGCGCCCCTAATAATCCGCGTGTCTTGTTGTTAATAAGTGTTACATTTCAGGGCTCCATCTTCTTTTACGTGTCCTGCAGTATGTCGTGTCAGTTAGGTGGTTGGTGGGTGTCTGTGTTGCTTACTGTTCTACAAGTAAATCTATTCCCCCAAGTACCAGTCGTCCTCAAAAGTTATCAGAAGTTTATTAGACTACTCATACTAATCATCAACCAATTTTTTAATCTTTTACGTTCCCAGTGGAACATAGAGCGCCTTCAAGCTAGAGGCTTCAAGTTTTGCTAGCAGTGGTGTTCATTTGTTTGTACACCGTGGGGTCGCTAACCTTATGCCCAACTTTAACTCTGTACCAGTCTTATTACTGGCTTAGCGAGCGAGGTAAAGGAGTGCGTTGACCGAGGATCGAGCCCCAAATCACACGCTCGGTTAGTGAGAAATCGACAGCTATGCCAACAACACATCATCAACCTTGAGATAACAAAATCCCCATCAATGTACGTACGTACTATCTATAAGGCTTAAATGATCCCATTTTCATGAGAAATTTGTCTCTAGCTGTATTTAAAATACAGTAATTAAAATACAACTTGTTTACTTATCAGTTGGTAAATAAACTGCAAATTAAATTGTAAGTAAGGAGAGAACAGACAAGTGAAATTGTCTTTAGCGTAAACAACATTTAATAAACAAACTGGGTTTCCTTATTTAATAAAAAATATGATTAATGGCCAACTGTACACATCCAAGTCCCAGAAATATGTTAAGCTATGATCACAACTAATAGATAGGCATAAACAGAGTTTATTTTACCATATTTTACCATATATATATATATATATATATATATAGTATCCACTATTTTTAGAAGGCAATTGATATATACATATATACATGCATAGGCCGAATAATTTGTAAAACCGTGAGAATGAAATAGTTATATTTGAAAAGAAGGTTGGACAAAAAAGGTGAATCACTCGCTGGTAGGATTAATTTACCATGAATAGTAGTCACATTCTGATTATAGAATGTAGAAAATAGGCGAGTGATAGTGATTGGTAATTAATGCCTTGATTACATCAGATGATTTTGTTTATTTTCTTGGGTTCTGAGTGTAATGCTGGGCTTGTAGGACACTTCTGCATCTTCTCCAGTTCTCTGTGGTTGATCTTAGCCAACTTCACAATTGACTATAAGCTGTAATTTCTTCCTTGTTGCACTATCTCCTCCATGTAACGCTTAGAGCAAGGCTAAACTCGTCGTTTTCTTTTCGGTTTCCACTCGAACGATGGCCTGGCACTTGGGTATTCGAGCAGTCTCAGGTTTTGCTAGACATATTTGCTTGCTTTGCAGTAGGTTCTTGGTTGCTTCTTCCTCAGAGAATCAGCTGTTAGTAAAAGTGTTTATAGCCTTCTGTTGCTGTCCCCCCCATGTCTCTAAACCGCATAAAAGTGCCTGAATATTGTGTGTGGAATATAAAAAGAGTGGACTTCAGTCTCTGTTAAATTCCTTGTAGATTTCACCAAAAACAGATATTATTTGGAGAATCACTAAAAGCCAGTAGTGGGCAGGCACAGCGGTAGAATGGTCGCCATCCACGCATGTGGTCTGGGGTACGAAAACCGGCTGACGCACTCGTTCAACTCACTAAGTCAGTAATAAGACTGATAAAAATAGAAGGTTGCGCACGAGGCTAGCAACCCTATCTCGTACAAATAAGTGAACACCACTGCTACCGAAACTTCAGGCCCTAAACTTGAAGGCACCCTATGTTCTATTGGGAACTTGAATGAATAGAAAAACAGTGGACTGGATAAATTTTTTCGTTCTTATTTCAGTATGGATAAAAATTTTTATTTTGATGAGGTCACATAGTGTCATAAAGTAACATTTACTGATGACAACGTTTTGAACGCAATTCATTGTTCGTAATCATATCGTCTTAGTTGCCGTACTATTAGATTTTATTGAGGGCACCAATATTATTTTCCAATAGATTTTATCTTCTATAGTAGACTGACTAACAACACTTGTCTTTATTACCATCGTATTTTATTATGTTGATAACACTAGTATTGCTTCCGAATGTACATCAGCTTCCTTTCTGTTTCACGCATGTCTAACGAATTTTTTTCGGCGAATTCATTCACATAGCTGTACAATCGCATTTATATATAATTATTTGTTTGTGTACATGAGGTTTGTCAAGTTTAGATAATTGATCAGGTAATACACGAATGATCTAATATAGAAACAAGGTTAATCAGACAGCAACTGAAGTAAAATTGAGTTAGAAGAAGACCTTCTTCGCAGTTGAACTACGACTAACCTTCTCCATAAAACCTATGATCCATGTGAAAGTGAAGCATAAGCTACCACTGCTGGCCTCATCAATGTGTATTTATCAGTTCACCTGCTCGTGTGGAGCCAGGTATGTTGGCCGTAACCAGCGCTCGCTTTCCAAACGTATCACCGAACACTCATGAACATGGTTTTACAAAGGAGAAAATCGATGCCCCAGCAGCTCCATCTTAGAACATCTGACAGAATCTGGACACCAAACTACAGAGTAAGAGCTAGTCTCCCTAAAGGTGTACGAATCAGATTTCTTCAAACTGTGGAAGCAATGGCGATTCACCTGCTAATTCCTGAACTCTGCATACAGAAGAAGTTCATTCAATCACTACACTTGCAATGGACGTCATCTATCTTATTACCCGACAAGTAAATTCTACCTAAACTTTTTTTCTGTCTCATCGTTAGTATTATTTTGTCTTCTCAATTGTAACATTTTACATTCTCAACTTTCTTGTTCTCTGCCACAACCGAGTTAATTTTTACACCTCATTACCACTGTTACTGACTTGACCAACGCTCAATTTCCATTCATTTATGCTAAGTCATCCTATTTATTTGCTCAATTTCAGTTCTAATTTAAATAGCATTATTCTCTACCCCACTTCTACTTAGTCTGTACCTGTAATTACCTATGTTGTTACCCTGACCTAAGTTGGAACATTTTAGTCAATTATATTACGTCATCTAACTTACTAACTCAATCTTACTTTAGTTGCTGTCTGATTAACCTTGTTTCTATATTAGATCATTCTTGTATTACCTGATCAATTACTTAAACTTAACAAACCTCATGTTTAGCAAAAATGTTCATTCAGGGACCTATAAAACACAAAAAATCGAGTAAAGAATATTCTTTTCGATAAATTCCTCTTCCGGCTCTACAATTATATATGCATGTTTATATACATAGAATATTTTAAATTAGTAGTTAATAACAATATTAGTGTTTTTTAAATAATATCTCTTTGTTAAGTAGGATCTCAATGGAATTACAGTTCACAAAAGATGCTTAAATTATAATAATAAAGATATAATTATTATTATTGTATCCTTTAATTCCTGGAGGAACATAAGGCTTCAGCCGTGCGGCTCCATTGCGTTCGGTTCTCTGCTAGAGTCTTCACCTGGCTCCAAGTCTACCCACATGTTTCCATCTCCTCTTCACATGACCTCCTCCAAGTCACCCTTGCACTGACGACCAACTCGCCACTTCTCTTTCAGGTTCCACTCGAGCAATGGCTTGTCTAGTGATGTCACTTGATGGTTTGTTTCCTCAGAGTATGGCCAGCCAATCCATCTCCATTTCTTCCTGCAGATTTGTTTCACAATCGGTTCCTGCTGTGTTGGTTCGCTCCCAGAGGTCTTTGTTGCTGATCTTTTCTGGCCGGCCATCTGATCTTGAGTATTGAGCGAAGATAACTGGCTGTTGATGAAGGTCTGTAGTTTGTTTGAGATGCACTTTATGACGCGCTGGCCAAGTCTCTGATCCGTATAGTAGCACTGACTGACTTCACATTGGAGTTGAAAATCCGGATCTTATTTTTGTGTTACGAATGCATACCTGCAGCTTTTAAGGATCTCATTTTCTTTCTGGGATTTAGAGCCCGTGTCACTCAGTACCATAGTCACAAAGGTTACTGCTGAGCTATTCAAGTTCACGACTGACCTTCTATAGTACTTTAAGATAGCTTGAAACTATTTAACATCGATTCACTGTGCGTCTCAATGGCAGTCCACTTTGCCAATCAGCAACAGTGCAAACTTGACTGATGAAGTTCAGTCTGTATCAACAAGAAAGACTAGAAGCGTGACATCAGTTACTCTATATCGACCAGTCAGTGTAGCCATTACTTATATTATAATTTACACATTTATATTTGTTTATTCCTTAAAAGTTCTCAGTGGAACAAAGGTCTTCGAGCTAGAGCTATGAAGTCTTCGTAGCAGTGATATTTATTTTTACGGGATGGGGTCACTAGCCTCATGCCCAACTTTCCTTCTTTACCAGTCTTATTACTGGCTTAGCGAGCGAGGTAAGCGAGTGTGTCGGCCAGGGATCAAACGCGAACCACCTGCGTGGTTGGCGAATGTTCTACCTGTGTGCCACTGACGCACACCCGGATACATAGCAAAATAATATAAGGAATTCTGTCCAGATAAGAAGTGGAAAATTAAGGGATCATTTTAAGTGTTAAAAGCAATAAATCTAAAGCTTTTCGTGGGAAATAGAAGGCTTCGACAGCAAATCTGCATTTCAAACTATTCTCTATGTAGTTGTTTTTAACCGGCTTCATCACTGACTAGATCTTATCTCTTCTTCACACGATCCTCTCCGTGTCACCCTCTGATATTCAACTCTTTGCTTCCTACTCAGATTCAACTCGACGGCTAGCCTCGTGATGTCAATCAATGGTCTTCTCATGGTGTATGCGACTCACCTCTATCCCATTCGGCAAATGTTTCGGGCCATAAACTCATGTTCTATCTGTTCTGACAGTACCGTGTTACTGGTGCTTTCTGCCACCTTATCTTCACTATCAATACAGTGAAGTAAGATGTTGGTAAAAGGCTTAAACGTCTTATTTGGTGGTCCATGAACCACATAGAACCGCTGACTAACTCATCATTAATGCTGAAAATCAGCATCTTCTTCTTTATGCTAATCGCAGAACATTTCCACACTTATTTCAGAGTAATGATTAACTGTTTTGCCTTTCTGATCCTGCTTCTGACTTGGTCAAGAGATAAACGATTTTACGAAGTGAACATTTGTATAGAGACTGTTGGTATTTAAATTGAAACTACAGAATTTCAGTCTTCAAGACAGGGCTTCCAGTTGCAACATCAATGGAGTAACTGAATAAATGTTTATTAGGAGCACAAGAAAGCTTTTTCTGGACGTCGTCAAGCGCAACGTTTTTATTCATATTTCATTATAAGTGCTTGACATTTTTATTCTTCAGAAGAACCACAACGAACAAAGATGTAAATTTGCAAGAACATTAACATGGAAAAATCGTCAAGGTCTAACGGATATAGGGGATCAGAAAGAGCGAATGCATCCACACTACTGAGAATATTTTTGAGCCATTTTATGAATATTATCCAGGCAGTGATTCTTAGAAACCTGAAGACCCAAACGAGGAGGCCCACACCACTCTATGTGGCTCAAAGGAACTTTCAAAGATTTTGTGGACTAATTTCAAGTTTCGGTTCGCACACTGCTAACTGTTTTGTCACCTAACTCTAACTTGGCTTGCATAGCTGGTTTAGTATTGGATCCAAGCCATCTCAGTCGATTTACCCTCACAACGCGGAAACCTATGGTCAAAACATCTAACCTTTTGATATCTTCAACTTTCAGTGACCACGTATCTCAGCCATAAACGAAGGTAGAGAGAATTATTGCGTATTACCTACGCCCTTTGATCGATAGCCAGATTCCACATTCACATCAGAGATGATGTAATTTTGTAAATGCCACAGCAGACTTACGTATCCATGAACATCCTTGACGAATACTGTTAGTTGTCATGACTTCAGATTATAACTCCCCTTAAATCATTAGGCACCTGCGTGAATTCCAGCAGTGTGCTTTTATTAGTGTGACATACTTTCCCAGCTGTTCATGCACAGTCAAAAATTGTCACGGCTTTTCTGGGTCGATAGAGTTAAATTCGATCATCAGATTAAGACATGTAACAACTTTTGGACGCCGGTAAATACGCCTATGTTCTACAGCCTTCCAGTACTCTCCTGTTTCTTTTCTAGATCAAGTTTGAAGGCAATCAAAACGACCTCTTATAAACGAAAACTTGATAACGAATTGTAAATGAACCGAATCGGGGAACATCGTGAGATATGATCACTGATCATGAAAATATGTACATACCATCGCCTGTAATAAGCGAAAAAGCCAATTCTACTACTAGTTATGATATAATGATAATAATTTGTTTTATTCCAAAACAGTATTCATGTTGCAGTGCGGAAGTTTCAGCATTTGGTACAATACTGCAACTAATATTATTGAATAACATTTTGAAAAAATTATAAAGATAATATTGCAGGATTGGTAATGACAGTTCTGATTTAGTATTTGTAGTGATAGTGAAATCATATATGAACAAGAAAAATGGTAAATAGTAATAACAAGGCCAGTGGCTAAGATTGTCAGTTAACTGAGATAGTGTGACCGTAGATTACAAATTAGAGATAATAAAAGACTGTTTTTTTTTGTCCAGCGAATAAATTTCTTTTCAACGACTTCATTTTCAAGCTGTACAGTCGTATTTATATTACAGAAAAGGTTATTAAGTGGCACTAAATAAGTGCTCAGTCAATATACATATATGTGATAAGAATAACGATGATTAAAATGTTATAAGGGGTAAAGTTGAAGTGAATAAATTACAAAATTATTAAAGACTGTTTTATAAGTGAATTGAAATCAAAAATGTTGTAAGCGTAATCTCCGAAAACGTGTAGCTGAACACTATCCAGTCTGGTTAATGAAAGGCGAACGTAGAACTGCGAAGTCGTGTGTTTTTCATCACCTGTTAGAGTCAGGTCATTTAGCCCCACTTGATTCATCTTTCAATGTCATCTACATGGCAAAATCGAGTCGATCCAAAAGTTTACTTTTTCTTCACTTATGCATAGCCGAAGCTTTAGCTATACATGAACAGAAACCTAAATTATGTGTTCAAAAACGTTTTGTTAAACCCCTTTCTTTACCTTGGTTATAGTAATGTTCTTTCTAGTTTTTACTTTATTTTATTTTACCACTTGAATTCTTTCCAATTCACTTCACATCTTCATTCTTATCGTAATCGTACTCTTAATTTTTTTTTAAATTTTTAGACAACACTTGACATTTTTAAAACATTTTTGATTTCAATTCACTTATAAAACAATCTTTAATAATTTTGTAATTTATCCACTTCAACTCTACTCCTCATAACATTTTAATTATCGTTATTCTAATCACATATATGTATATTGACCGAGCAATTATTTAGTGGCACTTAATAACCTTTTCTGTAATATAAATACGAATGTACAGCTTGAAAATGAAGTCGTTGAAAAGAAATTTCTTCGCTGAACAAAAAAACTGTTTTTAATTATGAATAAATGGGTATTTTTCGTGATAATAAAAGAGCCGATTATTTTGCTAGCAACGTGGTGATTCATATGTTGGATGGCTAATATTGTCTCTATCTCCACGTGTCTTTGATTTCGTCGAATTCCTACACTTGGCTGTATGAGCGTATAATCTTTTTTACTGACTTCTAGTTCTACCAGAAGAGATGCAGTAATGGGGGAGAGTTGAGAATAGAGGTGCTGAGTGTTGAGGATCAGACAGGATAGATTTAGACCATTTGTGGAATGAGTTCTGATGTCTATCAGCTAATGTAGTAACAAGCTGGCTGTGTTGTACACCACTTGGTCTACTGGCAACCTTTAATACCCTTCTCAAAATAACACAGTCCTTTTTCAGTAGACCACGAAAGACTAACAGGGAGCAGCAAAGTACAATAAATAAGATGCAAGAGTTAGTAAATTGTATAAGTAGAGGTTGAGTGATTCCAGATTGTGTTGTATTCCTAATGTAGCAGTTTAGACGGACCGTCTTCTTGGAGATCGACAAAATTTGAGATGACGAAGTACTATCAGGGGACAGAACTATACCTAAGTATTTTGTGTTAGACACAGCTTCTATTACTTTCCTTTTTTCTGCTACCAGCATTGTGTGTACTAACCAGTCGTTGTCAATCACGATTATGCCTTAAGAAGAAGTCAATAGTCTGTCATTTTGAGCGATTTAACGTAAGACCATTTCGCTTAGACTACTGACTGATGTCCGGCAAAAAAAGCTAGTAAAGTTTGAAAAAGTTAGATTGGGACTTGACAGGAAGCCATACGGTCAGATTGTCGTTGTATTTGACGAAGTTGATTTCACTCAAAAGTGGTTAGTCATGTTATTATTATTATATTTTTTAATTCCTAGAGGAACATAGAGCTTCAGCCGTGCGTCTCCATTGCGTTCTGTTCTCTGGTAGAGTCTTCACCTGGCTCCATGTCTGCCCACACGTTTTCATCTCCTCATCACAAGACCTCCTCCAAGTCACCCTTCCACTGACAACCAACTCGCCGCTTCCCTTTCGGGTTCCACTCGAGCAATGGCTTGTCTAGTGATGTCACTTGATGGTTTCCTCAGAGTATGGCCAATCCAGTCCATCTCCATTTCTTCCTGCAGATTTGTTTCACAATCGGTTCCTGCTGTGTTGGTTCGCTCCCAGAGATCCCTATTGCTGATATTTTCTGGCCGGCCAACTGATCTTGAGTATTGAGCGAACACAACTGGCTGTTGATGAAGGTCTGTAGTTTGTTTGAGATGCTCTTTATGACGCGCAGTGCAAGTCTCTGATCCGTATGTTAAGTAGCACTGACTTCACATTGGAGTTGAAAATCCGGATCTTATTTTTGATGCTTAGTGCTGTCTGTTGACCTCCACACAGACTTGACGTGAGTAGTGAAAGCTTGTCTTGCTTTTCCGATTCTTGCTTTGATATCCTCGTCAGTTCCGCCTGGAGTTGAAACAATGCTTCCCAGGTAGGTAAAGGGGGTTCCTTGTTTCAGGTTACTCCCATTTATGTTGATCGTTGTCTGTTGTTGTTGTTCTTGACCAGGAATTTTCATCACCTCTGTTTTCTCTATGTTCACCTGAAGTCACATCTTTATTTGATGCTTCTTCTGCCAACTTGTTGCTCTTCACTTGCACATCCTACAGTTTGTGGGAAATCAGGCATATATCATCGGCGAAGTCCAGATCCTCCAAGCGTTTTGTGTGAGTCCATTTTATGCCTGTTTCCTCATTGCCCGCTGTTTGTCACATTATCAAGTCTACTTCAATCAGGAAAATCATTGGCGATAGTAGGCAGCCTTGTCTTACTCCTGTTGTCACTTCGAAGGGTTCTGTAAGTTTCCTGTTGTGGATTACTTGGCATGCAGCATTGTCGTACAGCTGTTGGATGAGATGTATTATTGTCGGTGGCACCCCGTAGTAGCGAAGTAGTTTCCAAATCACCTCTCGATCGACGCTGTCGAAGGCTTTTTCAAAGTCGATGAAGTTGAGATAGAGAGGTGACTGCCATTCCAGGCTTTGTTCAATGATGATCCATAATGTGGCGATCTGATCAATGCATGACTTGTTTCTCTTGAATCCAGCCTGTTCCGGTCAAAGTTTTTCATCCAGGGCATGTTTGATTCTCTCCAGGATGATGCGGCTTAGTATTTTGCTTGGGATGAACAGGAGCATAATCCCGCTCCAGTTCTTGCATTGACTTAGGTCTCCTTTCTTTGGTAGTTTGAATAAGTATCCCTTCTTCAAATCTTCAGGTTAGAGCAAAACAACACCCTGAGTAACACTAGCTTCGATAAGAAGCAAGGCAAAGGAAGATTTGGCCTTATACACAGTATACAGCAACCAGTTAACAGTTCAGTATTCAGTTTGTTTAAGGGAAAGCTGATCTACCAAAAGGCAACTAGGTACCGAGTCAAATAAATACGTGCAATCGATAAAGGTACAACGTACATATCTGACCTGTCTGTCTAAGGAGGAGACAGTGTTATGATGTAATACAGTGGCAGCGTCTAAAGTGCTTCTGCCCTGCCTACAAGCAAATTATTTGGAATCATTGGAACTTTTAAAGAGGGTACAATTTTGAATAAGAGTAATTTCTCCACTAATTTCAAAAAAGGAGAGGTGATCACACCAGGCCCGAATTCTACAAAAACAACCAGAAATTGATCTGGGTACATGGATGATTATTTTAATGTCTTTCTACGCAACAGGTACAAAATTACTTGAGAAGGACGTATTGAACATGTGTGTAAGTGATAACATAAAACACATAAAAACATTTTTTTAAACTTAAAAAAATACTATTTTTGCTGACAAACACATCACTTCAAAAAGTTTAAAATGTTCATTTTTAGAACAATAATAATTAGAGCAAGACACTGTGGTTTCAATAAATTCATCTTCAAGTTCTACAAGTGGCATACGATAGCGCCAATAAAAGCACATTCGATTGATATCAGAAAGTGTACCTACCGTGTTTGGGATAAGTTCAAGTTGAGGTAAAAATCAATTCATTTTAATTATCCGATAGAATAGGTATGGTCATAAGGATAAAAGATAGAATGAGACGAAATAATTCAAGGAAAGTAGGAGTTTCAAGGGTTAGTGTAGTCACTGATGTGTGAAACAGTATGAATATACCAACAAATAGGATAGACAAGACACAAGTTCAAGGATGTCCAACAACAATAATAATTTTCGATAGAGAAAGAAAGACCAGATTTACAGTATAAAATCATATTATCCTATTTCATAGGTTCACAGGTTGATCAAATAAACTAATGGTGTCATACAACGTGACTGACTTATTTACAAATGTACCAGTGATGGAAACAATAGACATCATTTGTAAACAAATAGATGTATTGCCGTACCCGGAAACAGAGATAAAGTGCCTGGTAATTCTTCGCACAAAAGATATCCAATTCAAAATCAACAACCAATTCTACCGAAAAATTGACGAGGACACCATGGGTTCAACTCTAGGATATATTCCGACCGACATCTTCATGGGTCATCTCGAACAGACGCAAATGAGTGATGCAATCAATGAAACAACATACTGTCGTCGATATGTCGATAATACTTTTGTTGTTTGCAACGAAATGAGTCAGTAATCCGTATTATTTGACCGCCTTAATGTGATCCACCCGAACATTAAATTCAGCATGGAATATGAACACAACGATGAGTTTAGTTTCCTGGACCTAAATGTGAAAAGAAGAAATGATGGAACGGTTGAAAAGTTCACCTACAGAAAAAAAACCTGGACTCGACAATAATTTCACTACAACAGCTTCTGCCCTATAAGCTATAAGCGAGGATTAGTAAGGTTACTGTACGACAGAGCGAGAAAGATATGTTCAGCGAACAATTTGGAGGAAGAATTAGGTTTCGTTGAGGAATGCCTAGGAGCAAATAGATACCCAAAGGCATTTATACAAAGTATAGGAGGAAAAAAGATAAAAAAGAACACCCAACTATAGAAAAGAAGAAAATGTTTATTTGTCTCCCGTTCAAAGGAGATGGAGTGTCACGAAAGATTGACAAAAGAATGAAGGTCTTTGCTGCTAAAGTCATTACATTATACAGCACTACTTCTTCTATAAGCCAATCAGAACCGAATAAATACCCTACTGATGTCATCTCCAACTGCGTCTACGAATTTACGTGCACTTGCGGCAGCAAGTACATCGGAAGGTAGGAAAGAAGGGCTTCTATCCAGTTTTCTGAACATATTCCAAGAAACTTGTGCCTGAAAGCGTGAAGCAAATATTCTCAGAGTGCAGTCACCAGTCATATTGTTGATATCGGACATCTCGTAGAGATTTCTAAATCCTTCAAAATATTAAATAGACAAAGGACAACAAATTTACTACGATTCGCCGAAGTGATCGCAATCAAACATCCAAACCAGACTTATGCATACAGAAAGAGAGTGTGATCAATCTCTCACTGCCTCCGTAACTGAATTTTGATTTCGATCACAATAATTAGTCATCTAATTCAGTGATCTCAACTCACTGAACAAATCTCAATCTTATAAACTGTAACCGCTTTTTTTTTAGTTGCTATGCAGAACTACGACCTACCAGTATCTGTTAATTTTTTCTGTTTTCTATCTTACATCTCCCCCATCTCTTCTACTTTGAAAGCGTATAAATTGATGATGAAAACTTAAACTGAAAATTGTAATGTTCACATTTTGGATGCGTCAGTTTTAAGGTATTTCTTCTCTAATGTCACTTAAACATTAAAGTGTGTTATAATCATCTATATAACCATTGTAATTTCAGGTAGGTGTGTACAGTTGTTGAGAACCTGTGAAATAGAATGATGATAGAATTTTGTACTGCAAATCTGATCTTTCTTTCTTCATGGAAATTTATCGAGGGAACCAAATGTATGAAACAACAATAACAATAATAATAACAATTACAATGAAATAAGAACGATGGTGTGGTGTAGACATAAAGCTTCTACAAGTGGACGATTATAAGGTTATAAAGAATCCACTGAAGTGGAATGAACCGAATTTTGTGGATGAGAACAACGATTATGAAAAGCATTACATAAACTTAGAGTCATAAATTCGTGAAAGATCCGAAATAAAGGTTGTTTTTAAAATATGGACAAATACTCGCTGAAGACATTGACTAGCGGTCGCGCTATGTCGTGAATTAGCAGAAGTTAGAATTTATGGGCTGGCCATTGGATTGGGTCCCAGTGGCCCTATTGGTCTATGAGCTAGCTACCCATGCAACCAGAAGGTCCTGGGTTAGAACCTAAAAGCCCCAAACTACGCTGATGAAACAGCTGTGCAGTACTCTATAACTTTACAATGTTCCTATAACCGATGTCAGCCAACTAGATGAAACCCTGTAACCTATCCTTGATCTACCATGTGTTTCCTGACTGGTTCAGTCTCAGAGAATATCCTCTCTCTCTCTCTCTCGATCGATTAAGTCAACTTTTTAGAATGTTGGTGGAAAATGTTATTTGAATATCCACTTTCTTGTCGTGAATGTTTTGCCGTTGACACATTTTGTTTAAGGTACTTGATTAAGTTCACTTGTCACTAGATAATAAGTAAAATGATAATGTTGTTTTTTAGATTAGAAATGTACAGGGAGACAGACAAAGGGAGGTAATTTTCTGGTCTGTCTGCTTTTCGTTACGTGTTTTCATATTTGTCATAATTTACTGCCTCTGGTATTGATACACGGTATAAATGGACACATTAAGTCACAATGACAACTGATAATGAAACTTATTGGCCACTTTTATTTATTTATTTATTACCATTACTACTTATTTAATAATGAATAATTGATAGTCTGACGTTAATGTACGCACCGTGAAACATGCTATTATAAAGACACGTGAAACTGTCGATACTGAATTATTCAGAGTAGCATTAAATGTCTAGTCCATGGGCTAATTTAACTTTTTCTTTGGTGTTGTTTTGAGTTTTCAGTGTCCGTATGTGAGTTACTGCACAGATTATTTGCTTTGAACCTGACTATATGGCTAAACAAGTGTGGTTATTATATGAAATCTTTTTTGCAGGGTATATCCTCATCTAATGACGGAATGGAAATAATAATATTGTGTGTTAGCTAACTGGCGATTTTTCGCCCCTTTGGAAGGTGTTATTCTATGAGTGATGTTTAATAATGCGTAGAATAAGTGATAATCAGTGGGTAAATAAGCCTTCATCTCCTCCTTCTCCTCCTAACATGATTTCATCCATCTCATTCAAGAAGTCAAGCCAAACGTATCGTTTCTCATTGGGATTCCACTGGAGGGCCTACTTGATATATGGTGTTAATCGAGATTTCGTCTATTCCTATTGCCTTCTGCGTATTGTTTGGACAATATATACTTAGTAGGTGTATTGCCAAGTATCTGTTTGAATGTGTATGTGTCCTGTGAACACTTCCACAGTATTTCAATTCCAGGGGAAACTATACAAACAAACTGAGGAAGTTGCCATGGGGTGACCAGTATCCCCGGTTGTGACAGATATATTCATGGATAGGTGGGAAAACATTGCGATTGAAACGTTCACCCCCACCCCAAAAGTATGGTGATGATATGTAGATGACGCATTCACTGTACCTAGAACAGAGGATATAAAGAGATTTTTCGAACACATTAACTCAAAGGTGGAGGAAATTCAATTCACTTATGAAGTGGAAATTCAGGAAGGAGAACTTCCATTGTCAGATTGTAGCGTAAAAAGGAAAGAAGATGGGAAGTTAAACACTAGTGTTTATAGGAAACCCACACATTCAAACAGATATTTGGACTTCCGTTCATCCTATCCTATGTCAGTAAAAATAGGATTGGTAAAATGTTTAAGTGACAGAGCACAAAAACTAAGTAGTATCAAGGATAATCTTATACACGAAGTGACGCATATAAGAGAAGCCTTAAACCTAATAATTACCTTGATAAATCATTCAGAAAGTATTTAGGGAAACGTAAAAATAAAATAAGCGATGATAGTAGTGATAGTGATAATAATAATATTAAGGACGACATTCATGTCAAACATGTGCGAGACAACACCAACAATAAGGAATCTAAATCATCAGTAGTAATTCCATACAAGGAAGGTACCTTGGAGACCGTACGGAGAGTTATTAACAATGCAGACGGGAAAAAACTTGGCTGGCATTCATACCACCCACAAACTCAATTAGAAACAAGATTTTCGGTTAAAGGAACCCGTGGAGCCTTTAAAACAAAGCACTTTAGTTTATCTAATACATTGCTGCAATGATTGTCAGGTAAAAAACATAGGTCAAAGTAGTAGAACAGGTGCAGTCAGACTAGTCGAGCATAAAAACCTAGCAAAATCCAGATTGGTTGACACGAATGAGATAAGAAATCTAGAGAATAGTTCAGCTGTAGCACTACACCACATGCAGTTACACACAATTATACAACAGGATGAGATGGGATAAGATGACAGTTTTAAAATCTTATGGCACAGGGTGGAGGGAGAGACTGATAACAGAAGCTTTGTTTATCGAATCAACTGAAGAGAATACATGTAATAGTTTGTGATGATATTAGGTGGTTGGAGGCAATCGGCAGGAAGCCTTGGACCTAGGTTTCGTGCTAGTTGGCACTCGTCAGCAAGGCGTATCTGCAACCTTGAAGGAACTCATGTCCCTTCTGAGATTCGAACCCGCGTCACCCAGTGCTGCAGAAAGAGACGTTACCAGCTCAGTGGTAACGTCTCTGACTGCAGCACTGGGTGACGCGGGTTCGAATCTCAGAAGGGACATGAGTTCCTTCAAGGTTGCAGATACGCCTTGCTGACGAGTGCCAACTAGCACGAAACCTAGGTCCAAGGCTTCCTGCCGATTGCCTCCATCCACCTAATATCATCACAAACTATGTACACCGTGATGGCGAGCTACCTAGAATGGTGGCCACATTACAACCTGACTGATAGAATTCAGTCTTCACCAAAGAGAGGACTAGACGCATAACACTAGTTCATAGTGTCAAATCAAAATATCTACTACAGTCCTACAGGAGGTCAATCGCGAGCCCGAATAGCTCAGTGGTAACGTCTCTGACTGCAGCACTGGGTGACGCGGGTTCGAATCTCAGAAGGGACATGAGTTCCTTCAAGGTTGCAGATACGCCTTGCTGACGAGTGCCAACTAGCACGAAACCTAGGTTCAAGGCTTCCTGCCGATTGCCTCCAACCACCTAATATCATCACAAACTATGTACACCGTGATGGCGAGCTACCTAGAATGGTGGCCACATCACAACCTGACTGATAGAATTCAGTCTTCACCAAAGAGAGGACTAGACGCATAACACTAGTTCATAGTGTCAAATCAAAATATCTACTACAGTCCTACAGGAGGTCAATCGCGAGCCCGAATAGCTCAGTGGTAACGTCTCTGACTGCAGCACTGGGTGACGCGGGTTCGAATCTCAGAAGGGACATGAGTTCCTTCAAGGTTGCAGATACGCCTTGCTGACGAGTGCCAACTAGCACGAAACCTAGGTCCAAGGCTTCCTGCCGATTGCCTCCAACCACCTAATATCATCACAAACTATGTACACCGTGATGGCGAGCTACCTAGAATGGTGGCCACATTACAACCTGACTGATAGAATTCAGTCTTCACCAAAGAGAGGACTAGACGCATAACACTAGTTCATAGTGTCAAATCAAAATATCTACTACAGTCCTACAGGAGGTCAATCGCGAGCCCGAATAGCTCAGTGGTAACGTCTCTGACTGCAGCACTGGGTGACGCGGGTTCGAATCTCAGAAGGGACATGAGTTCCTTCAAGGTTGCAGATACGCCTTGCTGACGAGCTGCCTCCAACCACCTAATATCATCACAAACTATGTACACCGTGATGGCGAGCTACCTAGAATGGTGGCCACATTACAACCTGACTGATAGAATTCAGTCTTCACCAAAGAGAGGACTAGACGCATAACACTAGTTCATAGTGTCAAATCAAAATATCTACTACAGTCCTACAGGAGGTCAATCGCGAGCCCGAATAGCTCAGTGGTAACGTCTCTGACTGCAGCACTGGGTGACGCGGGTTCGAATCTCAGAAGGGACATGAGTTCCTTCAAGGTTGCAGATACGCCTTGCTGACGAGTGCCAACTAGCACGAAACCTAGGTCCAAGGCTTCCTGCCGATTGCCTCCAACAACCTAATATCATCACAAACTATGTACACCGTGATGGCGAGCTACCTAGAATGGTGGCCACATTACAACCTGACTGATAGAATTCAGTCTTCACCAAAGAGAGGACTAGACGCATAACACTAGTTCATAGTGTCAAATCAAAATATCTACTACAGTCCTACAGGAGGTCAATCGCGAGCCCGAATAGCTCAGTGGTAACGTCTCTGACTGCAGCACTGGGTGACGCGGGTTCGAATCTCAGAAGGGACATGAGTTCCTTCAAGGTTGCAGATACGCCTTGCTGACGAGTGCCAACTAGCACGAAACCTAGGTCCAAGGCTTCCTGCCGATTGCCTCCAACCACCTAATATCATCACAAACTATGTACACCGTGATGGCGAGCTACCTAGAATGGTGGCCACATTACAACCTGACTGATAGAATTCAGTCTTCACCAAAGAGAGGACTAGACGCATAACACTAGTTCATAGTGTCAAATCAAAATATCTACTACAGTCCTACAGGAGGTCAATCGTGAGCCCGAATAGCTCAGTGGTAACGTCTCTGACTGCAGCACTGGGTGACGCGGGTTCGAATCTCAGAAGGGACATGAGTTCCTTCAAGGTTGCAGATACGCCTTGCTGACGAGTGCCAACTAGCACGAAACCTAGGTCCAAGGCTTCCTGCCGATTGCCTCCAACCACCTAATATCATCACAAACTATGTACACCGTGATGGCGAGCTACCTAGAATGGTGGCCACATTACAACCTGACTGATAGAATTCAGTCTTCACCAAAGAGAGGACTAGACGCATAACACTAGTTCATAGTGTCAAATCAAAATATCTACTACAGTCCTACAGGAGGTCAATCGCGAGCCCGAATAGCTCAGTGGTAACGTCTCTGACTGCAGCACTGGGTGACGCGGGTTCGAATCTCAGAAGGGACATGAGTTCCTTCAAGGTTGCAGATACGCCTTGCTGACGAGTGCCAACTAGCACGAAACCTAGGTCCAAGGCTTCCTGCCGATTGCCTCCAACCACCTAATATCATCACAAACTATGTACACCGTGATGGCGAGCTACCTAGAATGGTGGCCACATTACAACCTGACTGATAGAATTCAGTCTTCACCAAAGAGAGGACTAGACGCATAACACTAGTTCATAGTGTCAAATCAAAATATCTACTACAGTCCTACAGGAGGTCAATCGCGAGCCCGAATAGCTCAGTGGTAACGTCTCTGACTGCAGCACTGGGTGACGCGGGTTCGAATCTCAGAAGGGACATGAGTTCCTTCAAGGTTGCAGATACGCCTTGCTGACGAGTGCCAACTAGCACGAAACCTAGGTCCAAGGCTTCCTGCCGATTGCCTCCAACCACCTAATATCATCACAAACTATGTACACCGTGATGGCGAGCTACCTAGAATGGTGGCCACATTACAACCTGACTGATAGAATTCAGTCTTCACCAAAGAGAGGACTAGACGCATAACACTAGTTCATAGTGTCAAATCAAAATATCTACTACAGTCCTACAGGAGGTCAATCGCGAGCCCGAATAGCTCAGTGGTAACGTCTCTGACTGCAGCACTGGGTGACGCGGGTTCGAATCTCAGAAGGGACATGAGTTCCTTCAAGGTTGCAGATACGCCTTGCTGACGAGTGCCAACTAGCACGAAACCTAGGTCCAAGGCTTCCTGCCGATTGCCTCCAACCACCTAATATCATCACAAACTATGTACACCGTGATGGCGAGCTACCTAGAATGGTGGCCACATTACAACCTGACTGATAGAATTCAGTCTTCACCAAAGAGAGGACTAGACGCATAACACTAGTTCATAGTGTCAAATCAAAATATCTACTACAGTCCTACAGGAGGTCAATCGCGAGCCCGAATAGCTCAGTGGTAACGTCTCTGACTGCAGCACTGGGTGACGCGGGTTCGAATCTCAGAAGGGACATGAGTTCCTTCAAGGTTGCAGATACGCCTTGCTGACGAGTGCCAACTAGCACGAAACCTAGGTCCAAGGCTTCCTGCCGATTGCCTCCAACCACCTAATATCATCACAAACTATGTACACCGTGATGGCGAGCTACCTAGAATGGTGGCCACATTACAACCTGACTGATAGAATTCAGTCTTCACCAAAGAGAGGACTAGACGCATAACACTAGTTCATAGTGTCAAATCAAAATATCTACTACAGTCCTACAGGAGGTCAATCGCGAGCCCGAATAGCTCAGTGGTAACGTCTCTGACTGCAGCACTGGGTGACGCGGGTTCGAATCTCAGAAGGGACATGAGTTCCTTCAAGGTTGCAGATACGCCTTGCTGACGAGTGCCAACTAGCACGAAACCTAGGTCCAAGGCTTCCTGCCGATTGCCTCCAACCACCTAATATCATCACAAACTATGTACACCGTGATGGCGAGCTACCTAGAATGGTGGCCACATCACAACCTGACTGATAGAATTCAGTCTTCACCAAAGAGAGGACTAGACGCATAACACTAGTTCATAGTGTCAAATCAAAATATCTACTACAGTCCTACAGGAGGTCAATCGCGAGCCCGAATAGCTCAGTGGTAACGTCTCTGACTGCAGCACTGGGTGACGCGGGTTCGAATCTCAGAAGGGACATGAGTTCCTTCAAGGTTACAGATACGCCTTGCTGACGAGTGCCAACTAGCACGAAACCTAGGTCCAAGGCTTCCTGCCGATTGCCTCCAACCACCTAATATCATCACAAACTATGTACACCGTGATGGCGAGCTACCTAGAGTGGTGGCCACATTACAACCTGACTGATAGAATTCAGTCTTCACCAAAGAGAGGACTAGACGCATAACACTAGTTCATAGTGTCAAATCAAAATATCTACTACAGTCCTACAGGAGGTCAATCGCGAGCCCGAATAGCTCAGTGGTAACGTCTCTGACTGCAGCACTGGGTGACGCGGGTTCGAATCTCAGAAGGGACATGAGTTCCTTCAAGGTTGCAGATACGCCTTGCTGACGAGTGCCAACTAGCACGAAACCTAGGTCCAAGGCTTCCTGCCGATTGCCTCCAACCACCTAATATCATCACAAACTATGTACACCGTGATGGCGAGCTACCTAGAATGGTGGCCACATTACAACCTGACTGATAGAATTCAGTCTTCACCAAAGAGAGGACTAGACGCATAACACTAGTTCATAGTGTCAAATCAAAATATCTACTACAGTCCTACAGGAGGTCAATCGTGAGCCCGAATAGCTCAGTGGTAACGTCTCTGACTGCAGCACTGGGTGACGTGGGTTCAAATCTCAGAAGGGACATGAGTACCTTCAAGGTTGCAAATAAGCCTTACTGGCGAGTACCAATTAGCACGAAAGCTAGGTCCAAGGCTTCCTGGCGATTGCCTCCAACCATCTAATATCATTACAAACAATGTACACCGTGATGGCGAGCTACCTAGAATGGTGGTCACATTACAACCTGACTGATAGAATTCAGTCTTCACCAAAGAGAGGACTAGACGCATAACACTAGTTCATAGTGTCAAATCAAAATATCTACTACAGTCCTACAGGAGGTCAATCGTGAGCCCGAATAGCTCAGTGGTAACGTCTCTGACTGCAGCACTGGGTGACGCGGGTTCGAATCTCAGAAGGGACATGAGTTCCTTCAAGGTTGCAGATACGCCTTGCTGACGAGTGCCAACTAGCACGAAACCTAGGTCCAAGGCTTCCTGCCGATTGCCTCCAACCACCTAATATCATCACAAACTATGTACACCGTGATGGCGAGCTACCTAGAATGGTGGCCACATTACAACCTGACTGATAGAATTCAGTCTTCACCAAAGAGAGGACTAGACGCATAACACTAGTTCATAGTGTCAAATCAAAATATCTACTACAGTCCTACAGGAGGTCAATCGCGAGCCCGAATAGCTCAGTGGTAACGTCTCTGACTGCAGCACTGGGTGACGCGGGTTCGAATCTCAGAAGGGACATGAGTTCCTTCAAGGTTGCAGATACGCCTTGCTGACGAGTGCCAACTAGCACGAAACCTAGGTCCAAGGCTTCCTGCCGATTGCCTCCAACCACCTAATATCATCACAAACTATGTACACCGTGATGGCGAGCTACCTAGAATGGTGGCCACATTACAACCTGACTGATAGAATTCAGTCTTCACCAAAGAGAGGACTAGACGCATAACACTAGTTCATAGTGTCAAATCAAAATATCTACTACAGTCCTACAGGAGGTCAATCGTGTGCCCGAATAGCTCAGTGGTAACGTCTCTGACTGCAGCACTGGGTGACGCGGGTTCGAATCTCAGAAGGGACATGAGTTCCTTCAAGGTTGCAGATACGCCTTGCTGACGAGTGCCAACTAGCACGAAACCTAGGTCCAAGGCTTCCTGCCGATTGCCTCCAACCACCTAATATCATCACAAACTATGTACACCGTGATGGCGAGCTACCTAGAATGGTGGCCACATTACAACCTGACTGATAGAATTCAGTCTTCACCAAAGAGAGGACTAGACGCATAACACTAGTTCATAGTGTCAAATCAAAATATCTACTACAGTCCTACAGGAGGTCAATCGCGAGCCCGAATAGCTCAGTGGTAACGTCTCTGACTGCAGCACTGGGTGACGCGGGTTCGAATCTCAGAAGGGACATGAGTTCCTTCAAGGTTGCAGA
Source organism: Trichobilharzia szidati (assembly GCA_944472155.2). Lineage (NCBI taxonomy): Eukaryota > Metazoa > Platyhelminthes > Trematoda > Strigeidida > Schistosomatidae > Trichobilharzia > Trichobilharzia szidati. Next base: position 20,874,742 of record OX235275.1, read on the forward strand.
TACGCCTTGCTGACGAGTGCCAACTAGCACGAAACCTAGGTCCAAGGCTTCCTGCCGATTGCCTCCAACCACCTAATATCATCACAAACTATGTACACCGTGATGGCGAGCTACCTAGAATGGTGGCCACATTACAACCTTT